>CM043119.1:55328923-55792301 GCA_023701765.1 Hylyphantes graminicola
TTATATTAAACATAAAGCGATTTGAACACGCGATTTGAATATGTGCAAACAAAGACTTATACCTAAATTATCAGCTCAATTTTAATTAGAAATTATTTTTAAAAAAATTTAAAATCAGAATTTTAAAATTTTTATAAATTTTTTTAGAAAAAAGATCTTAAAATAATTTCTAATTAAAATTGAGCTGTAATTTAGGTATAAGTCTTTGTTTGTACATATTTGTACAATATAAAGTCATTTTCTTGGTCATTTTTTCAATTTTGACCTCAAAATTTGCCGCGCAAGCCTAATCCCAATGTGTTCAAATGGCTTTATGTTTAATATAATTTATTTTAGTTTTGGCTAAAGTTTCAGAAATTTTAAAATTAGTTTTATATTGCATAAATCGAATTACATATAAAAGTTATACTTATATATTGAGCAGTTAAAAAATTACATGAAAGATCAAACTATGCTTTGTAATACCTTCTTTGCACATTTTTAAGACTCCTATGACCCCTTACTAAATTCATCAAAAACTTATGCTACCTGAAATGCAACGTAAAAAAAATTACAGCTTAAATTTTATTTGTTTTTATAAAATAAAAATTGATGTTATAGTTAGTAATGAATTTTTTATGTTTTACTTCATTTTCTTAAATAAATGTTAGCTCCATGTACCCGGCGTTGCACGGGTGTACCCTTAATATTGCATCAACAACAGCCTTTTTAATGTAAGAGTTGGTTTAGAGGACGCTTAGATATTTTACAACTTTAAATTTGTTTGTTTTTATGAAGTAAAATTAAATTCGAAAGTTTATATCAAATCCACAATCAAGGCGAAAGCCTAGACCGGCTGGACTCCAGTATCCAAATGCCATGTTTCTGTAAAATGTACAATTTTTAGTAAAAGACACTACAAATTACCAACCAAAAATATTTGTCTACTCTTGAAACACATTCCTTATCCTAAAATTTATTTCAACTCTTCTATAAATAGCTATAGGTATTCCTTTTAACTAATTTAAACCCTTTAAAATAGAATATGTTTACAAAATGTACTTAGAATTGGATATTTAAACCCTTAAATGACAACTCTTCTCTCAAATTACAATGAACATATATCCTTCCTTATATTGCTATTTAAAGACACAAATCTCTTTATCCTTTAATGGACAACGCGGAGGGTGAACTCCCAAATCTTTTCAATTATCGGGGAGTTGATAACAATATTTATCAATAAGCGAAAGTAATTATTTGCTTCGTTGAACATCAGCAGTTCACTTGCGAAATTATCTTTAATTCCATTTCCAAGAAGTAATGAAGCCATAGAGGACTTACATTCTTAGGTATTAGATACTACTGTAAAAAGGATATTTTTACTTCAAGTATGCGAGAAGTATTTATCGATCAAAATTAAGAAATTTGAAGGAATAGTGATTCTTTGAACTTTTTGTTTTTATTTTCTACTGTGTATTATTATTGCTGTAAAAATAAGAATCTTTTTTACTTCAAGTATGTGAGAAGTATTTATATATAACAAATACGAAAGCAAATATGTAAGAATAATTATTCTTCGAACTTTTTGTTATTATTTTCTACTGTATATCATTAATTATGACTCATTAAAGAAAGGATATTTTTACTTCAAGTCTACGAGAAGTATTTATCGATAAAAATAGGAAGTTGTAGAAATAATATTCGTTTAATTTTTTTTTCTTGTGCTTTATATTAGTTAGTTTTCCTTTATTGCTATGTAGTTTGTTTGTGATAAGATCCCAAGAACTTAAGGTGTCGACTCAACTGATAAGGCCAGAGAAGACCTTTTTGACGTTGCATTATCCGTCCGGATCGGGTTATTGACTATTCCGAAAGAGAGGGATGAAACTGTTTGGAACCTGAAAAGTGCGCCCATGCGCGAATAGTTTTCTTACTTTTTCTTCTGAAAAAGCTGACAATCCGAGCAGAACAGAATACCGTGACATAACGAAGAGATTCTTTGGTCTTACGTAATGCAGGTATATTAAGTAGGTAGGTTAGGTATGATCACAGCTAATTTTTTTATTTTCATATTTCTAGCAATGGTGTCAGAAAAGTTATTATCGTAATGGATGATAACAATATACTAAACTCCTCGGTGCAACAGCTTATTAGTGGGTCAACGCCTACTGTGCCCATGTCAGCTTTCGTGACCTAAGGCTCTGGGGTGCTGGGCATATGTCCCGGTAAGGTAGTCAGCCTCAGACGGAACCCTTATTGTTTAGGTACCCATTTTATTGACCTACTTAAGGGTTTAAATTTATTAGTCAACCTCGCAAAATCGAGGACAATTTATAATGACATAACAATAAATTATAAGAATAGATCCTAAAACTGTGCTTAATTGAGGATTGTAAAATTTAAGAGTGAGTGTTAACGAGATTTACTTTAATATGCATAGAAGTTTATATCATTATTACATTAACTTAAAAGTCCAGTTAGAGCGGTTAAAGCAAGTCGATAAATTTGTAACGTCCTTTAATATCGATTGTTGTTAAGTTCATATATTTTAATGTATGGAATTTCTATAAATTTTCTTGGGTTTACGGACCATATATTAATATTGTTTCACTCCAAAAACTTCCAACACATTTACAAATTTTTACTAAATTTGTTATTTTCAATTTGCTCCCTTTATTTTGTAAATGCAGAATTGTCTCTAGTTTATGTAACCGCACATAAATAGTTTATTCATTTTCCACAAACGTAATTTTTATTATTAATTTGTTTAAATATTTGTAGTTAAACAATAAAAATAACTTATCCAGAGTAATATAGATCTTTTGTAGCAAGTATATTTTACTGAGCGTATCACGTTGCTACCATACATTATTTATGAAATCAATAAATATCCTCTATCAAGTATGCAATAAGTAGCCTTGCCCACATTCTTACATACTCACTGATGTTATTCATCCCACGCCTATGGCTAAAACAACATAACCTAAAGTATTTCTTACTCACATAGATACGACGTTAAATAATGTCAAAAATAATTGCTGCATTTCGTTTATGGAAAAGAGGTTTGATGAGTAATTTTAATGCAGAAAATGTAAGATATTTTCATCGTATTAAAAATTTCCTCCTTGTAGTTTTCAATAAATGCGATTGTTTTAGTTAAAAAAAGAGGGTTACCTAATTCTTAACCACATTATCTAAGATTCACATTTTTTTGCCTTTTATGCTATCATACGTGTAGAGCTTCAAACTTATTAAAAAACAGTAAGAATTGTATAATAATTCTGCCACTGCTTCAATTGTACATTAAAAGAACCTTAAAACATGTGCTCGAATAGACAACGAAACATAATATATGTGTTTGTTTATATCAACTACAAATGCTATCGGCATAAAGTTTTGATTTTCAACTTATTCGATATTTCAATTATTTTCAATTCGGACTACGAACTATTCGAAAACTTCGAACGTTTCGAAATCTTTATAATATTACATGACTGTGAAAAGCCATTATTAGAGAAAAGGACATTTCTATTAACGAAGGCGAATAGTTTTGTGTATTGACAAAGTTTAGTTCCGATTCAGGCGTTTTTACGGTATTGAACGAAATAATTTCCTAGTATATATTGCAAAAGCATTCCCATATTTTTGAAAGGAAGGTAAGCTCTTCTGAAAATATAAAATGAAGTGTTTTTTTGGTGAAAGTTTCGTAGAGAGTTCACTAGATAACTTTTCGTTTCGGAAGCCATTTGTAAGCCAAATGTTAAAGTTATTTCCGGAATATAAATTGAAGAAATTTATAAAATGACAGAAAATATGTACTTAAAATAAAATAACACAATTTTGTATTCTCTTTTTAAAAATAAACATCTTATATGTTTTAACTTAGAATTAAGCTTTCAATGTAATGTAAAAAGTAGTAAAGCTATTTCGAGATTATATTTTATAAATATTAATAATTTGTAGAATTTAGTAAATTAGAAGGAAAATTATTCAACAAAAGAAATTTTCCTATAAAGAGTAATTTCATGCTATTTTTTCCGAAGTATTGTACAGAAAAAAACTTTTTAAAATTGAAAAATGAAGAAGTGATTATAAAAAATAATACAAATTATATATTTTATTATTTTATATATTTATTTATTTTATTTATGCTTGCCAAAATTCGAAAATAATATATTATATGTCAAATTACAGGTAACAAAATTATGTTTTGCTGAATAATAAGAAAATTATTTATAAAAAAGATTCATGCTTGTTTAGAAATAAAAACTAAGTTAAAAAAAATACAAAGCAATTACTAATCATTGCAGCATAATAATGTAAAAAAATCTTAATAGAAAATTTTATTTCTATGGAATTAACTTTTAGCATTATTTAAAGATATATATAGAAAAATCAATAACAATATAATATATAAGCTAATAAAAAGCTGAATTATTTATATTTTGAAAATTATAGAGATGATGTGTAGTTATGAATTTTTTAATAATTATTTTGACATCTACGAATAACCATTATTTTAAAATAGTTCACTTCGTCAAAAAAATAATAATAATAATAATAAAACAGCCAGCTTTTTTGCTGTGAAAATTAAATATTTAACCAACATATAAAACTTGTTTTTTAGCAGCTTAATTATTTAAATTTTGTCTCTTCTAAAATCCAAATATTCTAATTTCAAAATAAGCGGTAATATAAGTGCTTATAGGGAAAATTCTTTTGTAAAAATAATTAACGCCTAAATTAAAATAATTTAAAAAAAACTCTTTACTTCTGTATTTCTGTAGTCTCTTAACAAATTGTTAAGGAATTTTAACGAGAGAAATTGAAATATACAAGTGTCATTTGTTGCCTAAGGAAATTTCTAACAAAACAAAACGAAAAAACGCCAAGATTGTAATATATTTACAATAATGTGAGCATCTAAAACTTGTAAATTGATTAAATACTTCAAAGTTTGTTTTCATAAAACTTCAACTAATCATACATGAAATATAAATGCTTAAAGTTTTTAGGTTTTACCAATAACACAAGTGGTTCCACTTAAATTATCGTACTTGTTTACATATTTTATAATAACCTAAAAGAGTCAGTTAATTAAATAATTGTATTGTAATTTATTTTTTCTATTATCAATTTTGTTTTGTTGATGAATAGAGTTATGATTATTTAAGTAAACCTTTAATTAAAAAACAACAGATTCAAGTACATGCTTCTTCATAATTTGATAGGGATTAACAAAAATTCTAAACCTTAAAATTAATTACTTAAAACCATGTTTCTCAAGATAAGCCCAGACACATTATATTTTTCCTATAATTATTCTGTTAAATAACAGAGTTTGTTTGGGTTGAAAAATTATTATGAAAAATTATGAAAAAAAGCTAAAAATTATTATGAGGAAAAAAAAATACCATGCCGGTTTTAACATATTTTTTTTTTAATTTTCAGGAATTGGGACAGTTATGTTTATCCAAAGGTTTATCTGCCCATTTATAGGGAATAACAACGTTAAAAAAAACATTAGATAAAGAGAATTGTAATTGTTTTACTTTCTCAATTGATGTATAATAATTTTTTGAGCAAAAAAATATATTAATTAAAGACTAATAGAATTCAATTGATTTCTAAAATATATCACTTTAAAAAAAAAACGAGAGTTCGTAACATTGTTTCATCTTTCCATGTGAGTCACCTGAATTTTCTTTATATAAAATTACTACTTGTTTACTAAATTACTGTTTCTAAAATACGACGCCCGTCGCAAATAGCCCTCGTTTACTTCAAGTGCAACGATTATTCAAACCAATTCGAAATCTATAAAAAAAATCCTTCCATTTAATCATTTGATGAAATATTTTGATAATGCAAATTATAACTAAATTAATGCATTTAAGCATTAATGCATTTTTAAGCATGACGTAAATAAATATAGAATATTTTGTCAACTAAAATTTTAATTCTAGCTATCTTTATGGTTAAAATATTACTTACTAACATACATACACATTTCGATAATTTAACTAAAACTAAAAACACACAAAACAAATTCGGGTACTTACAACTTCAGTTCGAGGGCAGTATTGGAATTAGGTAAGACATTGAAATATTTATTTAGAGTGTGTGTTTTATTGAGATTATTCGTTAGCACACATACTTTAAATATTTTAGTAAAATACACAAAACACAATTTAAGCACTAAGTAATAAAAAACTCAAACGGATTTATAGTATATTTATTGGAAAAATATTTTGTTCAAAAAAAGAGCTGCTTCTATTGAAATATTTATTTAGAGTGTGTTTTATTGAGATTATTCGATATCACACATATTTTAAATATTTTAGTAACTACTTATAAAACACAATTTAAGCACTAAGTAATAAAAAACTAAAACGGATTTATAGCATATTTATTGGCAACATATTTTGTTCAAAAAAGAGCTCTCTCTCTCTCTGCTTCTATATTTCCGCAAAACAATACTTATTATGCGACTTCGCCAACGTGTGCAAGTTGCATTTGAAAAGAGTCATAATTTCTCGTCTGTGTCTGAAAACGCGTTCACAACTTCTCATGTAGACGACTGGAATTTTAAGCAACCTCGGACCGTCTTCATAAACTTTTACCACCAAAATATGTCTTGATTTCACATGCGGTTTTATTCTCTTTCTGCCGAAGTTATTCGCATCGAAGAATGCTATTTTGTTACAGTCTTAAAAAAAAGTTTAAGTTAACACCACGCCCGTGAATTTTAAATTATATGTTTCTTCGTGGGATTGATTTTTATGTTGAATATTATTTTTTAAAAAATGAATGTCAATTATGATATTTTTTAAAAAGTACTTTGTTCTCCAAAATACTCACATTTATTAAGCAACCATGCACTAACTCCTATTTAGGGACCCGGTTGGCCGGGGTTCCGGACACAATCCCGACAGCCGAAATCCCGACAAGCCAGAATCCCGAAAGCCAAAATCCCGAAAGGCCATAATCCCGACAGGGACGAAATCCCGAATGGGTCGAAATCCCGACAAGGACGAAATCCCGAATGGGTCGAAACCCGACAAATCTATAAATTAATGCCGTTATGCTTGATTAAGGGCAATTTAATTGTTCACTTTTGCTTTAATATTTTTACATTTGGAAAGAGTGACTTTATTGCTATGTAAACATAAAATGCTTTTGGTTTAAAAAAAAGGTGTGTTTTAATCTAAAAGCATGTTTGTACGGAAATCCCATATATAATTAATCGGAGTATATTTAATAGTCTATTGTATTTGTTATTTTTTTAAGTGTTTTAGTTTCATAATAATGACTTATACATTATGTGGTGTAAACTAGATGATATAATTTGTCTTATAACAGGTAATGTAGTAAAAAATAATTGTGTTTTTTTTACGCTGAGTTCAAATATTTACTAAGATACGTGTGATAAATTAGTTTCTTTTGTATCGTCGAAATAACGTTTTACTTAGGATTAAATGAGCAAGAAATGGAACTAAAACACCAAATATTGTAATTGCATTATTCAAAAGTTTGAGACAAAAACTATGCACATTGATGGGCACACGTAGTGTCGCCTTCAGACACGTTTGAAATTTTACAATGAATGTCGTTTACTTGTCAACAATGAGAGGCGTGTCTGTCAATGGTACAGTAGATATAGCTTTGGGGGTGAAACTAATTCACAAAATGAGATGAATGTGGAGACTTTTGTACGTTTAGATGAAAGTCTGCTATTTTAAAGAGTAGGGTACCCTTATCTATGCACGGAAGTATTTATAGCAACCCTAGAAAAGAGTACTTAAACTGGTTTTTCCGCCTGTTTTGCTACTTTTTATTTGCCCCTGATGTTGGTCAACTATAGTAGTCCAGCAAAGTTAAACTTTTATATATATTTATATAATATAAAGAAGTTATATCTTAATAACTGTCATTGAACGGGAATTGTCTTATTTCACTGTTTTAGGAACGAGGGACATAGAAATTTCGATTTACAAATTATTATTGTATTTAATGCTAGTTGTTAATTTGTTATTAAATGTTACTTTGTATTAATTTGTGAAAAGTAATATTTTTTTTAATTGTTAAAGCTTCCGGAATGGGGTAAGAGGCTTACCTAGCTTTTAGTTTTATTTAAAAAAAACACCTACGAGTTAGAAGTTTCTTTGCACGTGATTTTTTTTTCGCAAAATCTATTAATATTTTTAACTGAGAGAAATTTATTTCGGGATGTGAAAGAATGAAAGAAATTACATCTTAAAAAATATACATAATTAGCAGATTTAGTTCTCAAGAAGTTTCAATCTTACTCAGGAGTGTAATTTCAATGAAATCCTAAAGTGAATCACGTAAGTCTAATCACAAAGATCAACTAATTAAAATTTAATTCAAATTAATTAATATCTCATCAAAAAATATAAAAATTAAATCATATAGCTAAAGAAAATAATTATTACTACTAATTATTAGCAAAAAAACACATAGTTGCTTATTATCAACAAATGATAAATCACCAAACAATTTTATTCAATTAATAAAGAAAAATTTAAAAGTTTAACTTATGAGATAGCGTAATAGCAAGTTCTAAAAAAACCCTTTTTTGTATTTTTTTTATCTATTACCAAATAGAGGGGAGAGTGCACTGTAAAAAAACTGTTGTTTTTACAGTTCAAAACTGTCAAATTTAACGCCAGTTAATAACTGTCTTTTTTACAGTTCAAAACTGTAATTTTGTTACCGGGAAAACTGTAATTTTAACAGGGAGAAACTGTTATTTTATCAGAGAGAAACTGCTAAATTAGAATTGATTGAGATCATCGTTAAGCACAAATACCCAATACTATCAATCGCGTCCGAATAATTACTCTGTCGTAGACGGTTCAGTATTGGACTCACACCCAAGAGGTTCCTGGATCAAAACCTCGAGTACAATAAAATTTGGTTTCTTGTTCTAATTAAATATGTATTTATCTTAAAAATAACTTAAGGGGGTATGGGACACAAAATCTTCAAAAAAATCAAAAAAATTATTATTATCATAAAAAATAACACAAATATTTTAGAATAATTTAAAACAAAAATTTTATTTATATCTGCAGTAGAACGTGAGATGTGTAGTTTTTTGTGTCATGACATCTGTGTTGGCCAACCACGTTTATAATCTTTGCTTCCTCGTAATATTAGATTGGAATAACGTTATCGAATCCTTAGTTGTTCGGTCGGTTTGGAGCGCTTCAGTAAGGAAAGTGATAAACTTCAAAGCTGTTTTTCTCCTTGATCGCGTTTTCGATGATTTTTTGACTTTAAATTGATATAACTCAAAATCTACTGCCTATAGAGTGTCAAAATTTTCCACTCATATTTTTCAAACTTATATCTTTAATTTGTCTTTAGGGATTAGTTGTAAATAGTTTATTTTTTTATTTATTAATTTTTATAAAAAAAGTGAACCTGTGAAATTATTAAAAAAACTTCAATAATTTTTTTTAAAAAAACTATGGCAAATATGAAAAATCGGTAAAGACAGTTTGTTAAATACATTTTTCTGTTTATAAAAATGCTAAATATTAGTTTGCCAATAAATAAGTTTTTGACTTATAACAAAAATAAGAGGCATCACTTTTTGACACATTTTATTTTTTTTAAAAATAAATAATGATAATTTGAAACCTGTAACTATCTAAAAGTGTAAGTATATTTAGTATACATTTATTAAAAAAAAATTATATTGATATCTGCAATATTAAAGAAAAAAGTTAAAAGTGTCCCATACCCCCTTAAATCTCTAAATGTCAATGCACTATTAAAGTCGAAAAATGGCGACAGCCATCAGGTTTACCCAAATTTCACGTGGCGAAAAATCCAACAATGCCTTGTATAAAACGTGCTTCAACCTTTATAGTATTCCAAATATACAATTACAGTCGAACCCCGCTATAGTGAACCCTCAACGGAACCAACACATGGTTCACTACAGCCAATTTTGCTGAAATTTTTTTGTACAATATAATATAAGGCTCTAGAAAATTATAATAATTGTTTTGCACATCTTGAATATATTGGATAATTAAATCGAATTCTTATATAATAAATATTTAAAAAAATAATAATTAAAATTATCGATTTAATTAATCAATTAAATTGATTATTTTTCGAAATTATTCCAAAATAATAGTTGAATTCCGGCTCCATCTTCATTCTGAAGGCTTTTTTTCTTTGCAGATGCCCATTATTTTTTCCAAAACTGTTTTCTCTAATTCAAAATGTGCATAAAATCTTTCATAAGAAATGAGTGACTAAAGAGTACAGGTTAAATGACGGAACATTGAACAGTTCCACTGAGGTCCAGTTTTCAAGAGGTAGTAGTAAAAAATATGGAATAGGTACAGACGACGTACAGATGAGGACAGGGAGATGAATGACTTCATTGTACTCCAGAAGGGGTAGGGTAGGTTACACCGAAGTACAGCTGTTTTTCTTGACACGCCCCTTAGAAATCCGGAATTGTGTGTGAGGTGAGGGGGACGGGGGTTGGGAATGAATGGTTTGAAAAGAAAGGGTTGTTCCTGGAATTTTTAGAGGGATTGAGGATAAGCATGCTTCTTGTTTACTATGAAAAATATCTATTTTTAGTGAAATTTGACCCGTTGTGAAAGATTGTCTTCTCGCTCGCTACTTATAGAGTATAACTTAAAATATAGAGATACGAAGAAAAAAATAACAAGAAAGGAAAATTTGTATTCAAGAGCACTCGCATTTTCTAAGCGGTTCACTATATCCATATAAAATAACATTAGTTAAATCGGAGTTCAGAAGAGACCACTAAAAAGGTTCATTATAGCTTGGTTCGACTGTATTTTTTAAAATCCTTAGCCATTTCAGTCCCAATAATGCCATTTGACATCATCATTTTTCTGATCTTAATTTTTAAAAAATAATACGGCTGACATCTATTGGGGTTCTTAAAAAAATTCTTATTGAAAAAAGTTTGAAGAATCGAATAATGTACTTTTTATATCGTAAATGGCCATAGACGACCAGAAAAAATTTCTGAATATATGATGCCAAATTGCTCATTGAGACTGAAAGGGTAAAATGAAGTTCTGAATGTAAAAAGTTTTGATTCCGATTAAAAATTCTCTACACAGTAATAAAAAGAAATGTTAGGTTAGGTTTGAATCTAGAGCTACACGAGGGCTATTGGTGACAGGCGTCGTATTTTAAAACCACAGTCAAGCGACGAGCCGACACCTGAATAGGCACCCAATACAACCGTTAAGGGCGACATCGTACGCAGTGTTAGGACTTTGAAGGATGTTTAACGTGCACTCCCTTACACGGGGTATTATTCGTTGGCGATACCCGGACCCGATCCTGGGACATTTCGCATGAGGCGAGTGCCTAACCGACTGTGCTCCCCTGCCCCAATAAATAGAAAGCTAACGGAATTCGTACCATTAGGAAGCGATATACGTTCTCCAATAACTTTTAAGAATGAATTTAGTAACGCAAAAGCATCCCGGAATAATCTAAATAAATCGTGAATATTTGCACTGAAAAATATTAATATGTCATGTTGCACCCAAAACTTAAGAGTAAATTGGCTGGCTTATATAGAAAAAGAAATTGCTCCTTTTTTTTTACAATTTACTTAGATTCTGGGTATAATCTTTTGGGTTATTTTAGTTTACAATAAAATGTAACATAAAAAACAATGTTTTAAAGTACGTTAAATGTTTTCGAAAATAGTTAGATTATTTGTCATATCCATTTTCGGCATTTTGGGAAAATGTACCCCATATACGGGGCATGTTTTCCAGCTCAGCGTGCTCATTTAACCCCTCGCTGCTAAAAAGTGAATTTACTTTTTAAAAAAGTAGCAAAGATAGTAAAGGTACACTCTTAAAACGAACGAGCGATTTTAATTCAGTCTGAGTTAATTTCCAATCCTCCAGTCTAGAAAATGCACTTCCTCTACTGGAGTGGATCCTTTAGGTCAGGGGTTCCCAACCTTTTTGCGCCTGCGTACCACTTGCCTTTTTGAAAAAAATTGGCGTACCACTAGACCAAAATATTTTAATAAACGTATAACATTTACTCTTCAAAGAATGTTCAAATGTTCTATTTGAGTAAAATTCCTTAGAAAACTCTGTATTTAAATGTTAGATATTTGGTTTATTTATAACATGCTAATAATAAATTAGAAATACAAAAGATTAAAATTGTATTAATTTGCAGTTTTGCTTATTGTCCATGTGTCAAAATACATACAAACAAAAAAAAAATATTACAAACTCAGCAAAATCCTATCCGGATGTTAATTAAAGATTTTTCTTTAAAATAATGTTGTTTAAACTAATTAGTAACATGTTTGCTTACTCACATACATACAGAAGCTATTGATAGCATCATGTTGCCCACACCACTCCCGCGTACCACCTGAAATATTCTCGCGTACCACCAGTGGTACGCGTACCACCGGTTGGGAACCCCTGCTTTAGGTGTTAAACCTCCGACAGGATCACTCCAAACGAGTGATTTTAACTCAGTCTGAATTAATATTCATTCCTTTCCAGTGTCGAAAATGCACTTCTCCTACTGAGGTGAATTTCACTCTTTTGTTTTAAGAGTGTAGAACCATAACAATAGAAGCAGTAGATAACCAAATGAGGAAGGCAATGCCATCGTATTTTCTTTAAAACAAATAAAAGTAAAAAAAATATACAATCAAAAAGAAGAAAACACGGAACCCTAGTCCCGGTATCCCCTAATAATATTGATTGCAGCAATCAATACATACAAAAATGTCTACAATCAGTTTTGATTTTTTAATACTGTTATATATATTAAATTGTGTAAATTTAGTTTCATAAAATCAACAACCTTACATTCTATCCCTTTAAGTATTCCCTACTAAAAATACAAAATAAGTAGGTAAATTTCAAACAATGCATCATCTCCCATTCTCTTTTTTTTTGCCCTTCGCCTAGAGGAATAATCTTTTAATAAAAAATGTCCGTTTGTACTCAATTTTTGAAAACTTTCGCCTCCCTTCTCCCTCCGAACCCCCCCAAATTTTTAGACATTTATTACTGCACCCACCCCCTACTGTTTGATTTACGACCACACCCCTAAACCAGCCAAGTACAGCGATAACGGCGCCAAACTAAAAGACTTACGAAAACTTAAACTTAAAAGAGACGGAGTTTAAATATTCACAACAGATTAATAATTGAAGCAGAAATAAGATTGACAACATTTATTTTTATAGACAAAATTGACCCACCAAGTGGCAAAAAGAAACGAATAATTCATTACTAAAAAATAAAATAAACAGCAGACCGTACATTACTATACGAATCCATAATTAAAAACTCCATAAAACAAAGAAATAATTAGAATTTTTTTTATAATGGCACAATTTCAATAAATAGGAAACAGTTGATAGTATTTGTTGTTGTTTTTAACAACAAACAGTTTATTATTATTATTTCATTAAAAAAAAACGATCTAAATTTGTTTTTTTTTTAAAAATCGAGAA
Source organism: Hylyphantes graminicola (assembly GCA_023701765.1). Lineage (NCBI taxonomy): Eukaryota > Metazoa > Arthropoda > Arachnida > Araneae > Linyphiidae > Hylyphantes > Hylyphantes graminicola. Next base: position 55,342,443 of record CM043119.1, read on the forward strand.
ATGGACAAAAAATATATTTTCGGGATTTCGACCCATTCGGGATTTCGACCCAGTCGGGATTTTGACCCATTCGGGATTTTGACCCATTCGGGATTTTGGCTTGTCGGGATTTCGGCTTTCGGGATTTTGGCTTGTCGGGATTTCGGCTGTCGGGATTATGTCCCAGACCCGTTGGCCGAGTGGTTTTAACCATTACACTAGAAGTCTTAGCGCTGTAACGGGTACGGGTTCGATTCCCACCTACGCCCCGGGTGTATGTTCCTTTCTCAGTGACAATAAAAATTCTTTATGTGTCTGTCTTACTTGACAAAGGCTTTATAAGCGGGTCTCTGATCAAGCACACAAGCCGGAATATATGAAGAGTTAAGTGGAAGAAAGTGCTAAGAGTGTCATTTAAGAAAAATAGATTTTTTGTATCCAATGAGCTTATCATTCCATCCATTAAAGATAACAAGTTCCTCCTTTTTTTCTAAACTTAAAATTTAGCATACTTTTTACGGTTTGAAAGTACCGTTTTCAACAAATCTGACTGCAAACTAAAAACTTCAAAGCTCCTTTTCTCGTTGATCCCTTTTTTGTCACTTAGCACGTTCTTCCACTAAGCTCTTCATATATGTACCTACCCCTACCCCCATTTGTATTTAGATGATTAGGTAGAAAATTACAAAACTATTTAATGGCAGTTTTAAAAATACACTGTTAATAATTGTGTAACTGTTTCACCATAGCAATGGTTCCTATTAGTTGCAATGGATGTATAGTGAAATGTTTTACCACATTTTCGGTGATTTGTTGATCCCTTTTTAGGTTTCAGAAAAACATGAGAAATTGTTCAAACGAATAACGCTGAAACATTTCACAACACAGCCGTTTCACCAACTACTAATCAAATTTTTGGCGAAAAAAAGCACCACTTTTTTAACCGTGTAGCATTTTGTATACAACTTTTAAATTTGTTTATAGCTGAATGTTTGGAAGTATTTTATTTTTATTGTGTGTATTACTTTTTAATGTTTTTTATACTTTTTATGCAACTTTGCATTTGATCTTTTGTCCTTATTGAAAAAGTTGAAACATTTCACAAACGCAGCTGTTTCAACAACTACGAATCAGATTTTTGGTGAAACAAAGCACAAAATTTTTAACAGTGAAGCATTTTGAATACAACTTATAAATTTGTTTATAGCTGAATGCTTGGAAGTCTTTTAGTTTAAACTGTATGTATAATTCTTAATATTTTTTTACTTAAAAGTTTTTATGCAACTTTGCATTTGATCTTTTGTCCATATTTGGTGTTCATATATTTCTATTACACTTCACTTTCATTTTCCTGTTATATTGTGCATCAAAATAATAAAAATAAATAATATGCTAAAAACTTTAAATGCACCAGAGGTTACACAACGATTTTTTTCTTTAAGACTACGATAGAATACCTTTGTATGTCAGAAATCAAATTTTTAAACAATATATTAAACACACATTACTATTATTTTTTTGTAAATTTTAACCATTACAAAACACGACACTTTTTCTTACTAGAGAAGTTATTGACCATTAAATATGCTGAATTGTATATAGGTAATTTTTGTGCCATTATTTATGTAGTTACTCTCTCCCTCTTCAATATGTTCTTTTAATTATCAAAACTTATATCCATAGCTGTTTATGTACTTTTGCTTAAAAAAATATAGCTGGTTTTCAGCATTATGCCACTTACTCTACTACAACTAGGTAAATATATATTTACTCGGGACTTAAGTTAATTATACTATGCTGCTTAATTAGCTGAACTTAAGTTAAATATTTGTACATATAAACTAGAGTAGAATTTCTTAATTAAACTAGGTTATTGTAATTGGGTTATATATCTTTTTAAATACAAAAACAGCTTTGCCTTTTGAAATATTTGGTAGACATAATTGAGTGTATGTATTATATTATGATTAAAATAAAATTTTAATTTTAAGTAATAAGCAAATATTTTTTTAAAAATTTATCTGGTAGAATTTCAAAAATGCTATTAATATTGAAAAGACTAGTATTAGCCATATTAAGTTAACATTTATATCAGAGTGGACAAATGTCAAAATTTTTTATTTTTTACTAAACAAACTAAAACACATTGATCATAATATCCAGTCACAAAGAGGAATAAAAAAACCTAATATTTAAAAAAACTTTTTTAATTAATTGAATACAAAATTATCTTAAACCCACAACAAGCTGTATATTCCGATCCATTATCTTTCCTGAAAATCCAACATTTACTATAAGAATTCCCATTGAAACCAGCTCGTTCCTTTGAAATCGATTCAATTGGTTGAAAGAAGCTTCCGCCTTTTACCTTTGGTCAGTGGTCAATTAAGAGTCCAGTCGGACTATCGACGAACAAAGAAGAAAATGATAGAATTGAGAATAATCCGTTTAGCCAATTAAAGAAGGCCAGTGAAGGGGGATCAATGTTCTTTTGCTCCCCATGCTGGGCTATGAGTTCTTGTTTTTGTTAGCAGACGTAGTTTTTGTTGTTGATATGTCTATGATCTTCTTCATATCGTCAATTAAATAAAAGGTTTAACCATTGACCCGTAGAAAGGTTTAGTATATGAGCATAGATATTATTGTATTTTAACTCACTGTACAAAAAAACCCTCTAATTTACCATTAAAGTAATAAAGTGGTGCTACCAAAATGAGTGAATCAGTGTGCTTGTTCTATCCTAAAATGAATATAGGGTTTAATTATTGACCTATGAAAGGGTGCAGCATTATATTGCATAGATATTATTGTATTTTAACACACTGTAAAAAATCCCTCTTATTTTCCATTACAGTGTGTAGGTAAAGTACACTCTTAAAAGAGTGAAATCCACTCCAGTAGGAGAAGTGCATTTTCGACACTGGACAGGAGTGAATATTAACTCAGACTGAGTTAAAATCACTCGTTTGGAGTGATCCTGTCAGAGGTTTAACACACAAAGGATCCACTCCTCTAGAGTAAGTGCATTTTCTAGACTGGAGGAGTGAAAATTAATTCAGACCGAGTTAAAATCGTTCGTTTCAAGAGTGTACACTGTTAAAAATGTTGTGCTTGCTTTCACCATAATAAGTAGTAGCTGCAGCGTATGTGTGGTGAAATGTTTTACATATTTTCGGTATTCAGTCGAACCATTTTTCAAGTATTTGAAACAGAAAATTGAGAAACGGTTCAACCAAATACCGAAAATATGGTGAAACACTTCACCACACAGCCGTTGCAGCTACTAGGAACCATTATTATGGTGAAAGCAAGCACAACATTTTTAACAGTGTAGGTTGCAGTGCTCATGAATTTTGACTCTAACATAATATCAGAAAGCTTTTGAATAAATAACGTTGAAACAGCTTCCATATATGTATAATGTCAGCAAAGATTAAAAATTCTGGAAATAAAAAAAATTAAACTATCACAAAATCAATGAGATTTATATTTATTTTTGTGCTACAAATTATTGATTTATTTTCTACCATTAATTTACGTTAACTATAATTAATTTTGGAAGTTTCAACTTTCCTGAAGTATGAACCTTCATACGCATGAAACGTTTGAAATTCCGTGAAAAATTTAACACGTGTTGTTGACAGGAGCAAATAAAAAAAGCCGTGAAAGCAATTATAAAGAATACGGTATGACAAAAATAAAATGTTTTGAATTAGTTCTTAACTTTTATTTCATAATATTTATAGTTATATATCATAAATATGTAGACAACTTAAAGAACTCTAATTCATGAATTAAATATTTCAATTAATCAATGTTTAAAGCGTTATAGTTAAAATATTGTTATAAAAAATTATAAGGGAAAATTACGTCAAAGAAACATGTAGAGAAATATAGAGTAAAATGATAAACTCGATAAGGTGGTGAAAATCAAACTTTTCTTAATTAATAAGAGATACTAGAAAAATTAACAATTATAAGTAGACCCGGGTTACTTATGGCAATTAAATGCTGTGTAATCTATGAAAAGAAGTTTGATTTAGGTGTTGTTGACTTTTAAACTTGATAATGATAAACTGGTTCAGAGTAAAAACTGCAAAACTAATTCATTTAGTAAGACGAAGAATGCCGGCCCACCATCGTAGTTTTTAGTGTACTAGCCTTTGGAGCTGCTGTGCTTTGGTTCGAATCCCGGTAAAGGCATGGATGTTTGCGCTTGTCAATAAATTTTGTTATTTGTCTATGTGTTTGTGTCGTCCTTCTTTGTGAGTCTCTTGTGACTGTCTCTTCTGGCGAGCTGGGTAATGGGTTATAAAGCCTACACTCTTCCCTTCTAGAGGGCGCAATCACTGTCATTTGTCAAGACGAAGAATTCCGACATTGGTAAGGTAGCTACAATACTTTTAAATATTTTTTTATTTCTCTGTATAAATTATTCGTGATGATTTTAATATATTTATGAATTGGATAGACGTTGAACAATATTTATCTTTAAATTTGAGGGCGCTGGGTAGCCCAGTCGGTTAGGCATTTGCCTTGCATGTGGACGGTCCCAGGTTCGGTCGCCAAATTATCTGCCATCCTATAACGGCCCGTTCAGCCGAATAATACCCCGTGTGGAGAGAGTGCGCGTTAAATATCCTTCAAAGTCCTTACGCAGCGTACGGTGTCGCCCTTAATGGTTGCTTTGGGTGCCTACTCAGGTATCGGTTCGTCAATTGACTGCGGTTCTAAAATACGGCGCCTGTCGCCAAAAGCCGTGCTCTTCACCTACATATGTTGCTGAAGACTATCAGCTTCTTTTTCCTGCGGTTACAATTATTTTTCAGACTACAATACTAATATATATGGAGTTAGCAGAGCAATTTTAAAGCACCTTTAAAGTTTTTTTCAACAAGTTTTTTTTTTCTAGGATGTATAAACCTTGTGGGAAGCGGTTGCAGGTGACAGTTAATGTTGCAATTACATTCGTTTTTAGATAAAAATTTCAGTGAATATAAAAGTAGGAAGAAGGTATAGGCTATTTTAATTTTTTAGAACGTTTTATTATGTCTTATAATTTACACCCGCCGTCCAAAAAATTTCGATGATTAAAATATGTTTCCCTAATTTACGAGAATTAATTAATTTACGAGAGTTTTATAAATTAAAATAAAGAGTTGTTAAATAAAAAGGAAATGTATTTTAATCTATCACATCTGGCAGTAGTAGTTGTATGAATATAATTGCATAATAAAATTCTCAAAAAATTATCTTAAAAGACAAATGACTGCATTTTTATTATTCAAACAAGTAGCATTTAATTAAATATTGTTGTGCAATTCCACTTTTAAAAAAACCCACCAAAACTCCCATACTCGAAAGTATAAATAAGAATTATAAATTTGAAGTTATATTATATGAACATAAAAACTCATTTGATAAAAAAAAATTATGTATTATTTTCAAGGTTTGCCTTTTTAGGGTTTGCCTAAACTGTTATTGATAAAACCTGTATTTTTTATTGTTAGCTTAATTTTTTAAAGGGACTAAATTTACTTACAACATTTAAGGAGGCTGAAATAACTTGTTTTTTAGATTTAAACTTAAATGAAAACACTAATAATTTTATTGTATTTAGTTCCATGAAAATATAAGTTATAGCAGTTTCACGTAACTGCACCTTACCTAAAAATGTGACTCTAGTGCGACGTTAGTTTAACCAATTTAATATAGATATAGATATAGTCTCGAAAATATAACTAAGAATTATAAATTTGAAATCATATTATATGTGAAAATCAAAATTAATATGATAAAAAAAATCATGTATTATTTTTGGGGTTTGCCTTTAACTTAAATTGTTTTTGATAAAATCGATATTTTTTGTTGTTCATTTAATTTTTTAAAATACTTTTTGGGTAGAAGTTTTTGAAGTTCTGCTATACCTAATTTACCGAGAAAAAAGACTAATTGAAATGTATCAATTGCTTTATTTCGTAATGGTGTCTTGCCCAGGAAAGTCCAATAAAACTAAATTCATGGCCAAACAAAAGGTTTATTTGTAGCCGTTAAATAAACCTGCGTATGACCGACTCCAACTCAACCCTTCGAAGGGGTTCCTTTTCGATACATTTCGGCAGTTGCTTGTATTTAAATAGTGGTCTAACACCAATTTCCCATTTTTCAAGACACAGCATCTTAAAAATATCATGTTTTTCATGTAAAGTAAGGGGATCCGCGATACCCTTGAAAACAGTTTTTTTTTTAAATTTTACAGGTAGACTTTTCAATTTTTTTCTACTTTTTAAGCACACAAATTAAAAGCAATTCAATACTTAAAAATATATAACCTATAACTAATTTTTTAGCTTAAATTTATGTTGCTTTTTTAAAATCCCTACTAGTTTTCTTTTTTACTTTTGCATAATTTTCACAAAATTTTGAATACAACATCTTTCATAATATTTAAATTATAGAAACTTTCTATTATTATTAATAATAATAATAGAAAAGTATGCATTCAGACATAAAACATATCACTAAATCAAACTTAAGTGAACAATTTCTTAAAAAAATTTCCACAAAATTTGACGAAAAAAAAACATGAAAACATGAAAAAAATATAATAGAAATGCATACATGTATTCAGAAAAAAAGTTTTTTTTAACCCTAAGTATAATATTAAAAAAGCCTTAGCATATTGAATTTCTCAAAATACAAAAACGATGAACAGAGATATGAGCTTTTAAAGTTTCGGATCATGGAAGATTAGGATGAAAAATTGACGCCTTTCAAAAATTCATAACTAAAGAAGTAATGATAATTTCTTAAAATCGTTTTCTGGGAATTGTTAAAAAAAAGTTTGAATATTATTTAAAAAATATTTTTTAAAAAAAATTGGATATCGGACTCCCTTAAGAGATTGGCGTGGTGTGGATAGCATGTTTTCTACTCTTGTAGTTGCACAGTTTTGTCGTAGCATCAAATAATATCCAAATACTCATTTGTGCAAGAGTCCACCGGGAAACTATGACTGTTATGAGTGCTGTGACTTGACTGTTAGAATATAATTTTAAAAATATTTTTTATGTATGGCCTACTCCCCTATTCAAATTGAGGGCACAGGTGCTCTCTGTGTTCTTATATCACGTTTTCTGTCAGGTTCGGATTGCTGCTTTTTCTTTCAAGTAGTTCATTACGGGTCTGTATGTGAACGGGTTTGGTACTTTTTCCAAAGAAAGAGTGCGACACCGAATATAGAGCAATCTAAAATTAGGAAAATAAATTATTTATTAGTTTGTTTTAGGTGCATAATGCAGAGCAATCCAATTTCAACGCACATCATGAAATACTTTAAATCAGAACAGTAAAAGTACACACACAACATAAAGAAATATTTTAACTTCAATCTTCCCAATAGAAAAACGCTACGAAAATTAGCTATTAAAAACATTAAAATGCACATATATATAATTGCAACTCCTCAGAAAAACTCTTTAAAAACTTATAAACAAGAAATCTTACTTTCTTGTTAATCTAACATTTACAAATACTTAACAAAAAATAAGTAAAACTTTGTACTAAGTACAAAAAACCTTAAAAACAATAAGTTTTAAGTAGTAATGGTAAGCTTGAACTTTGTTGCACTAGAGGTACACGAGGCTATTGGTAACGGGCTTCGCAATTTTAGAACCACAGTCAAGGGACGAACCGACACCAGAAAGTTTTAGGTAGTATTAGACCACTTTTGAACCAAGCCATTCATTTATTCCAGTCTACACCTCCTGTCTGCGCTAACTTCTCTATAGAGTTCCGTCATAAAATAGAGTAAGTGCGTCTTCCACCCACTGCCATAGACTTAGTAAATGAGCTGCGATCAATATCCACTTCCGAAACTTTTCGTATGAACTGTGGCAGGTTACTAATAGGAAAAAAAACCTACGATACCACTTAAATGAACGAAATAATTGTTTTTCAAAATAAATTTGATGGGGTTCTACTTTTTATGTCTTGTGAAAAACAGAAATTATGTTTTATTTCATGTAAAAAGTAACGAAGTTTTATCTAAAAAAATTACTTCTTCCTTTTACCATAGATTTAGTTGGTAGGATGGTTGGTAGACATATATTTTCAGGTCTGTGTGCTTAGTCAGAGGCCCGCTTATAAACCTTCGTCAAGTAAAACAGACACAACACACACATACGTGACAGATGCTGCCGTTTATCGCGCCACCTTCACAATTTAGACAAATCCCCGAAGGACAGGGAAATAGTCTCCATGGACCTTTACCCGTGGGAAACTGAGCACGGACCGGCCACAGGACTTTTGACCCAACAGATTTAACGAGCATGTACTCCGCATATACTCGAGACAAACACAAACATCCATGCCTTACCAGTATTCGAGCCCGAACCCAGCAGCTCCAAAGTCTAGCTTCCTAACCGTTGTGCTGGCGTGTCGGCATAAACTTAGTAAATAAGCGATCAATATGAGATTCAGAAGTGTCATGCTTATAAGTCTTTTGTTTGCGTGTTGTTACTCCCTTTTTAGTGTGAGTGGTGACAAATAATTAACTTAATTTGTTCTACAAACATTTTTCTGTATTATGGTCTGCATTCACCTTATACTTAATTGATTTAGATAAACAAGCAAAAAAACTTATTTTCTCATGACAAATTTTTGCTGATCGTCGTTAATGATGTTACAGAATTTTACAGTAAACTAAGCACAATTAACTTTGAATAGAAAATCTTTAAAAAGCTTTTAAAATTTTGTTGTGAAAAATGTCTAGTACAAGCAAGCTCTATCTTAAAGAATTGAAAGTTAATGAGTAACAAAATGGTTGATGTGCATTTTAGAAATTGATTCATATAAATTATCTTAGATAATTTTGCTTTTTTTTTCGTAATGAAAGTAGATGCAAAACCTTAAAAATATAATAATCTATTTCTAATACCATAAATTTAGCAAATAAGATATCAATATGCAATTCTGAAGTTTGATGTTTATGAGTATTTTGTTTGCGTGTTGTTAGCCCCTTGTGGTGACAAGTAATTACCATAAAAGTCTTTTGTAGATTTGTGACTAAATTAAAGGGTAGCTAAATGTATTTTAAGAGTCCAAGTTTCATTCTAGACAAGTGGTATTTATAAAATATTTAAAGTTTTGTGTTGATTTTCATAAAAAGTTTCGAATATTTTTTGGTTTTGCTTAACTGGTTTTGCTTTTGCTTATTACGGAAAATTAGCGATATTAAATTAAGTACATTTTATTATTTAAAGGAATAAAACACTAAAATTAATTTATTGTACATTTGTTTCGATTGTTAAATATAGAGAATACGATTACTGAATATTCTTTACCACGGACGTTAAAAAAGATTTAAAATATTTTTTATACAAAATTTATATTTGTAGTGTAATTTTGAAACTCTGGAACGACCATTAACAATCATTGGCAAGCAAACCCGAACTGTGAAAAAAGTTGTTTTCTTAAGAGGGACTGTCAGTCCTATACACGTAATGCTTTATTTTTCAAATCACAGTTTCTTGAAAAGTATATTTTAAACGTATGATCTGTTTGCACCAGATACGCAAATAGGGATGAAAGACAATTTAAAAAAGATTTGAAGGAACAATATCAATCAGTTTTTTAATTATTAATTTTTTTTAAAGCTTCATTTTGAGAATCGTGGCGACATCTGTAGGACAACTTGGCTTAATTGATTAAAAAGATTTATTTTTAATTTAAATAATTCACTCATGCATTATCTTTGTATGTTAATACAGAATTTAAATGATGCTTTTACATTTCAAGTACTTTTTATGACAAAAACGTTCATAACAAACGAGAATCTATGATTTTAAAATTTGACGACACACAAAAATAAATGTCGCCAAATCGTAGAAGGAAAAAAACGCCAATATCTAAATCGTTCAAACTGTAAACCTAAACCACATGGAAAAGTGGGCGGAGCTCATTGTAAATCCAGTCAAAGAATTTCGCGCGACTTTTAAACTTGACTACTTTAGTTGTAGTATAGGTTGGATACATTTAGATTAGATTTGGTTTTAATTATCGTCGCACGCGAGGGCTATTGGCGCTTGGATACTTTTAGCTATTTTGATATGTACTGCTGTGGAAAAAGTTCCCACTAGTGATTATTTCGAACGTTAGTCATCCTATAGAACCTTTTTGACTTGTTTATATAACATCAAGAGTTAATTGCAGGACAAAAAAATTGCATAAGGAGCCGTCTTCATATTAAAAATGCTATTAACTTTAAAATTTCCAATGGCAGCACCCAATTTTATAATTTAGAAATATTAAGAATCCTCATAAACCCTTAAATATTAGTTTTTGTTACATTTGGCTAAATACTTGACGAGTTATTCAATCGAATCGCTTGGTGACCTTTGGTTCTAAAATGACGGCCTAGTCTGTGGGTTTATTGAAGGGAGAAATATAAACGTTTATTTAAAAATGTTTAGGGAGGGGTCCTGTGATGTATAGTCAATGAGGATGAACCCCTGACGTTATTTTTAGAATATTTTATAATCTTTTTTTAAATTCGAAACATTTTTTCAATAGAAAAGAAGGTATTGACATGGTAGTCTTCCCAAAGTGTCCCGTCTGTCTGTCCTTACTTCGGTGACGAAATCTGTTCTATCCATCAGATCTTAAGAATCATTTTTGTCGTCGAAAGATAGGACAGCAGGGACCTAACTTCATACTTTTTGTTCTTCTGTTTGTACGTCCATACGGACATCTGTCATCTTGTCATGTCGACGAACGACCCATTAAAGTAGCATTGGAATTTAATTTTTAGTCATTTAAATTACTGTTGCCACCATCAGCAATATCACGAAAAATCTTATTTGAAATGTTAAAGATTATTAATTTTTCTTTGTAAATCGATTTGGAATGGCGTTATAAAAAATATACCACAATGTTATTTTTTTAATGTTTATTACATTTGTTTACTAAGAAAGTGGTTCACAGTGTTACTTTTTTTTTGCTTAAAGAGCTAATTGGTATTAATTTACAATTAAATTCCTTTAATTATCAGTGCAATTTGGAGTTATTTCATGTTTATCATTGCCAAATGTTCTGGATATATCAGGTTTTTTCAAATATTATAGTTATTGATGGTTATTTAATTACAAGAATCTCGTGTAATTTAAGGTGAGATTTTCAAAGCATTGCCAAAGATCACGGAAAGGATGCTACAGGATGTGACTCGTTCAATTTTACATAATTATTCTTCAAACTGCAAATAAATTTAGCAAACTATAAAGATTATTTATTTAATTTGCGGAAGAAAAAATGTAATTATAGTGGCCAATTTTTAGAGTTGAAGATTCAAATTGTAACTGAATGCTGGGTTAGTCTTATAAATCTTGTGCGGAAGTGGTTATAGGTGGCAGTTAATGTTATTATAATACCCTTGCGTTTCGACGAGAATTTCATTCTAGTACTTAAGCAACTGCACATGTAGGCTTTTTAATTCTTTAAGAACTTCTCGATCAATATTCAAGAACATGTGTCGTTTGGTGGCAGAGTAAGTACTGAAAGTTTAATGTGCCAATCACGCAGTCCGACGCTATTTTAGAGGCCTTAAAAAGTTGCAAAAAACACGTCAAGATTTCCCGGCTCCAAAGGTGTGCAATGTAGAAAGCTTCTTTCAGAACGAATGTACAGATTAGTGGCGGGAGTAAGGCTTGTAATAAAGAGACCAGTGTCTAATTTACAAGAGCAACTGAATGAACAAATTGACAAACTGCCACTAGCAATACAAAAGGTTCCTGCACATGTTTTTGAAGACCATAAACCCGCGTTTGTTTGTATCTTGCTGACCTTATTATTGCCTTTAAAACTGCTAATACGACAGATTCATTATACATTGGGGTTTCTACTTTTGCATTAGTATGCCATTAGTTTGAACAAACATAAAGATTGCTACGCCAACAATTAAAAGTACGGAACTAGATTTAAGGGGTCATAGTCTTAAAAATGTGCAAAGAAGGTACTACAAAGCATAGTTTGATCTTTCATGCAATTTTTAAGTACTCAATATAAAAATATAATTTTTTTTATATGCAATTCTATAAGATTTACTTATTATATAACAAATTTTAAAATTTATGAAACTTCAGCCAAAACTAAAATAAATGATAACAAACATAAGACTATTGGAACACATTGGGATTACGCTTGCGCGCGAAATTTTGAGGTCAAAATTGAAGAAATGACAAAGAAAATGATTTTATATTGTACAAATATGTACAAACAAAGACTTATACCTAATTTCTAAACTCAATTTTTATAAGTAATTATTTTCAGAGCTTTTTTCTTAAATTTTTATTAATTTTTTTTAGAAAAAAGCTCTTAACATAAATTCTAATTAAAACTGAGCTCAGAATTTAGGTACAAGTCTTTGTTTGTACATATTTGTACAATACAAAGTCATTTTCTTGCTCATTTCTTCAATTTTGACCTCAAAATTTGGCACGCAAGCCTAATCCCAATGTGTTCAAATAGTTTTATGTTTGTTATCATTTATTTTAGTTTTGGCTGAAGTTTCATAAATTTTAAAATTTGTTATATAATAAATAAACTTTATAAAATTACATATAAAAAATATACTTATATGCTGAGTAGTTAAAAAATTACTTTAACGATCACCTTCTTTGCACATTTTTAAGACTTCTATGACCCCTTAAGAACAATACTGTTTATGTGCCGAAGCTAAACTAGTATTCCGAAGTTTACAGGGATGACTTTAGAGCAGTTCATAGCGGTATCAAATCTCGGTAATTATAAATAGAAATATAATGTATTAGTACGAGCAAACCAGAAAAGAAATCGTTTCCTGAAAGATCGTAATATTTACAAAATAAATATAATTTATTAAACAAATAAAAAAAATTAAATGAAAGAGAAATAACCAAACAACACAATTTTTTTTCCTCCAGAACATCGTCCGGGCTCGCAAAAGAGTACCGGAATCAGTTTTCGTTAGTCTAAACCTGAGAACAATCGAATAATCTTTATCTTGTGATTGAGAAATCTTACCGTGCTCCACTCCCCAGAAAGAGAAACGTATCCCCTTTTTTAAATCGCCAGACGTATCATTTGGCTAAAATTTGTAACGCCACCTGACGAGTCAGAATCAAAATAAAGTTGGCTGATAAATCCTCTTAAACTTGCAGCGCGCAGACTGCTAACGAAGAAAAATAGAGATCATTGTATTGAAAAATTTATTGAGGGCAAATTAGGTTGCACGAAAAATGAATTTTAGAAACTTAAAAGTTAAAGTTTGTATTAGGTAATGACAATATTATATTTTTCAAAAATTGGTCTTTAATGGGTTAAATCGTATTCTTCATGTGGTAATAATAAAAGACGTAAAATAAGTTAGTAAATTATAATAAATTCAGTTGGCTGTTATACCTTGACAGTTAGTATTTCATAATCGAATTGAAATAAACCCGCTTTAAAAAGTTATTTACGTTTTCAGGCATTTCATTTTTATATGATTTTAAAATTGTGCATAATTCTTCAAAATGAAAATATATTATTTTTCTCAATTTATTACAACTCTTGAAAATTAAGCAAAAACAAACTCTTTATACACTTTTTAGTGCACACTTAACTTAGTGTAAACTTAAAACTTTTAGTTTCTTTCAAAACTTATAATTTAATAACACAAAACTTATCTATCAAATTTTAAAAGTAAACTTATTTACTTTTTATTATAAAGAACTCGTTACTTAAATTGAGTTTTAATAAATCTTTGCACATTTCAGCCAAGCAAATTTGATTAGAAAGTCGCGAATTGGTATAAGGGCGTCCAAAATACAGAATTTAAAAAAATACTATTTTTCTTTTAATATTTTATTGGATAGTTCAAACTATTCTTAAAACAATGATACCTTTGGTTTTTCCCTAAGATGAATAGAACCATGTTAAATACTTTTATTACTAATTCTAGTTATATCAACACAATATGCACTTACAAAATTGAAAATTTTAACTTTGATATATTTTTTTTAACTTTTGTAATTCATTTATCAAAATTCTGCGATGACAATCTTATATATACTATTGTGTTCTCATAAAGTGCTTACTTTGATAATAATCATATTTTTATTGACTAATATCAAAAATTGTAGCATCAATTTCTTCAAATTTTTGTTGATTTTTTTAAATGTTAAATTATGTTATAATTTTTAAAAATAAAAACATTGAAGAAGCATGTTAAATATGTATTTTATAAAAAAAAGTTGGGATAAATCCATGTATAATAAAAAAAAAATTCCTTAATAGCTCCGGCACTGTAAAAACGATATTTTCATGAATAAACGTTGCGTCGTCACATTCGAAACAAAATGTTTCATTTAAAATTGAAAACAGATTTACTTAGATACGAAGGTGTCAGTGCGGATAATACAGTTAAGATTTTAAACAAAAGACATATTTCTCAATCAAATACTTAGTTGATAAAATAGCTTTTGTTATAATTATTATTAATCCCTATATATTATAAACCCTATATGGATTAGTCCATTATTCCCTTAAATAAATTTATATAGTAAAAAATTTAATTATCTTGTTACTGTATGCCTGACACTTAATAGAATAAATTACCAAAATGAAAATGCACTTTTTTTTTAAGTTACTTATCCATTTATACCTAATGCATGAATTTTTTATGAGAAAGCATTTCCGCAATGTATTTTTTTAAATTTAAGTATCATTAATTAACGTTGTTGAGATTTTGGCATCCAATAATTTTTAACCGTATATTGTCTAGTATTTATTACGTTTCCTTTTTTTCTGAGCTTATTTAATTAGTTTTAATTGGCTTTCTTTCCGTAAAACCTTGTAAATGAATTTAAAAAAAGTTCATATGTTGTTTAAAAAAATACTTTTTTCTATTATATTCGTAATAAGTGAGTGATACAGTTTTTTTTTAAACTCTATCACGTGTTTAACTTAATTTGGCCACTTTCTGCAAAAACAATGAGTTATAATTAGATCAGTTAACAATCACGCCTACGATTATAATTACTGTCATGATTAGTTATTCTACAATTTAATCTTTTTTTTAGCTAATTATATTTAAGAATACGTTTGTCTTGGAAAAAAATCTGAAACCAAATTTAAATATTTTATTACTCCTAAGTGGAGTTTTTCTTTAAAAAATCACTTGATAACGCATCCCGTTGATGAATAGTTAATAGGTTTAGCAGTATTTTAAGATAATTAAGTGATTGTCAAAGGCTATGAATCAATAGTTTCATCGATTACTAAGTTACTAATTACTAAGTTGGTGTAAATAAAGCCGTATTTGAAAAGTTCTAATTGCAAATCTCACACTCTTCAATGTATTAAAACTTTTGATATTTTAAGTTAAAGTACTTTTAAATACATATTTTTTAAGTTTTGAAAGGAATTATCAATTAAATATCCTTTAGAATTTCATAGTATTTCAGTTGTGATTATACATTTACAACTTTGTAAATGCCATAGATGATACATTTGTATGTTAAAAAAGTAATATTAAAACTGCAAAGAGTGTGAAAATGAAATAAACATTATTGCTCATTTCCAAAATGAAGTACTAGAAATTGAAAAAAAAACCTAACTCATAAAGTGAAAAACTACTATTCTTTGTTTTAACTCTATTAAAATAATATTGTCGTGGAATTTGCTGCTTTAGGAAATATCTTATATTAAATGAAAATAAATTCAAATATATGATATTGATACAGACACAATATAAATATATAAAATCGTCTGAAAACTTATTTCTCTTTACGTATCATGCACATTTGTTTTTCATGAAATTGAATGACAAACTGTAAAATGATTTGTTGATGCTATTTATCGTCTGATTATGATACATTACTATTGGTCTTATATGTGAAAATTCCAGAAACAAAATTCAATCAAATCACAGATACCAACTAAAAGTTTTTAATATATCCAGTGTGATTCTACTTTATATGTTGTACGTTTTTTTAACCAAGAATGACCCAAAAACATGGGCAGACAGTAATTAAGCAAGCATTTTCAATGATTATTACCTAATCGCTGTCTGTAAAATGTGTAGAAATTGTCGAGTTTCCCCCAACGCAGACAAAAATATTCAACTTAAATAGTCAGCGAAATCCTAGACAAATATTCTTCATGCAAACATATTTTCCAACAAATGTATATTTAAAATTTTGTTTTGTAAGGATTTTTTGTAATTGGCTGTAATATTTGCGGAGGGATACATCAATTTTAATGGATGTTGCGATGGTGAGCCATGAAATAGTACATTGTTTGTTTGGTATTTTCAAGCAACATTTGTCTTTTCTTTTGTCGCTATCATTTTATTTAAAACATTTTATGCAAAACTTTATTTATCTATCTAGCATAGTACGTGTTTATAGCCTTAATAATGCACCAAGCAGCTATAATATATAGCTAACGCTTATAATTTTTATAATTCGCACTACGTTGCCAGGTAACGAAACCTGACAAATCATATAAACATTCTACCTCTCAACCAATCTTGATACATAGTTCCAACTTTCTTTAATTTTTCATGATCGCCAAAAGTCAACCACAGATAGATCCAAACCACATACTTGATACCTATTGGATATAAGAGGGCTGTTTTTTTTCAGATGAACTTTGACAAAAAGAAGGGTCAAAATAATAATAATAATAAAAAAACAAATATAATGTACAATGCTGCTTATTTATCAACATAATCACCTTGACAATTAAAACATTTGTCATATCTGTAAACAAGCTTTGAAGTACCTTCTTCATAAAATATAGCCGCCAAGGGATAATTGAGAGCTGTTATTCGTTTCTCACCGGCAGAATAGTGCAATAGAAATTCATCGAAGATTGAATAGAGTGTATAGAGACACTTATGAGTGATGGCGTTGTTCGTGAATGCTGTTGAAAATGTGAAGGTGCCCGAGCTGATGTTCATAAAGAAGGCTAGGAATCATGTCTGTCGCCACAGACAGCATTGTTCAGCGAATTGACCACGTGGTTAGGAAAACTCAAGAGTTATCCATAAGGAATTATCGATTAGAAATAAGGACTTTGATTGTAGCGCTACCAAATTTACGTGGAGCTCAAAGAAACCGTCCCAACTTCTTTCAAATCATTGGCGGAGTATTTCAAAGTTTGTATGCAGATATGACAAATGATTTCATCTTCAAAATGATTATGTGGAGAAATAAGCAGTATTATATATCCCCCAAAAAAACTTCGTAAAAGTAAACAAACGCCGATCTCAAAAAAAAGAAAAGAAAAGAAAGCCTATTTATTTTATAAAAAAGTCATTATGAGAATTGTGGCTAAAAAAGCCGTGATATAAAATGAATGCCAATCTCTTGTGTAAAACTTCCTGGTCATAATAAATAGTATAATTTAAGTTTCACTGCTATAAAAAAATTGCACTGTTTGAGGTTGGTGCCTATCTTAATCCCACTAAAAAAATTGAATCACGCAAGTGAACTTGAATTACTAAATCAGAATAAAGAAAGGATACTTTAAAAAAAAAACTTTAGCAAATGTATGATCTCAATACATTTATATAAATATTATAGAGGGTGGTTAAGATGGGCACAAACCTCAAACAGTGCAATTTTTTTATAGCAGCAAAACTTAAATTATACTATTTATTATGACCAGGAAGTTTTACACAAGAGATTGGCATTCATTTTATATCACGGCTTTTTTAGCCACAATTCTCATAATGACTTTTTTATAAAATAAATAGGTTTTCTTTTCTTTTCTTTTTTTTTGAGATCGGCGTTTGTTTACTTTTACGAAGTTTTTTTGGGGGATATCAGTAGTTTTTTTTAATTTATTTTATGAGATTCTTTTTAAGGTTGGGAGGAATGTCTATGGAAAGTTGTATAACCACCGGGAACAATGCCGAAGGGAAGCTAAAATGGTTCAGCATCAATATTGTAAATGGTGAAAGTGAACTGCACATCGATGAAATTAAATTAAAACGTCATCGACATCTAGAAATAAATTTCTAGACGACTTTTTTTCTCTAATGGTGCTGAAACGCTGGCGTACAAGCCTTTGCAGACTCGGCATATTCCCCAGAACTGAAAGCCATTTTTTGTGGCACCATCTAGGCGACTCTCGCTACCAAAGACGCCCATATTAAAATGAATATGTGCTCTCTGTGGATGCCGAGATTTAGTTTTTCCGAGAGAACCCAGGCTAACTGGGCCCTCCAGGGATCTTTTACATGCCACATAAGCATTTGACATGCGCGCCCAGAATTTTCCCATCCAGAAAATCCGACGACTCAGCCGGGGCTCGAATCCGCGTTCAAGAGGCGGACGCGTTTAACTTCCCGGTCACTGAGCCGCTTAGATGACGTTTTTTCCCCGATCATTGTTTTCAACGCATTTCGAGCTTACATCGCAGTTTTTATTTTTTGTTTACCGCAACCGTCTGTTATACCTTGTTTCATACACTTTTGAAGGCATATTTATTTCAGTTTTCTTTTATTAAAACCAAAAAAATATAAAGCCTATTCAACGAAAAACAATAACCAAGTACAATTCTTTAAAAAAAAAACTAATTTTTTAACCTTTATAAAACCTTAAACCTTTATATTAAAAAAAAAAGATTAATTTTTTGAATGGTATTGGCAACTGAATATGGCAACTAAATAGGCGAATATGATTGTTTACATTCATAAATCAATTAGTCCTTCCATTCATTAACTCGCGTTAATCATAAGTTTTCTAATAAAAATGCCAAAAAGTTTAAATGATGCATTTTGTTTATTAATTAGCCATTTTTTTCAATCTGTTTATTTAGATATTTGGTTAATCATATTTTACAAGCTGTTATAATCCCTCCAATAGTTAACGGCGCTACTAACTGCTCTTCGTCGAAAATATAGCAAACCTTTGCGCGTTTTAGGAGATACATGGCCGCTAGGATGGCTTGTTTATCGTGCAACCATACCGCCAAAGGTAATATAGATTTTAATTAATTAAAAATAGAAAGAAGTATTTTTGAAACTTCAAACTTGCGCAGAATGTGAATTGGGCCATTCTTAATCGTTTAGTAAAAACCGCTTCGAGATTCATGGTCTAGTAACGGCTGTATGTTTCAGCAAAAATCAGGTCAAAATTTGACTAAAACTGCTCGAAAGATTTCATTTTCGAAAATTTCCATAATTTTTTTCTCCGCTGTTTTTTATTCTAGAATAACCAAATTTTTTTTATTTAAAGTAATCCACGAAACCTGTCTACTGTATTTTTTTAAGTTGTTCTAGGAACTTTAGTTTTGCTGGTAAAAAATAAAATCGATTTCGCTGTTAACATAGCGAAATATTTCCTGTATATATACATAACTGCCGTTTGCCCTTGGCGTCATTTTGAGATTGGCGGGCGGAACGACCGTTCCGTCTGATTACTTTAGGTTTAAAAAATCTTTTTTGTATTTTGACCCGTCTTTTTGTTACAACCCATTGGAGGTTAAAAAAGAACAACCCTAGTATCTTAACGATAATTTAATTATATACAATTTTTTTACGATTGCTATTTTCTGTGATAATTTTTTTTCAAACAATTTTATAATCATAATTTTTATGCTATACTTACTAATTCTGAATTTCAATATCATAAAAACTTTGTTTTTCTTTTGTTTCAACTGATTTTTGAGTAAATTTTCAAATCTTTTTGTTTTTATTTTAATTTTTTACTTACAAATTCTGAATTTAAATAAGTGTGCTCTTGTTTCCAATCAACTTATGATGTTTTTTATTAATTTCTTTAGTTTAATTTTTACTTTCTCATTCTAAATTTCAATAAGAAATAAACTTGTTTAATTATTTTTTCCCAATCATCTTTTGATAACTTCATTTACAATACTTATTCATGTACTCACCAATGAAACACTAACAATAATGCAGCTCCCTAATCATTTAGGCAACCGATTCCACTATGGTTGATTCAATTTGCAGAATTGTTTCTTTTTTCCTGCATAGACCGCTTTGAGAGGAGATAAATTTGGCCGAATATCAATAGTAACAGTACAGCCTCTTGTAGTAAATAATACAGGCAAAATTGTATTATTTATCATCAAAGAACGTATTATTGCCACAGAATTACACCAATACGAAGAATAGCATTCTTCTACTAAATTGCATGAAGACCTCAGTAGAAAGAATTTTTTGGCAAGATTACGAATGTATGTTATATAGAACCAAGTATTAAATACTCTTCTATTGATCTTATTTATGCAGTTTCAATCTTTAAAAACATTAAATTGTATGAAGAACTCAGCAGAAAGATGTTTTGGCAATATTTTGAATGTATGTTTCATGGAACCACACGTTAAATAAAACGAGATCAATAGAAATAATAAATTAATCGATTGATCTCGTTTATGAAGTTTCATGCTTTAAAAGCATTTATTGCATAAGTAAATTAAGTGTATTAAATATTTCAATTAATTTACAATTGTATATAATTGAAAAATCATGTATGTAATAATCTAAAACTGTAAATAAACCACGCATGCTGCAGTGACGCATGTTCTACGTAGCCGATCTATTGTTTTCTAAGTATTTTATTTATGCGGTTTCACTTTTTTCAATATTTACTACTCAAATACAAATACAGATAGAAAAATTGTCGAGCAAACAACAGGCCAGAGGCCCAGCAAGGTTGGTCCAAAATATATCTATAGTTCCTTACCAGTTTCCAAGCAATAATGAAATGAAATGAATATGTACACATGTAAATTAAATAAAAAAACATTTGTTAAAATCTAATATTAAAAAAAAATCTTTTAAAGTTTTTAAAAAAATCTATTTTCCGGTACTTTTAAATTGTACTAATGATGTAGCACTGATGGTACTTAAGAAAATTTCGCTATCAAGTTTTTTAAAAATAACTTTTCCTTCTAGCATGCTTAGGAATAGGTTAGTAAAAGATATTTTTGTAAACTACATACAAGTTTAGCGTCATACTAATTTCATATTATATTTATTTCGTGAAAAGGTCCCGTAATTTATGGAAGGGACTCTTCAGCGAATATATTTACAAGCTTTAGTAAAAAATAATGGTTTTGAAAGTGGAACATTTTGAGACTTGAGAAAACACTTGCTTTACATACCGTCCCTTAAATTCTTTCGTGTGTTTAACGAGTTTTCATAGTATTGTCCTTAAGAACTTTTCCAAATCATAATGATACTTATATTTAAAAAAAAAAACTGATTAGATAAAGTATTCTAAATCTTGTGATTCGCAATTAGGATATTTTTACTGTATTTGCTTTATTATATTATATAAGTCGAAATGAAGGGGAAAAAATGGTTAAATATTAATTTAATTCGAATAGATTGAGAGTAAGCCCTTGTTAAATACAAGATAAATATTATTTCCAGGAACTGAATTTTCTATAATTTATATTTAACACAAACTTAATAAATTAACAAAATGCATAGCTTTTATGAAAAACTTGGTGGAAAATAGGAAACCTGACTGTATAAGATGGAATTATTGTATATGGTTCGTTAAATTGTATATGTAATTCCAGGCATCAAAAACAATTCTTATAAATTTGGTTTTCTTTCTTTCTCCAAATTTTTTTTTAATTTATCACTTAAATTTTTGTATTGATTTTGTTTGATTTATTCGTTGACACCTTAAACGTTTAAAATTATCCAGTTTAGAGGACGCCAGTGCCCAATCGGGTTTCTCGGAAGAGTAGGTTGGGTGCCTTATGCGCCAGCAGGACTTGAAGAGCTTAAGTAGTAAGTACACTAAAAAATTATTGAAAACTCTTTCTATGAAAATTAAACCTACAATTATTTTTGTGCAGGAAGAGAATAAATTAGAATACCTGTTTACTAGCAGATTCACAAATTCCCACATAACTACATTAATACTATAACTGAAAACATTATTAATTATTTTTGTATTGGTAAGTGGGGAAAAGGGTATATACATATATATTCCAGCATTTGTGCTTATCAGAGACCCGTTTTATAAGCCTTCGTCAAAAAAGATAGATATAGACAGAATTTTTAATGCCACAGAGAAAGGAAGTACACCCAGGGCGAAGGCAGGAATCGAACCCGTGACCTTTACAGCGCGCAGACTGCTAGCGTAATGGTCCAAACCACTCGGCCACCGTTTGTATTGGTGTTTGTGACTACTGTAAAAATGTGGTGGAATGCTAATCCAAGAAACAAGTGACGCTGCCACTGCTTTAATGGGGTAAACATTCCACCATATGAATGGTATAATGAACATGGTGTTAATTCATAATGTTCTTATACATGCTGTTAGTTTCACGGAGTAAATTTCAATCAAAGTTTTGTAGCATTCAAAACATAATTTGACATTCATTGCTATAAAAAAACTAGTTATCTTGCCAGTGTCTTATGCATCCTAGTTTTGAACAAGTAGCTTACTCTAATAGCATCTGTTTACGCACGTTATTTTAATACTTTATTTCATGAAAGTTGTCTTTACACTGAATAATAGTGATGAAATAATGAGATGAAAGTATTATTTCAACATGCTAAACACAAATATCATCTCAAAAATGTTTAGCAATAACTGTTTCAATAAACAAAATTGACTTTTAATTAATTTTACGTTTGGTGCGCCTATGCATTTCGCCGTATCCTATGCAATGAAAAAAAAACGACCGTAGCTTAAAAACACGAGCTAACTTACATTTTTTAAAGTGATATTTGTGTTTATCACTTTGAAATCATTCATAATTGTTAACATTCATCTCATTCGAATTTTTTTTTTAAATTTTGTTGTCCAGTGTTTTTGGTATTTACAATTGCAACCAAATACTGAAACTGGTCCACTTAAAAAAAAAAAAAAAAAACTTTTATTTTTCTGGCTGCAAATATGGAACTCTGTTACAATCACAAACATGACATTTTCTTCATTGACTGTAAAACCAATCATTTTCCTGAATAAGTAACACTGTATAGCTTAAAAAATAGTTATTTTGAAAAAGAGTCATACATTAAATAAAAGAATACATTCAATAAAATAATACATTCAAGAAAAAATATTAAAAGTATTGAATTTTTAAAATTCTTTAATTATTTTTTTTCACATTACTTTAGTCAATATCAGAACCACAATCGTGGCATTTGAATAAAACTAACTTTATATGGCGTGTTTAAAGTAAACTATACTGTATTGAGTATGCAATATTTCTCACAAAAATGATACTTTTTGTGTATTTTCGTTCTTGAAAACCCACTTTCCCAAACCCGCTTCTTCTTGAAAAAACCTACTTTCCGCCATAATATAAATAACACAAAATCTGTGCAAACTTTTTTTATATGATGTTTTTCTATTTGCCAGTAAAATTACGTTGCCTTCAAAATAAAAATAAAAGTTGTTACTACAACAAGTAATGAACACTTAATAAAAAAAATAACGCCTACAACACAAATTTTAATAATATTTTATGAGTAAAAAATCAATAAATAATAATATCAATAAATAACATTGTAGCTTTCTGCTTTCACCCCTAAAAATCTATAAACACAAACATATAAATCTTATAAGTTTCCAAGTTCCATTCGCTTGCGGTCTTTTTTCTCCCTGTATCTCAGTAATTAATTTTAGACAAAAAAAAGCATGGACTACTTTTTTTAAAACTGTTTTTGTTAAAAGTATCATTTTTGCCTTTAAAAAAAACTTCATCGTTTTTTTCTTTAAAAAAAACTCGTTTGAAGATCCTCATTTAAAAATAAAATAGCCAGATATCATTCGCCTAGGAAATTACTTTTTGTTGAGACCCAAAAGCAAAAATTCAAATTCGTGGCGCAATGGTACATATTTTTTTAAAACTTATTTATCTACTTTTTATCGTCTCACATGTCTCATAACAAACTACGAAATTCATTATTCGGTTTTAAACTTGCGTTATTTTTTATTGAATTTCCAATTCTTTCTCGGTCATAAGTAATCAATGTTATTTTTATTTTCTGCTCAAACATATCTTTTATTCATTGTCGAAGGGACGAGTACAATTTTCGAATCTGACAAACTGTGAAGAAGAAGTTAATCAAAAATGGCGCTGCCATGTTAAATTCAATCACTATCGAGGATGCAATCCAGAAAATTAATTTGAACTTGAATTGAAAAACAGGAATCAAAGATATTTACGTTTTAAATTGTAGAAGGTATCTAGAAAATATCGAAATTTATCGATGTCTTTTTGAAAAAGGTTTGGCGTGACCAAATGTTATAATTTTAATATTTTTTTTATTTGTATTGCTGACAATTCAATTTAAATAATTTTCTGACTAGCTTTGATGCCTCGAACTTTGACATTTTCTCATGCAAAATATTTTTAAGCATTTCTCATAAGCTCAAAATGCATAAATTTTAGATTTTTTAAAAAAAATTCGTTTAATGAATTAAAAAAAACGAAGTCACGAAGTCACGAAGGATTGGGCTTGACCCTGTGACTCAGTTACACATAGAGAATGTGAGTTTTTCAATATTATTTCACTTCCTTCATATCTTCCTAAACAAAGAAAGTTACTTTTATTTTCTGAACTCATAAAATGTGTTAACAATTAAAAAAGTTAACAATTAATGAACTATGTATTTAAGTTTGAATATTTCGTTGCATTGGTGCACTTCTTTAAAGAGGGTCGGATGAGTGTTTGGATCAAAAATTTCAATCTTCTGTTTTTTCCTCTTTTTTTTATTCTGCTTATCTTTAGCTTTAATTTAAGACCAAAATGAACGATTTCTGTTAAGTGGTTTTCTTTTTATATAAAAATTTTTGAGAAACATTTAACATCATTTCTTACATAAACCTTACTTTTCTTTTGAGTTTCCTGAAATATAAGGTTTTTCAACAGTTAGGAACATTTTTCTCAGTATCAACAAGATTTAAAAATATCAACATATTTTCTAAATATGTTTTTCCTAAATTTAAATATATATAAAGAAATGAAACAAAAATTAACATTATTTCAATTTATCACTAAAATAGCTTCTTATATCCAATTAAAACAATCTTTATTATGTAAACAACGAGGTATGTTACGAAACACCCTGGGCCCAGAGAGCTGAGTGGTTTGGACCATTACGCAAGCAGTCAGTGCGCTGTAACGGATGCGGGTTCGATTCCCACCTTCACCCTGGTTGTACTTCCTTTCTCTGTGGCAGTAAAAAATGCTTTCTGTGTCTGTCTTACTTGACGTAGGCTTATAAATTCGGGTCTCTGATCAAGCACACAAGCTGGAATATATGTATATCTAATACGAAACATTATAATTGTATTTATTGTCTTTTGTAATTTGTTTTGCATTACCTCTAGTTGGTAAAAAATTTCTTTAAAGCTCTTCTTTTCTGTCAAAATTGCATATTTAGATGCATACAAATAAATCACATCACAAAATTATTTTTTAGCTCTTGTTTCTTAGGTTTTATGTGGCTTTCGAAGAAAATGATCCCGGTAATTTTGAAAGTTTTTCCATTTATATTTGGATTTAAACCTCATTTAAATAACAATGGAATGATCTATAGAAGAAAAGCGATAGTGCAATTGGTAAAATAAAAATTGAATACAGAATTTTATAGAGCTTTTTAAAGAAAATCATAAATGCTATTTATTCTTAAGAATGTTTTGATCATATGCATAGACTTGATCGCCACATTATTGTTGTCAATGCAGCTGTATTCAAAATATTAAAAAAAACATTTTTAATGAATACAGAGAAAATTTTGACGAAAATGTCAAGTTTTGTTTGTAGAACCATTGTATTTCAATAAAGAAATAAATATAAATTGGATATTTCACATTTATAATGTAAGATATAGACTTTTTCCTTTTGCCTTTGATCGAATGTTTCATGCCTCAATTGATTAATAAATTTCTAGTTTCACGATGAATGACCCTTCAAAAGGATTTTGTTTGATGTCATTTTATGGGATATTATAGAGTTAAATGATGCTGTACATTTTAAAGTTTAAGTTGTACGTATACACCTAAACTTTTTTCCCTAATATTTCACTTATAAAAATCCAATTTTTTAATAGTTGATGTAATTCATAAGTGTATGGGGGTACGCGTAAAGATATTTTTAAAAAAATTAAAATATTTATAAATTAATTAGCATTTTATGCAATAATTAGCATGTTTTAGAAACTCTTAATTAATTAACTTATACCTATAAAACTACCACGCAAATGAATCACCAATTCATTCTGTAGGGCGTGAACTTCAAACCAAGTTCGTGCCTCTTTTAGTTTTTTATTTATATTTGTTTACAATAAGAAACATTACAAAAATCCATTTTTTTTAGAAAAAAAACTTTTTTTAATATCATTTTATGTAAAACTATAGAGTTAAATGATACTGTACATTTTAAAGTTTAAGTTGTACGTATACACTTAAACTTTTTTTTCTAATATTTCACTTAAAAATAAAAAAAAATAATCTCTGATATAATTAATAAGTGTATGGGGGTATGCGTAAAAAATGTTTAAAAAAATAAAATGTTAATAAATTAATTAGCATTTCATGCATTAATTAGCATGTTTTTAACCAATCATAACTAATTAACTTAAACCTATAAAACTACTATGAAGATGAATCACCAATTTATTCTGAAGAAGGGGAACCTCAAACCAAGTTAGTGTCTCTTATAGTTTTTTATTTATATTTTTTGCAAAAAGCAACATTAAAAAAAATCAAATTTTTTTAGAAAAAAAATAACTTTGACATGCATTATAAAATTTATTAAAAAACCAAATCTTCTACGATTTATTACACAAATAAATAAACAATTCGTTTGAAAAAAGTTTGATTTTAACTTTAGTTATCATTGTTTAAGCAAAGTAACAGATACAAAAAATTACTTTTTGAGAAAATGTAGTTTAAAGTTTAAAAAAGCTAACTAACTTTCATGATTTTGATGATTAGAAAAACCTCTGTAATTTTTTATTAGAATAGAGTATTAGTACAAAATTTACATCCTTTTAAAGAGAAAGAGTTGGGAATTTTAATGGACTTAAAATCTAAAAATGACTAATTTGGTTATTTTGGCATTTTCTAGTGTGTATGTATAGGGGAGAGTGGGGGCTATTGGGACAAATTTTTAATAACGTCTGTATTTCAGCAAAAATAAAAGAACTTTAACTACTTTTTTTACTAGGTCGTAAACTGAACCTTCGTTTACTTAAAACATCATTCGACAGATCTTAAAACATTACCATATTTAAGGTGCTAATCATTTTAAACAAACATGTAACTGTCCCATTGGACCCCATATGTGGGGTCTAATGAGACAGGGTGCAGGGCTAATGGGACATTGTTAATTTGGCTTAATTAAAATTTTCCTAAAATGGGAAAGCAATCAGAAAATGACCAGAAAATAGTTTTAAAGCAAATACCATTTACATAATGTATATAAAATGAAATTTATTTTAAAAACAATTATTTCCTATTTGAAGGTGAAACTCAAAATCGAAGATTCTCTCATAATTTTTGTTGAATCACTGGAAATGAGGGTTTTATAACTAAATCTTCTACAATTAATCCCATACTTGCTTTCAGGATACGTGAATTTAAAAGACAGTCTTTGTTTTCAAATAGCTTACCCAAGATTGCTTTCTAGCAAATATTACCAACAACAAATCATTTGTTTTCGCCAAGCTCTGATCAGATCTAATTAATGAAATTCCAGGTGAAAAAAAGTATATCAGCAATAAAGCCACTTGAACTTTTACCTATTATACGATGAAAAAAGTTCAAAAGTTTAAAATTAAAGTAAAAGTTTTTGGCAATGTGACTGAATAAGATATTATCTTTTTTTTAGTTTTAGTTTGTGTTATAGTCGCACAGATATACACGAGTTCTATTGGTGACAGGTTTCGTATTTTATAACAACAGTCAAGTGACGAGCCGACACCCCAACGCAACCGTTAAGGGTGACATCGTACGCAGCGTTAAGACTTTGAAAGATATTTAACGTGCACTCCCTGAATACGGGGTATTATTCGTCGGACATTTTTGGCTGGATTGGTCGTTTAAAGGTCGGCAGTTATTTCGGCAATGGCCGGACCCTAACCTGGGACCTTCCGCATGCTAGGCGAATGCCGAAGATATTAGAGATTTATATAGATTCTTTGAGAGAAGCATAAAAAGCTATGTTTATTCCTGTCCCATTGGACCATACTTTTACAGTCCCATTAGACCCCACTGTGTTGTTGTTTTTATAAATGACCCAGCACAAAAGCACGTGTATTTCACCACAAAATTTAACCTATACTATTTTTATCAAGGATATGTCCTCTACCTAAAACTATAGTTAAAACAGATAAAGTTTTTATTTAATACTTAAAAAGTGAAAGAGAAGGTACACTTTTAACTAACTTTGAATTCTCCAAAACAACAATTCTTCTCTAATTTTCAACACATGCTTTTAATGGCTGATCTTTGGTTGTTAAAATGTGAAGTCGAATTGTTACAATGCTGTAGTATGGAAAATTTAGTAAAAAAGTATATATTTTCCCCTCTTTAGGCCCCTTGTCCCAATAGCCCCCACTGTCCTCTAAATTAAATAAAAGGTTCGTTATACTTTAAGAATTGGGAATTTTAATGGACTTAAAATCTAAAAATGACTTATTTTTTATTTTGGCATTTTGTAGTGCGTTTGTATTCCTAAATAACTTAAGTTTTTGGAAGAAAAATATTCCAAAATACTATACCTAACTTTATTTTCTACAATATTAAGTTATTCTTTACAAGAAGCAAGGGATAGCCTTGAAAGCTGGAGAAGGTGCAGTACTTTCCGTTGGCATGAGGCTTTGAGCCCTCAAGAGGGCGGAAGTCTGACTCTGCTCTATTTGGGCACCAACCTCTTCATTTAGACATCTTCTCAATAGAACCTACGTCCATGGTAACTGCGCTATGACCGCCAACGGAATTTTCGGGCCCACAGACTTTTAGAGAGACACAGACTTAAAATATTTAATGAAAACTAAATAACAATTTGAAAAGGAATCATTTTAACAATTTCTTCTACCTTTTTTAATAAAAATCATTCAAAACACAAGTAGCCTTACTATAAAGCTAATATTTTTTCAATGAAATAAAACTCTAAACTTTTTAATCTTAGTTTATTTTTCCATTACAAAAAGCATTAAAATAATAAACACCCATATTTTAATAACAATACTATACCTCCCGGTATGCTGTACTTCAAACACCGCTAATAAAAGTTCAATTAATATTGTTCTATGTTGTTTTAGCCAAAACTGCCATTCTTTAGTTTCTCATATCAGAGCGAAATGAAAAAAAAAGCAAAATGTGCTATCAAATCTTGCATTTTCTCACATTCTTTTAGGTAATTACATTTGGTAGATGAAATGTCTTTTAACGAGAACAGACTCGTCCTTATAAAATTGGAAAATTCGTTTAAAGCCATTTTTATTTTGTTTCTTGTTCATGTAATCGCTGTACCATTATATAATATAATGCAGATAATTTAATATTATTTTGTCGTATGGAGTTCAACAACCTTTAACTTGGGGATAAATAAGAATTTACAGGTCTTAAAAATAAATATTTGCAAACTAAAATTTTCGTCCAGAGTTAAATACATCAATTTTCAAATTAGCGACCATTTAAAATGTACCCTATGTAGAAAATAATTATTGAGAGCATTTCATGATAATGAAATTGCCTCGAAAGATTCTAATTTGCTTCCTAATTATTTTCAATAAATTTTGTCTCGGAATAATTTATTTTTATTAAAAATTTTTAAAAACTTTTTTGATGTTTGCTCGTAATTACTTATTATTTGATTGCTTAAATAGTAATCAAGAAACTTTTTGGCAATAAAGGTCAATGTTCGGAATGCAAACATATTGAATACCTACAGGAATTTTTATAATTAGGTACTACTATCAATTTTGCAAATAAAGTAAAATTTTGAAATATTCATACTCTGATTATTTTATCTTATCTCATACTATTTGCGAAGTGATTATTCGCTTAACCCTTTCAGCCCCAGTGATGCCATTTGGGATCATCATGTTTTTGATCATAATTTTTAAAAAAATGATAGGGTTGTCCTCAATTGGGATTAATAATAAATATTTCTAATAGTAAAAAGTTTGAAGAATCGAATGATGAACTTTTTGATACCACTGGATATAGACGATCCGAAAAAAATTCTAAAATGATGATGCCAAATTGTCATTGAAATTGACTCGTCTTCCGTAATTTGGACCAAAGGCTATTTTGGCCTAAGAAGACTGACCTAATTTTATACATTTTTACTTTTAATTACCAAATATATAATCTAAGGTAATGAAGGTATTGCGATGGGGGAGGGGCGAAGATTTTTGGCTTTCTACACCTTTTGGAAGGTTCTGATTCTAAGAAAGTGGTTTCAGTGGTTTATCTGTCTGTCTGTCTGTTTGTCCGTCTGACTGAAACCACAATACAGCTTGAACTAAGAAAGCTTCAGACTTCAAATTTAGTGCCAGAGTTCATAGCACCCGTCGAACATCATAATAATTAGTAATATTTTAGAGAAAATAGCGCATGCTCAAACGGTAGCTTCCATAAAACTTTTTAGGTTTTAAAGTTATTGAAATCACTTTATAAGTATTGTAATTACATTTAAATGTATTTATTTATTGAGGGATAATTGATTGATTGAAAATATCTAATGAAATTTATATCTTGGTAACAACGAAATCATTTATTGTAAAATGAGGAAAAAATCGTCTGCCAATTTAGAACTTTTAAAAGTAGCCGTTTATATTTAGTACTATCAAAAGAAGAAATAATTAATTTTTTTAAAAAAAGTAAAGCTATAAAATTATTTTTTTGGAAATACTAAAAATAAAAATAATATAATTAAATTTATATTATTAATTATATAAGAATATAGTTGTTACCACGGGTTTCAATGAAGCTATTCCTTTTGTATAAAAAAGGGAAAAAATCTATTGCTATTTCCCGTTGTCGCTGACGCATTTTCTTTTTCATCGAATGAAAAAACACAAGTATGAAATTTACGTTAATTTTTCGTATGTAAATTTCGACCACAGCCTAAACTACTACAACTACACTCGTTTAAAAACTAAACTAATTAATTCCACCTTGCAAAGATCCCGTTGCAAAGAAACAACCAATAAGATGCGTTGTAGTTAAACGTAGTTCAAACTAAGAAATCAGGAGCGCTGCTGTATTTGAAAATATTTTTACTGTAGAAAATTTATAGTTGAAAGCAATGGTGGTGTCTATACGTATATTTTGTCACGTTCGTTTCAAAACTCACAGTATAGGATAGTATTGCGGTAAGTGAAAAGTTTGAATTAAAGCACAAATTATTTAAAAAAAATATACAGATTTTATGTAGTTTCATTAGATAGGCGAATTCTTAATGTAATAGTAACAATTATTTTAAATAAAATCCAACTTTATTTTTTTAACATTGGAAGTTGGAATTGTAACATTTTTTTAGAATGACCCACATACACTCTTAAAACAAACGAGCGGTTCTAACTCAGTCTGAGTTAACTTTCACTCCTTTCGGTGTCGAAAATGCACTTCCCCTATAGGAGTTGATCGAAATGCACTTCCCCTAAATACTCTTAAACAAAGGAGTGAAATCCACTCTTGTAGGAGAAGTACTCGTTTGGGGTGATCTTGTCGCAGATTCAACATACAAAAAATCCACCCCTGTAGGGGAAGTGCATTTTCGACACTGGAGAACTGAAAATTAACTCAGACTGAGCAAAAATCGCTCGTTTGCTTTAAGAGTGTAGGAGTGGATTTCACTCTTAACAACGAACGAGCGATTTTAAGGCGATTAGGAGCGATTTAGAAGTTAATTTTTACTCCTTTCCAGTGTCAAAAATGCCCTTCTCCTATAGGAGTGGATTTCACTTTTTTTGTTTTAAAAGTGTATATTCCGGCTTGTGTGCTTGGTCAGAGACCCGCTTATATAAGCTTTCCGTCAAGTAAGACAGACACAGAAACAATTTTACTGTCACAGAGAAAGGAAGTACCCAAAGGGCGAAAGCAGGAATCGAACCCGCACCCGTTATAGTGCGCACACTACTAGCGTAATGGCCCAAGCCACTCGACCATCATGGCCCCTCGGCATATTTCGCTTAACTGCAAAGCACCATAATTGCAGATTTTACTTTCTTTTGTATATGCGTTTCTTTAATTTTCGGAAGTCAGCTACCTCTCCTTTAATTTGATTATGAAAAGGATTATCTTGTAGAACCACGGTATACGTTATTCATGAGTTGAGAAACTAATCAAGCGTATTTCAATTTTTATCAATGGCTTTGTTTTGAATAACATCAAATCTTTTCCCCTAAATTT
The DNA here is from genome assembly GCA_023701765.1 of Hylyphantes graminicola. NCBI lineage: Eukaryota > Metazoa > Arthropoda > Arachnida > Araneae > Linyphiidae > Hylyphantes > Hylyphantes graminicola. The sequence continues at coordinate 55,374,816 of CM043119.1, forward strand.
TGATATTTTAATCAGCGCTGTTAGAAAATTTCAGTGCAAGACTTGAAAAAATTAAAACTGTAAATTCCATAATGCTTTGAAATTTCTCCAAGTGAATAGAAAAGAAAATCGGATTTGGTAGGAATATTTGTAGGCCGTCTGTACAAGTTTGCTTATGGAAAACTAGTTAGTTTCATATTTTCTGTTTAAGAAAGTTTTATACTGCACGAATTTTTATTTTATGCTGAATCAGAAGATGTAGCTTAAAAGTAAAATTTCGGAATCATATTAATGCATGTTTTGAAAAACTTTCGTAGGGACAAAGAGAACAGATAGAAATATAGTTTGGGAAAATTATTAGCTTACTACTGATTCACTTAAATATTTTGAATTGTTAAAATAATTTTATCAGTCGATAAATCTAACGATATTAAATATTTTGTATAGATATATAATTTTATAAATTTATAATTTTCTTCTTTAATAAATAATTCTTGTAGCGCTCATATCATATCCTAATCACCATTATATTTGCTATCGAATATAAGATGGAATATTTGTTAAATTTAAATGAAATTAAAATACACCGTGAAATAACGTAGCAGGATACTTATGTAAAAAAAAAACAGTAACTTTCCCATGTCGGAGGCGCAAGCGATACAGTCGCCAAAACGGTACGACCCTCAATGCCGTCTTTACCATAAGGGCACACGGGGCCCGTGCCCAGGGCCCCCATTCTCAGGGGGCCCCGAAGGAACGACAATTTCTCTCGCACACTTATTCTCAAAACATACTTATCGGGCACATAACATTTTCTTCACAAAACAGTAATCTTATCAGCAGGGCCGGGTGGTATGTTTTTTTCATGTGATGCAAATCATTAAAATGCCGCCCTTGATTTTTTAAAAAAGTTTTCATACTAATTATATTTCAACTTAAAAACTGAAAAAATTTCTATCCATCACCCATATGAAAGATATTTTTAATCATCTTACATTATTCACAACTGTTGGGTAAAAACGCATATTTCGTTTTTTTTTTAATCCAAGTTATTTAAATTATAAACTTTGTTCTTTGGAAATGGGGTAATGCCTGCATATTACATCTTCATTCGACATAAATACTTATTTTGAATCAATTAGTTAATTAATTCTATTATTATTTACTCTTTCATGTAAATTAATTAATAATGATATACTTTTTATTTAATATAAAAACATTTTTATTAATATATTATAAATATAAACTATGCGTATTTAGTGCTTTAATATTAGTTAAGTGTAATTAGTTAAATAAAAAAATTATTTGATCTTTTATACATTTTTCAATAATAATTAAATATCTACATGATTGTACAAAACAAAAATTAATTGACTTCATAAAATTATGGAAAAGTATCTTTGACATGCAATTCAAATTGTAAAATTAACGTTTAACATTTTTATATATAATTATGAATTATGGTTATTTTTATTAATTTATATTCTTTTAAATACAAATACATATTTTTTAATAAAAAATATGTAATTTATCTTCCTAAAATGATAATACATTTAATTAGTTAATTAACCTATATAACAATTAAAAAAATAGTAAATTCTTACCTCATTTCCAAAGAACAATTAAAGTTTCATCTCGATATTCTTGGTGCTCAAAGTTTAAAAAAGCATTATTTTTTTTTCCGATATGCTCTTGTTCATTTTTTTTTTGTTAGCCGCAACATTCGTAAAGTATAAATCAGGAGTATTTGATTTTCTTTTAGTTCCAATTTAAGTTTTAGAAGATATGTTAAAAATAAAGGTAGATAAGTTCAGTGATTGTTTAAAAAATGATAATCATACGAGTATCATCGCATCTACGAAATAAAACAATAACAGTGGTTTTGTCTCTCAAGCTCCTCTTAAAAAAGTAAGTTAAAAAACCAAAACAAAATAAAAGTACAAGGTTTCTAGAGATCATGTGGGCTCCGCAAGTGGCCTGTGAAAGTAATGAAATTGAAAGGTAAAATGAGCGAGCAGTTTAACAACAAAAAGCAACCACCCAATTGGACCCAATGTACGCCCCCCCCCCCCTTATGTGACCCGACCGTGTCGCCATGTGTGGTCATCACTACTTTTATTACTAAAAAGCACATCTGGACGTCTGCGTAAACTTATCCTACAAAAGGCTGGTATGTAGAGGTTCCGACAAAAGAAAAGATCTTGAAAGCCTCATCGCCCTCATCTACGATCTACGGTTCCTTGAAAGACTTTCCCCTTTTCGGAACAATCAATAGAAAATTTCGTGGGAAGCTATACGAAGTCAAGATACACATAGGATGTTCTCCCCCAGAAAAGAACCATTCTGTAACTTTAAGTGGCACTTGTCTAGACACCTTTTGTGTTTTGGGAAACACAGCCCACAATCCTAGTCCCAATAAGGTTGTAAAGTCATTTAGATTTCTATCTGACTTCAGAGTGGAAGGGACAAGTCTTCCCCGAAACCTTATTCCTTCAGGGGTACCCTTTGTAGAAATAAGATGCTCCTTTCAAGCTTTGGGGGAAGGGAAAAAGGGGACAATTGGACCACCCACTTCTGGAACAAGCGCGTCATGTGTTTGAGCTTTTGGTGTGTTCCAGGATAGATTTTTAAGTCTCTATCTGATGGTGAACCAAGGTCTAGTGTGAATTGCTGCTATTTTTAATTATTTTTTCGGATGTCTATTGTCTATGCAAAAGCTATCCCCAATATCATAATTTTTAACCAATCATTAATGGATTTTTTAAAACTGTTATAAAATTGGCGTTTTTGAGTCACAGATCTCCAAATTGGTACATTTTTGAAAAACTTTTAATGAATGTGCTCTATCAATCCCCAATGATTAATTATTCCCAATTATTTCATATATTTTTTTTACATTAGTGATGCTCATTATATATACATATAATTTGAAAAGTTTAATATTAAAAAAAAAATTGTGTTGTGCTGAGCAGAACCTAGAAGAGTGAAACCTGGGCTTTGAAGATACATGTTGTCTTCAATTTGTTTTAAAAAAAATCAAATTAAGTCAATAATAGTTTGATGTTCAAAGTAGTAGATTCTAATTATCTGTTTTAGTCATAAATTGAAACGAAGTAATTGACATCAGTTGCATTTTAGTTGGTTTCCCAATGCGACAAGAACCACTGATAATGATAATTTCGGCTCACTGAAAGCAGGGAGCACCAAAGTCCAGATCCTCCAGCTTTGACTTAAACCACTTTTATTTATATGGTTCGCGAAGCTTACTAAATACTGTATGTTAAAGTTTGAGTGGCAAAAGTAACTTAAGTTTTAAGTTGGAGATATTGGGTTTTAAATGTTTGCCCTTCAAATGTAAACCTCAATTATCAATACTTTTTATACAAAAAAAGGCATTTTCATTTAAATTAAAATTTTTAAACGCATTTATTTTAGGGAAAAACTTTTTATCTAGCATAAGTTATCTCATAGGGTTACCCCCCCCCCCCTCCATCAAACCGCCAATGCATATCCTCATATATAAAAGAATAAAATAGATAGAAGGCCATCTAACAGTGAGCAATTTAATTTATATTATTTGAAAGCATTGTGAACATTAATAAACAAATATTAACAAACTTTTGTGCTATAATGTCTAAATTTTCTATTAATGTCTTACTAATTATTATTAAAATATAAATACCAGTTGCCAGCCATTTCTAAAATTTACCGAATGACTTTATGATTTATCAGGAGTTTTGCGAGTCTGCATTTGCGTTGTGTCCCGATTTTGATTGGTGAACACATTTCACTAAATAATTACAGCCCCTCCCTGTCCGGTATTAAAATATAAATGTACCTATCTGTAAATGGACTTGTTCGGCATGGTAGTAGTAAATAAATGAGCAAATAACATTTCTTAAATTTGCTGAATGACTTTAAGGTAGGTCAGGAGTTTCGTAGAGAGTCGGCATTTGCGTTGAGTCCCGATTTTAATCGGTACACACATTCCACTAAATAATTTCACTGTCCGCTATTAAAATAAAAATGATAATCATAGTTTGGTTAATGAGCTGCTTTGTCAGTCGGCATTTGCGTTGTGTTCGGATTTGTGTGCACATTTCACTGAAATTTACACTTTGGTATCAAAATAAAAAATTACGAAAATTTGCCGAATGACCATTTTTCAAAAAAACTTGGGGGGCGAGACGTCCCCTTCGCCCCCCGCTCGCGACGGCCCTGGTTCAAATTGTGTACAACTGTACAAGACAACCCAAATAAAAACAACAACATGCAGTGGCTTTTTTGTAGATCGCCCTCTCTCTGTTGAAGCCTTGTATTAGATCTATTTTCCTTCTCACTATTTCGGATATTCATTAGAATTGCCGCTCTTTTTCTTCCTATATTTGAAGATTTAGAAGTATTTATTTTACACAGATTTAGCAAATACTAAGTTAATTTTTTTGAAGCAGTATTTGAAAAAAAATGAAGGTTAGAAACTCGAATTTTTCCGCCCCCTACTCAATTGCCGCCTGATGCGGCCGCCTCTTTGCATCATAGCACCACACGGCCCTGCTTATCAGAAGGTATTTACAAGGCATATACTACGCCATTATATCGATAACTGCACCTATTCCTATTGTACTAATTAATAATTTGTCCAATCACATCCTACCTAATTTACAAAGTACGCCATCTAGCGATTACTCACGCAATCACTCCGATTCCAAAGTCAAGCTGCACCTCCGAACAAGAACCAAAATAAATGTTGACATTGTTTCTGGTTGAATTGTACAATTTTTTCTTAGTTTCGACGGAACGATGGAAAGTGTTGATGGATCGTTTAGGTGCAAATAGAGTCCTGGAGTACCTTTCGGAAACTATAGATTGTCTGCAATCTGCAAGCGCCAATGCTATCAATGCTCTTCAAAATGGTAAATTAGAAATTTTTGAAGCATTGCCTTTAATTGCAAGTGACATCAATCAACCAGGAGACACTAGAAAGGAAGCCCAAAGCCTAGCAAAAAAAAAAGGAAACCATGGTCGTTGTAAAGAAACTTTACGAGTCTCTGATCAATTATGTCATTACCACAGGCAATAATTTTGATCAGTACGAAACGGCTGCTAAAGATAAAAATCCATAGGCTGACTACAAAGATACATTTTGAAAGAAAAAGATTTCGCTCCTTAGCACGCGTATCACTTTTTTTAAGGATCTTTAGAGACTGCACTGTTGAGAGGCAAGGAGAAGTTTCGTGTAGATACTTATTTCATTTCCATAATTGACAAATTAAATACACATTTAAAGAAGCGTCCGGCAGCATACCAAGATATTGATAGTCGATTTAGTTTTCTTTAAGTTAGTTTTCTTTCAGTTAATAACAATTGAATCTGGTGAGTTGACCAAAAAAGTTTTATCATGAAAAAATTAATGCAGATGACATTAAAACAGAATGTTTTCATTTAAGCTAATATTTAAAAAAAAAACATAGCAAAGCAATAAGCGGATTTAAATGTCTCAACCTTACATAACCTAATAAAATCAGATAAATTAGAAGAAACTTTTCCAAACATAGAAATTGCTACAACAGCAGCTTTCCGCAGCTTAAGAGAATAAAAAAATTAATTGCAAACAGCAATGGTACAAGAACGGCTGAGTAATTTGTCAATTATGTGCATAGAAAATGATATATCCTTCAAAAAATTGACTTTATGATATAATAAAAGATTTTGCTCAACAGAAATCCCGAATGAAACAGTAATCGTAATAAAAAAAACCAGCACCATTCTAGCATCATTAATGATAATCATACTCAGTAAAAAGTGTTATAAGCTTTTTGTACTGTCCAAAAGGGCCCCAAATTATTGTGTGCCCAAGGGCCCCAGCCTAGTTTAAGACGGCCCTGACGACCCTCACTTAACGGAATATTTCTAATGGTCACCTTTGACTGTATATATGCGTTTTGTCACCAAATATTGCGTTTAGGTGGATTTAAACGACTCAAAATTTAAAATACCAAAACATGTTATTATGAAATTTGAAACACTTCAACACTAAAACTGGAACCCATGATGAATAAATTGGTGTAAATAAATCATAAGGAAAATTATATATTTCTACTTCCTATGGCAAGGGCAACCTTTTACTGCATGTACTGTGTTCAATCGCCAAACCATCAATTTGGCAAAGATTTTATTGTTCACGATTTAATACTGAAACTATAATACAGTGCATCAAATGGAGCAAAAAAGCTATGAAATTATTTATTTCTATACTCACTTGATACTAATAAGTTACAAAATTGTCTTAAATAATATCCTTTGATATTCACTTTACCACTAGCTCAGTCATATGGATTTCACAATCGTACCTTAAAATAGTTGATGATATAACTGATAAACCAAGCAGTGTATTTTTCAGCACGTCCAGGGATCGCATATTGCTGATCCCTATGATAAATTCCCAACTGCTGCGACTGTGAATTTTCTGTAGAATTATTTATATCAACACTTGCATTTCCAAATACTTCCTTGACGAATTTCTTTATTCCAGTCTTCATGTTGTAAGGATTGAATTTCTTAACGAAAAAAACTTGTAAAACAGACAAAAAGGGTAGGGATAGATTTTGCCTTTAAAAGAAATTCTTCTATAGGTTACAAGTACTGCCTGATTCCTTGTATGCACAGTTAGAATAGCAAATGTACAATTTCCATACATTTTAGCTATTGGTTGTTTCCAACTTAGCTAGTCCATAAAAATCAGCCAATAAAACTATTCATTGCACCATCACCGAGAATAGATTTGAGTTGGCGTTTGATATGCGGAAATATGTTGTGTTTGTGTTCACTTTAAAACTTAAATTTCTTAACTAGAGAGAGAACAAATACCAAGGTTAAAACAAAGCAATAAAGTTGAAATACATCCAAAGATAGTTTACCTACCTATATTGTTCCACGTGAATATGAAGAAAAAAGGACTGTGCTACCTGACACAGTATAGTTCCCTTAAACTTTTGCTTGAAACAAAATTCAGCTAATAGGTAAATTTTTTGTGAGTTAAACATTGCGCGAATATTCAAACTATCAGCTATTTTTGATTGCAAATTTTAAAAATACGGGCAGCGTTTTTGAAAGTTCACACAAAAAAAGAAAGGTTCCAGATTATGATTCAGAAGAACTAAAATCTGTGGACCTCATTTTCATTAAAAAAACTTGTCAATGAATCAAATACTTATTTTTTCTGTTTATTAATTTTGAATAAACGAAAAATCCATTTAAAATTTTTTATATGCCGACATAAATAAGTTATTAATCGAAAATAACAATTCAAATAAACCTATTATCTTATTTCTTTACATCAATTTTGTATTAATTCAGTGAAAACTATGATTCCTTCTTTAAAAAGAAGCTATACCACAACTGAAACAAAGCCATCAATCGACCATAGCTCCTCAAATAAACCCAATAACTATTTCTCCTCCAACAATAGACCAAAAGGACCAGACCAAAATTTCTATTTGTCGCCGCCACTCTTTCAACCCGGCTGTCAAACCTTTTTCTCTGACGTGCAACAGATGTTTTTTTCTTATGTTTGCCTCCTAAAAGATGGCTAATTACATTCCTTTCAGAACCCGAACTGCCGGAGCCAAAATGACTTCCCCTCCAGAGATGTTTAACAAGTCGAAATCGGCTCTTACATACCAGTGTCTCAATAGGGGGAGAGTGGGGGCTAATGGGAATTTTTTTTATAAACCACTGTATATCAATAATAATTATTTATTAATATAAAATGAAAAAGCTTTGCAAAATAAAAGACACCTTGATGGGCAGCTAAGGCCCTTGACGAGGTATGGGATTTACTAGAAAAAGAAAATAAAATAAAAATAAGTTATACAGTACATAAATACACAAAGAGGAAAATCTGGGCAACTAGCCCAGATTTAGATTATCATATCCATATTTTTTTATCATACCCCTCGAAAAGAAAAAATGTAAAAATTTTAGCAGTGACTCAAAGAAGTTTTCTAAATCAACTAAAATATAAGAATTTTTTTTAACGATCACAGACTTGACCTTCATATTGCTAAAACATAATTCTATGTATGTTGTCACACTGACGAATTTTAGTTATTAAACATTTTATATTAATATGTAAGGATCCCATTAGCCCCCACAGTGTTATTATTTATAAAGGATCCGACACAGAACAACGTGTATTTCACCGCAGTATTTTACCTATATAACTTTAATCTATTATACGTCTTTGACTTGAACATATTGTTCAATTGATTAAAAGTGTTCATTTAATGCTTTAAAAATCCAGTGAAAGTTAAAATTTTTAGTTTACTTGCGATTACCAAAAACAACGATTCTTCTATCATCTTCAATACATCCCTTCCATCACTGATCTTAAGTAGTTAAAAGATGAACTTTAACTGTTTTTATGGTGTTGTGTAAGAAAATTGTAAAAAAAAAACTATTATTCACCACCTTAAGCCCTTCCTCCAATTAGCTCTTCGTCCCATTAGCCCTGCGTCCCATTAACCCCCACTCTCCCCTACAAAAAAGTTTATCAAACCTTTTATTTTATGTATACATACACACTAAAAATGTCCAAAAATAACCAAATTAAGCATTTTTTTTTGTTTTTAAGTCCATTGAATGTCCAAATCTTCCTCTTTAGAATAATGTAAAGTTTGTACTGGTGTTCTACTCTAATGAAAAGTTACAGAGGTTTTTCTAATCTTCCTAATCATGAAAATTAGATAGCTTTAATAATCTTTAAACTCAATTTTCTCAAAACTTCATTTTTCTAATGTGTTACTTTGCTTAAACAGTTAATAACTAATGTTAAAATTAACATTATGTCAAACGAATTGTTTTTTTTTATTTGTGTAATAAGTTGTAGGAGGACGTGAACCTCAAAAAAGAATGTATGAGAACGGCAAAATACCATGAAGAATCACAAATGCAATCAAGAGATAAAACGGAAATATTTGTACTTGTACTTTACCATTCTAGAAGGATAGCGTATATAAAAAAAATGCATTATAGGTGGATTCAGTTCAATCTATCTAAAGTAGAAAATGAATGAGGGACTTTTTAATCTTATCTGAAATTGGAATAGTGTCCAAAAAGCGAAGTTTTAACCTCTTAAGGCCCGGGCAAAATCCTACACGTACATTCTTCATCTAAACATACTTTTCATGCAAATATATACTAAAAAATATGTTTTTCAAAGAATTTTTGTTTAAAAAAAATTATGTTTTTTAGTTGCTAGGAACACGCCTTAAACTCAAAAAATACTTTTTTTTGCTATAAATGCAATAAAAAAGGCCGTGTCACTTATTTGTAGTTAACGGATTATTTTAACATTGTTTTTAATTCAAAATGCCTCTAAAATTAACTAATAAGACTTTTTGAAAAGTTTGAAAAAATGTGAAATAATTTTTTTAAGAACTCTAATATCGTATTGACCCTCGTTCTACTTTATTTTTTATAGAAATAAATGACTGATCCCTGTAATCAAAGGCTGAAAACTGATATTTGGATCTTCTTATATCGGACCAGGTCAAATTCGGAACTAATTAAAGTGTTAATTGTTTGTGGGGAGGTTTTAATTTTAGCTAAATGTGGAAGCACGGTCGCAAGAGGTTATGTAAAATTGAATGTGCCTAATTATGCTATTTGCATTTCAAAGATGTGTTAAAATGTGCTTTGGCTCTACGTCTAGTGAATGGCATGGTATGATACATATATATTCCAGCTTGTGTGCTTGTTCAAAGAACCGCTTATGAGCTTTCATCAAGTTATACAGACACAGAAAGAATTTTTACAGTCACAAAGAAATGAATAACACATAGACAAATAACAACATTTATTGACTGTCACAAACACCCATGCCTGACCGGGATTCGAACCCGACCCCAGCAGCTCCAAAGGCTAGTACACTAACCATTCAGCCACCGGGGCGGCACGTCTAGTGAAATATCTATGAACTATTCCAATGATATTTTTCTACTTCAGTAGGTACTTTTTCACCCACTGACTAAATCCAGAATCTATTTGTTCTGGGAAAAGAGCACAAATACCCCCTGAACCTTTCTGTTGTCGCAAGCCAGCTAATTGAAGACGCACACATCGAAAATGGTTGTCTTTGTCGGCATTCCTCCCCCTGTGATATTAAACGATCAGAGCATTCCTTGTTTTCATTTGCCTGGAATGCACTTCCATCCATTCGGGTCGCATGTCAGCCTCGGTTTTGCGGGCAGATAACGAAGTTGCCGCTGGTCTTTTGCTTCCGTGGATGTGCGGTTCTATGAAAACACCGATCACCGGTTTAACCGGATCTTTCCTTTCCAGTTTATTCTTTTAAGGTGGAATGGGCGAACTGGACAGCGGGTCTCCAAACTCAAGTGCCTCAATGTTAATCCAATGGGGGGAAAAAACTATTTTCGCTGCCGCATTTCTCCGGCTGTATTGAATATCTTTGCAAGTGGATTTTTTATGTGATAAATGTAGCTGACTTACAGGTCCCGACAATCCCACTTTTTGAAATTAGTACGAATATTTTTTTTAATATTCAATAAATTGCTTTACACAAAATATTCGAAGCAATTTTAAAAAGTGGGATTATAGAGACCTGTAAGTCAGCTACATTTATCACATAAAAAATCCGCTTGCAAAAATATTCAGTACAGCCGGAGAAATGTGGCAGCGAAAATAGTTTTTTCCCATTGGATTAACATTGAGACACTTGAGTTTGGAGACCCCGTTCAAATGCGCCCATTCCCCCTTAACCCTTTCAGTCCCAAAAATTAACTACACTACAGAAACACCTGATATTCACAAAATAAGCTTATTTTAGTTCAAAAATAAGAGTTCCGTTAGAAAAAAATTCATTTTAATTTTTTATATGGTTTTTGAAATAATGCCAAACTTTTTTAACTGTTTAAAACAACAAAATAAAAATATATATATTACCTAAAAACACTTCGAGTTATATATATATTTTAAGGTATCTGACCATATTATTAAAAAAAAATTAGTAATTATTTTAACCGAAATAGTTTAAATTGTGTTTTAAATATGGGGAACTGAAGTGAACTTTTCAAAAATCAGGTGAAACGCTTGTTAACTATTTTCTGAATAAAAAAATAGTAGTTCTGACTTCTATTGAGAGACTTCTATTGAGATTAATGTAAAATATTGTTGTAATAGAACAAAGTGTGAAGAATCGAATGAAGTGTGTTTGGATGTCATAACGGGACATAAACATTTGGAAAAAAATATTGAAAGTGATGATTCCAAATGGCATCACTGGGACTGAAAGGTTAAAGTAGAGCTCCCTCTCAACAAATCTGTGTTTTTTCATCTATTACATTCCATTTTGTAGTTTTGGTTACTAATAACCCTCATAGATGACAGTAGTAAAAGTGTATTCAAAATTAAAGAGTGAAGTTATTAACTGTTGTGAAATTACGTCTTTGGCAGTATTCAAATTATAATAATATAAGTACTAAATACAAATAAATTTTTTTGAGAAAATGATTATAGTTCAAGAGGGTTATTTTGAAATATATTTAGTAGTTTTCTAATCATTCTTATCAAAATTGGAATTTTGTAGTAGATTTTTGTCAAATGGCAAAAATTAAAAAAAATTGAAATTATTTAAATTCCAATGCAGTTAATTTTTAGTAGTATTTTTCCCATAATGTATGAGTATTAAAAATACAAATATATTTTTTGGGGATGAAAAAAAATTCATGCATTACAGGTTAAAAGGGAGTCCATAGAGCTAATGCATTACTTTTGGAATCACATTTTCCACATAAGAATTGCTTTGCTGTGTAAGCCCTTTCCCCCCTGGTATGGTATTCAACATAATATCGAAATTAAACAAATTTAAAACGAAAACTTTACCTCGTTATTTATATACATATTTTTGAAGTTTTAAAATGCAAAAAATATACAGCAGATGTCGACACAATTTTAAAACTTTATCAATTAATAATTGTTAAAATCATACTTCATCACTTTTATAATTTGTCTTTATCAATTAATAATGTTATTTTCCTTTTAATTTTGTTTTAAATTAATGTTATAATGATTCCCATACCTGGTGAAAGTGGGAAAATATTTCAAAACAAATCTTTGCAAAAGTTGTGATTTCGAAACTAATCCATTAGCTCTGTGGGACTGACAGTCCATCTTAACCTATTGTTGCTAAAATCCAGTAATTTGAAAATCGTTTGATGGTTTTTAATTTTACTTTCAATTAGCTGATATGTATGAGATTTGGTGGAAAATCCGAATTAGAGATTTTGTGTTTTCTTTTTGGTGGGTGCTTATTCTAAAAAGTGGTTTTGGGACATTTTCCACATACATATTTATCTATCTGAAAAAACTCTGTAGCTCGAACTAAAAGAACTATGAACTTCAAATTTGGTTACACGAGTTCCCAATACATGTCAAACATTATCAGTTTTTAATAAAATAACAAGTCGCAAATTATATCTGCTTTATAACTTGTTAGGATAAAAAGTTGTGGAAATTTTCCTTTATAGGGTATATAACAATACCTTTAAATGTAATAATTTATTGAGTGATAAATTGAAAGCCGTGTAGTGTTACACATCTCTAGTTTATGTATTACTTTGAACAACACATATAAGTTTTCGATTTTACTTGTAAACATCAATTTTTGACGTGTCCGCTTCAAGCCCAAGATCGTGCGTTCGAGCCAAAGCTGAGTCGTCGGATTTTCTGGATGGGAAAATCTTGGGCACGCATATCATATGATTATGTGGCAGATTCATTGTAATCTTCGCGTCAAAATTGGTTGCGGGAATCGCCTAGATTGTGCCACACAAAAAATTACTCTCAGTTCCGAGGAATATGCCGAGTCTGCAAAGGCATGAGGGCTAATGTTGCAACCCCATTAGACTGAAAAAAATTTTAGAAAAAATAATTCTTGGTTTTCCCTTTTTTCCATTTTTCCTTAGAATGTCAGTTTTTTTTCTTTATTTCAGCACCTACTTTGATAGTACTAGCGTACTATTTTTCTTAAGAGTAAAAAAAAAACTGGTCCTAGTTTATGACAAAAAAAAACGTTTCGCTGATTATAACCGGTTCAAGTTGCAGGTTAAAACAATGAGTCGATTTTTGCAAATCCAACCGAAGCTAAAAACCAGTTCTTCGGTAAAACCGATTTCGGTTTTCCATCCCTTTTTGCTTCTGAAATTAGATGTAATGACGTCGTGTTTGTTTACGAGGTGGAATAAAGAGCGAATAATAATTAGAGGGACTCTTCAAAATACAGAGACGTTACTGAATACCTAGACATTGCTGAAATGCGTAATGGTATGTCTAACAACGGACATTGTTTTCGTCCAAACGGCTTTTAGTAAGTTTTACTTTAAGATATTAGTTTTTGTTTGTGGTAGTAATATTGAGATTAAGGTAAAAGTAGAAATGGTTTAGAATTTGGATTATCCTAGCTTCCAAATGAGAGTGTAGGTTCTTGTTTAAAGTCCACTTTAAAACAACAATACTGTAAACTTATAGATCATTATGCCGTTACTTTTTACATCAGTGTTGTAATGTTTGTATAAAAGCGAGTTGATATTTTCACTACGCCGACACAGCGGCTGAATGGTTAGTGTGCTAGCCTTTGGAGCTGCTGGGTTCGGGTTCGAACCCCGGTCAGGAATGGATGTCTGTGTTTGTCAATAAAGGTCGTTATTTGTCTATGAGTTATTCTTTTCTTTGTGACTGTTAATATTCTTTCTGTGTCTGTCTTACTTGACGAAAACTTAATAAGCGGGTCTCCGATCAAGCACACAAGATGTAGTAGTAGTATTTTTACAACGCACTGAGAGACATTTATACTAAAATAGAGTTCCTATCTATCCAATCTAGATCTATAATATGCAGTTTTATATAATTAAACAAAAGTCCAGGGGCTCAGTGGTAGTGCTTCGCATTGCTACACCACAGGTCCGGGGATCAAATCCCGGATTGGGCGAGATTGACCCATCCTTTCATCCTTTAAGTGGGTCGATAAATTAGGGACCAAGCATGCTTGGAAACTAAATACTGGGGGTTCCACTAGCGGGTGACTAATTTACCGGCACAAAGGCCTAGCACCCCAGATACCTTGGTCACGAAAGCTGAAATAGGCACTGTAGGCCTTGGCCCACTAATGGGCTGTTGTGATGAGACGTCTTTAGAGCTCCAATCATTGCCAGAGAAGTAGAAAAATTCTCGCCAGTGCCAAGAAATAAATTTTACTTCATGTGTAAATTCACAGCTTAGGATGATAACATCACTTTTACCATCACATTGCGATGGTAAATTGTGGGGATTTCTTTCTTGCCGCGTAGTTCCTTTTTTGAGAAATTATGAAATGGAAAAATTGGCACTGACGATTTTATCTATGTTTCGTTCAGAAATCCGGAAGTGGCTAGAATATTTTATCTACTTTATTCACAAAAATTTCAAATATATTAATAAAATATCTAACAAAAATCAGTAAATGGTACAATTTTTAAATATGCAGTTTTTAAGTATTTTAAAAGTACTAAAATGCATGAAATGTTTAAGTTTTGAAATTATTTTTTCTTTGTTAATTTCAACTATGATACGCGAGAATTTTTACCTAAATTTGGTGCACTTGGTGTGCGAACCTTTTTGGTACACTTGGTATGCAAAAAAATCTTGAATTTTTATACATTTAAAATTTTGCGAGCCTAGGAGTTTCTCATGAAACTATTTTTTACAAAATAAGTATGACTCTTAGAAATAAGAGGAATGTCACTTTATGATAAGCACATTCACAAAAACATGATTAAAAACTTAACTTTCAGTTCGTAATCAAAAAAGCTTTTATGTTTCAAATAAATCATTGTCATAGAAAACAATGCATTTAACCTACGGGACACATTTTTTACATCATTTCAAATAGGTAATCAAAATAATTAAAATTGTATACAAAAATTGAGATACTTTCGTAAATTTCTTAAAAAGAATATTTCGGAAAATCTTAAAAAGAAATATTTTTTAATGCTTGGTATTTCAATACCGTACAATTAACGAAAAATTAACGATAATACGTATCAATTCAATACTGTGAACTATTTTGCATACATCAAAATTATTCATTTTTTGCAGTTATATTCTTTTAACTAGATTTATTAAATGTCTTTTAAAAATCTTTTTCTCATGAAATATTTTTGATAAACATCGGTTTAGGAAATAGTTTTGACTGTGTAACTAAGCTTACATACGTTTGTTAAAAAAGAAGGTGTAATGCTATGACATATAAGAATGGCAATTTTTCTACATACTCTCAGATATGCTCAGCACAATATATTACAAAGTAGTAGATCTAGATAAGATGCGAAAACCAGGAATACCACAGGCAGAGATTGCGAAATTCCTTAATTACTTTGTAACATTTTCGCGCTTATGAGGTTAACAAACGTAAAACAAATATGGAATTATTTAATTACATGGTTGCATTTACATCTACAGATTAAGTTTAAATTTATTAATGATAGTTACAACAGAAAAATAAAATTGGGCAAATGTGTGATAATTGTTTTAATTTATATGTGACCTTTTTAAATTCTTTATAAAGTGAGAAGATACTATGTTTTTGTTTCTACAGCTCCCGGACAAGTGTCGTTGTCAAATGTCCGAAACAAAATGTATCACTGAGAGATACGTAAAAAAAAACTGTGTTTTAGTCTCACATAGTTTGGACTGCACATTTTATTGAATTACGTGAAAAACTATTTTCGTAAAACCTGTCGTGAAATTGCGTACTCTATAATTCATACATTTTGATGTAAAAAATTCTGTTCAATTCTCCCTTAACGAAAATAAAATAATAATATTAAGACATTAGTTTTATGCATATATGATTTCCTAAATGACGCTCAATGGCGTAATGGTAGTGCTTCGCATTACCACGCCAAAGGTCCGGGGATCAAATCCCGGATTGGGCGAGGTTGACTCATCCTTTTTCCCCCTTTAATGGGTGGATAAAATGGGTACTAAGCATGCTTGAGAACTCAACTCTGGGGGGTTTACGAGAGGCTGACCACCTTACCGGGATATATGCCTTGCATCCCAGAGCTCTATGTCACGAAAGCTGAAATGGACACGACAGGACTTGGCCCAGTAATGGGCTGTTGAGCCGAGGAGTTTTGCAATTTTCTAAAAGCATAAAAAATAGACCGAAAATAATTTAAGATAACGACTACTAAAGCCTTATATATTAACTAAAACCTTAAATATTAGTTTCATTTTGAGTGAGTTGTAATTGTGTTACACATATTCGTACAGTGTGATTTAACTCTAAACCCTAGCGTTAGGGCGCCCCATTGGCGCAATCGTTAGGATGCTAGTCTTTGGAGCTGCTGGAGTCGTGCTCGAATTCCGGTCACTCATGGATGTTTGTGACCGTCAATAAATGTTGTCATTTGTCTGTGTTGTCCTTTCTTTTTGTGTCTCTTGTGCTTGTAAAAACTCTTTCTGTGCCTGTCCCACTTGACGAAAGCTTATAAGCGGTTCTCTGAACAAGCACACAAGCGTTAATATATGGGTCATTCTCAAAAAATGTTACAAATGCTGTCCCACAGCTTTCATTGCTTGTAGTATTTTTAATTTTATTGTTACGGAATTTTCACTTGAACTGCATAAAAGAACGCACTTTTAAGTTATCGTACCCATATTTTAAAATTACAAAAATACTAAAACAAAAGTTGGAGACTGCATTTAAAGGAGCATAGTCGGTAAATTTCACATATTCCATGACCAAAAATTAAAGAACAAGAGAAGATAATTATAACATAAAAAATATATTTTTTAATTATTGATGCTTATGATGATTAAGAAGCATCTTAGCTATCAAATAAGCCTTTTACCACTTCTTAATTACAAAAAAGTTTTGTTTTGTAGCTTAATATATGGTGTCCCACAGAATCGAAGAATTTTCTTTTGTCGACTCTGTTACCAAAATTTCACGACAAAAAATTCAAAAAATTTAAGTTTTTTGCTGAAATAAGTTTCCACCATAGACACTTATTTCTGAAATGCATGACAATTTTCTCTTAAAATTTTATTTTATGGAGGAAAAATATAAAAGTTTTAAAAATTAATGAGAGTGGGATTATTCAATGACTACTATGTTACCGTATTTTTATTAAACTGGAGCCTATTTAAGAATAAAGTGATAGTACAGTTTAAAGCCCTTGATAAACTGATAACGATGAGCTAAGAACCAATTTTAAATTAGATAAAATTCATTGCAAAAAGCGATGTTAAAGTTTAAAATGTCCACTCTGTTACTGTCCACTCTGTTACCGTAGAAAAAGAAGCTAACTCTTTAATGAGCGCAGTGCCCCCAATTCTTAACTACGAACTAATATGACATAAAAGTTTTGATTGTTGCTTGACATATACAGAATTTTAGATGACATGGGTACTCATTAGTAACTATCAACAATTGCGGGTCAAATATTATTGAATATTTGATTAAACAGAGGAATTTTTAATCATATCGCATTTTTTTAAACATTGTCGTAGTCTACAATTATTACAATCACCTCTTAATCATTATTTCTAAGACGCGCAATCACACAACACAGACAAAATTTTCTTTTTTAGTAGTATGAAACGCGCGCGAATTAAATTTTTTTTTAGCTGATCGTATTTGCTGTTCGGTTTAATTGATTTTTGTTTTAAAACTCTTTCGCTGCATCGGTTTTTGTCGCCGCGCGTTACACGTAATGGTCATAATATTATTGGATCTTAAGTTATTGATGCTTTTAGCGACTATTCACAGTGAAGTATTGATATGCAAAACATTGATGCTTTTATTTCTTTTGATAGATAATAAAGCCTGCGCGGACAAACGAATCGAGCAGGTAGTTAAGAATTCGGTTCATAATAATGATGCGAAAATAACGTAAATTAGCTATTAAACGCAGAGTAATTAATATTGCTTAAATTAAGGCATGTATATTGTTTATGACGAATTCATTTTAACTTAACAACTAAATGCAATGAAAACATTTTGAAGTATTTAATCCTTACTGTAAAATTAATTTAGCATTTCGCAGAAAACATTTTATGAAATTTATATCTTGGTAACAACGAAATCATTTATTGTAAAATGAGGAAAAAATCGTCTGTCCATTTAGAACTTTTCAAAAAGTAGCCGAATATATTTAGTACTATCAAAAGAAGAAATAAATAATTTTAAAAAAAGTAAAGCTATAAAATTATTTTTTGGAAACACTAAAAATAAAAATAATATAATTTTATATTATTAATTATATAAGAATATAGTTATTAACACAGGTTTCAATGAAGCGATTCCTTTTGTATAAAAAGAAGGAAAAAAATCGTTTGCTATTTCCAATTGTCACTGCCGCATTTTCTTTTCATCGAATGAAAAACAAAAATATGAAATTTACGTGAATATTTCGTATGTAAATTTCGACCACAACCTAAACTACTACAACTACATTCGTTTAAAAAACTAAACCAATTAATTCCATCTTGCAAAGGATACCGCTGCAAAGAACCAAGCAATAAGAAGCGTTGTCGTTAAACTTAGTTCAAACTAAAAAATCTGGAGCGCTGCTATCTTCGAAAATATTTTACTGAACAAAATTTATGGTTGAGAGCAATTCTAGTGTGGTGTCTATACGTATATTTTATAACGTCCGTTTCAAAACTCTCGGTATAATAGAATTGCGGTAAGTGAAAAGTTTGAATTAAAGCATAAATTATTTAAAAAAAATATACAGATTTTATGTAGTTTCAATAGATAGGGGAATTCTTAATTCAATAGTAACAATTATTTTGAATAAAATCGAACTTTATTTTTTTAACATTGGAAGTTGGAATTGTAACATTTTTTGAGAATGACCCATATATACATACCTAACATACCATACCATAACATACCTAGCGTTACGATATTATCACTACAGCAAACAGTGACTTGCTACTACAATAAAAAAAACAAAGTTTTTTTTTTTCCAGCTATCGCATATCATTTCTGTTTTGCAAGTGTAGGCTTGGAAATAGTTTAAATTTTCTATTTCCATAGCAGATTTCGATACTAATATAGGATTTTTATAATTGTTCAAAATGTCATAGTGAAAACATTGTTTGAGCTTTAATAAGTTAAAATAACTTTTCTGAAATGTTTGCTCGATGGCGAAAGCCAATATTTTTTCTTGTACCTCTTAGTACGATATAGCTGCAAGTTAAATTACACATAATAACCAAAATAAGTTTTTTTGATTTAACAAATTTAATCAATCAGATAAGTTTAATAGTTGTTCTCTTTACCCATTAGAGTAAAATTTTATGAATTATTTACAATTACAAAAACACAAAAATATCCAAGACAGTTTATTAAATCTGTTATGGATAGTTTAAACTATTACCACGCCTACAAGTGCAAAAGAGGAATTATTTTAAGAGAATTGTAAACAAAAATATGTTTTTATGGTCACAGCACGATATTCATTCTCAGAGGTTTCCCACCAAGGACGAATAAAATAAACTAAAATTGCTCGAAACTAAGTCTCAATGGCTAAGAAGAACGCCCGCCCCTCATCTAGAAAGTTCCTGGTTCTAAACCCATCCTTCCTATGAACGACTTCAATCTGCAAAAGTACAAAATCACAGGGTACAATATTAGTTTAATGTCAATGGGTCGTAATATAGTGGACACATAGAGTATGGCTGAATAAGCAAAAGCATTTATTTAAGCCCTAATGCTAGTACTATTATGTAAAGACTTAATAAGCAACTAGTAAAGCATTTATTTATGGCTATTTGACCGGGTCTTCGGCTGGCGACAAAAAAAAAAGCGAACTTAACTATGTTTTAGTTCTGTTAAAATTGTTCTCGATCGCCATCGATTGAAATGGTACGATTCCTTAACAAACAACTAATTCACAGATTTATCACTACAACCAGGAAGCAGCTTAATGTCGTTTTCGTGTATTCGATAATTTACGGAATCGGGCACCGATTTTTCTCCCAAGAACATTGCTCTTCGCTCCGTAAAAGTTCTTTAGGATACCAAAACAGATTTCGAGGTATTCTTCTGATTTCGGCATCGAAAATGGTTTCAGGCAGTCCAAGAACCTGTTTACGAAATTTAAGATTTAAATTTAAAGAGATCGAAGGATTGATTTTTGAGTAATCCAAGCATAAGTGGTAAAGTTAAAGCTTTAGTTCCACCAAAATTCAAATATTCATCAATTGTTGGTATTTATTTATGGTAAACTCTTATTAATTTAAGACAAAAAAAATCAATTTTTTTTGTTATTTTGTTTTATATACCCGGCGTTAAGCGGGTGCACCCTTAATAATGCAATATAAACAGCCGCGATACAACTATCTGTTTTAATGTGATTATTTGTTTATTAACTTTTTAATAAGTCAAGAAATGCAACCGAACAGCTTAGTAAAATATTCCACTGAAACAAAACTTAATAAGTATAGGAGGATTACTTAAACTTTCCGCGATTTCAAATTGTCTGTTTCCAATTATTTTAGTACTGGCGTTATCATTTATTACTCACTGATGTTTTCTAAATACAGAAAGTGAAACAGAAAAAAAATTTAAAAGTCGTATATATTTCCGATATTTTTTTTAATCGGTTGGTAATAAGACTAAACGTCTTATTAAAGACTGAGGCACACAATTGACGGAAAACATTGACGGAAAAGCTTACAGACAACTAAACAAAAAGCCCATGAAATAAGTCTCTGATGTCATACCATTGTAACAAAAAAAAATTAAAATCCGATGAATAGAATGGAAATTATTAACAGCAGAATGACAGGCGTTGAAAAGTACACATACATTGACAAAAAGTTTAACAGATACTTTTTGAATATGACCAAAAGAACGGAATTTAGAAATGAGGAGTGCAGACAGCGAATTTATCGAATTATGAATCAAGTGACACCGTCATACTTTGCTCTGTAAAAGTTGTTTTTTGACGAGAAGACGTTTTCAGAGGAAAAACAACTTTCAGGGACCAAATTAATTTTGATATCCCTGTGTTTTGCCTACCTTCCTTTTTCTTTGATTCAAAAGAATTAAAAGTAAATGGAAAATGAATAATAATTCTAGGTTATTATTACTAATGACAGGTAATTGCTAATAATTAACATCCGTAGTAAAACATAATAATTGAATTTATGTGATGTGCGAATTTATCGAATTATGAATCAAGTGACACCGTCATACTTTGCTCTGTAAAAGTTGTTTTTTGACGAGAAGACTTTTTCAGAGGAAAAACAACTTTCAGGGACCAAATTAATTTTGATATCCCTGTTTTTTGCCTACCTTCCTTTTTCTTTGATTCGAAAGAATTAAAAGTAAATGGAAAATGAATAATAATTCTAGGTTATTATTGCTAATGACAGGTAATTGCTAATAATTAACATCCGTAGTAAAACATAATAATTGAATTTATGTGATGTGCGAATTTATCGAATTATGAATCAAGTGACACCGTCATACTTTGCTCTGTAAAAGTTGTTTTTTGACGAGAAGACGTTTTCAGAGGAGAAACAACTTTCAGGGACCAAATTAATTTTGATATCCCTGTGTTTTGCCTACCTTCCTTTTTCTTTGATTCGAAAGAATTAAAAGTAAATGGAAAATGAATAATAATTCTAGGTTATTATTACTAATGACAGGTAATTGCTAATAATTAACATCCGTAGTAAAACATAATAATTGAATTTATGTGATGTGCGAATTATGAATCAGGTGTCACCGTCAGTCCTCGATCTGTAAAAGTTGTTTTTTGACTAGGAGACTATTTCGTAGAGAAAACAACATTCGGGAGCCAAATGCATTCCGATATTCTTGTTGGGTTTTTTAAGCCTTCTTTCCTTATTCTTCAATTTAAAAGAATAAAAAGAAAGCGGAAAATTTGGTATTGACGTCCTAGATATGAGAACTATAAAATTCTTTTTTTTGTTTGTTAGAAAGTTACGAAATAATGATGTCTTATCTTTTGTAGCTTTTGCATGTCTGTCTGTACGCCGCCGGACGGACACTTGCTTAAGTCTCGGTTTCCTCGGAGTCCGTCAACATATTTAAGCGGTCGGACAAGTGCGGTGAATGACGTCATACAAACTACTGACATTGATTACGTTCGTTAGAGTGGTTTCCGGACAACTCAAACGACCGCCAGATTGCGTTGCTGTTGAGTGCTTTGGGGAAATCCTGATGAGAACGTTTTTTGCTGTTGTCTGTTGCGTGGTGTGCTTGCCAAAAATTTTTTTAAAAAAATGAGGAAATGACGGAAGGCGAGATTTGTTATACGCTTGCCGAGGAAGAAATGCTACTTGATTTTGTGAGAAATCACGAAGAACCTATATTTTCTATTTTTGACATGCAAAGACGAAAACCAAAACAGCAGAGTTGAGTTCAGTGAGTTCGCTAGGTTTCCAGTTTCGTGTCAACGTAACGTTCCGATGAAGAGGTGGCCGGTAGAGTGACGTCATCCACGTATAATAGCGATCGCATTTTTCTGGCGACAGACTCCGAGGAAACCAAGGCTTTACCTGTCTGCCGATGATCTTCCCATTTGAATAGCATTGAAATTTAATTTTTACAGTTTTAAATCACTGTAGGATAATTAAACATTGTGTATCACTGATTGACGATTGTAGTGTGAAATATTGCATGAAAAATAAACCTATTGCTCTGTAGGGGTGAGATGTGACATAGAAAGGAATAGCAAGTGGTATATCTATTAAGTTAGGCTTATTGAAATAGTTTGAAATTTTTTTTCCCGACTTAAATTAAGGATTTTTAATAAAGCAGTTTTACAAAAACTATACATTTATTCTTAACAATAGTGAATTGGTAGTAAACAAAGGTTTTATTGTATTTTTACAAGATATTTTTTTAATATCCAAATACCAGTTAAATAACCCAATAGCACAAAATGTATTTTTAAAATTAAAACTGTTAAAATTTCTTTAATTTTTTTTCTTCTAAGCTAAGGAGAGAAACAACAAACAATACTTTTTTTTTACTTTATTTTATTGCAGTAAAAAGCATACATGAAAAAGAAAGTCCTAAAAAGATCATTTGCGAAAAAAACAATGTTTAAAAAATTTGTAAATCAATACATAATTTTACAATAAAAAAGTTAAATAAAACTGCTAAAATTGTGTTGTGTAAAATTAAAATTTTAATATATATAGATTCTATCACTTTAACACATTATAAATTCCATTTCATATACCAATGCGTTTACAAAAATACCTATTAAAATATCATTTGATAGTAATAAAATGATTTTTAGCCTCTAATTACATTCCTTAAATGAAAATTAATTCTCAATGTCAAAAAACATTAGTAAAATAATTAATTACCTTAAGTAGCTAAAACTATCACACAAAAATGTAACAGATGTATAGCACCAGCAGATACCATAGTAGCAATAAAAATACGCTAATAATTCCATTAATATAATACTTTGAATGTATATAAGTACAGTTATACTTTATTTTTTAATGTATATAAAAAGTAATACTTTAATTTAATATCACAGGGAAAAAATCCATGTAAGTATCTGCGCGCATAAATACTAAGCAGAAGTTTTGATTAAAAAGTTTGATTCAACAAATACAAAAGCTCTAGAGTAGGAATTTGTATCAAAGATACAAAGAAAAATTAAGCAAAAAGCGATAGTATAAAATTTAAATGCAAGCGATTTATATTTCATAGAAGAAATCCCAGTTTCAATTCACCAATTTTGAAAGATCCTGTAAAAGATTAAATATTAAACATGTAAACCAAACAACCATATATTTTTAATAATTATCATAAAAATATGCAATTTAATATATTTAATTTTTGATTAACCTTCTAAGGATACAGATGCAAAAAAATCTGTCACCTGATTTTTAGATTTTCCAGTAACAGACACAATTCTTTAAAATTTATGATCGTTATATTTTTGCAAAATTTTAAAGCATCATCAGTCACTAATAATTAACTCTTACAGAGTATTTTTTTTAACAAATTCAATTTTTAGTTAAAAATTAAGAAATTTAAACTCATGCAGTGTATAATTCATTCCATTTGCTCATCTCTCAAAGGGTTAACATTAAGTATTGGGAAAAAAATAAGGACTAGCTATTAATAGGTTTCTTAATACAATACTCACAAAAAAATTCTATTCTAATTTAAATTTTGTATTTAATGGAAAAATGAAATTTAAATATTTTTATCGCTAAATGTTCTGAGGTGAAAATAAAAACCTTTTAAGTTATTTTCTATTTTTATAAATTATGAATAAAATTTGTTAATGCAAAACAATTTGTTAATGCAATAAAATTTGTTAATTCAAAACAATTTGTTAATGCAATACAATTTGTTAATTCAAAACAATTTGTTAATGCAATACAATTTGTCGAATGCTATTAAAAGCCGATGAATGTTGAGTAATGAGGTAACTCTTTATTACCTGCATTAACTACAGGTAGTATTTTTACTCACCTCCCACAACTGATCATTCCAATGTCCAAAAAATAGTCTGAAATCATTGGATTCAGCTCCTTGCTTAACAGTAATAACTGTAGTGTTACCAGTAGTTCTATCAGATGGCTCAGAATTTAAGTAATCCTGAAATTTTAAACAAAATAATTTAACAAGTTATGAAGATTCATATTAAAAACACTATACAACTTTTATTAATACTGTATTGTTTTTATATATATACTTTAGTTAAAATTAAATATTTGTTAATATTAAATACTCTTTATTTATGGCAATCCATTTGCTGCCAAACTATCAAATTACTATTTTTACAGATATCTTTATAAATAAATATTTTTTTATCAGAATTTCTGACATTAAGACAACAAGGGAACATACAATTTCACAATTTCAACATTTATACAAAATACAAATACTTTTGTCTCTTGAAAAGTACAAATGCTGTTTAGTTTTTTTACAAATAAAATAAAAGCGTGATACAGTACCTCTGTCATTTTAAGCGATGCATCTTTTTCCTCCTGAGTAGCACCTTGCCCAATCCAAATATAAATAACTTCGCCAGAATCCAAAATCATAACATCATCTTCAGATAAATCCTTTTCAAACACAAAATTTATAACGTTAGTAAATTAAAAATACAAAAATTTTCATAACTTTAATTCATTTTAACAATTATGCTTAAAATACAAATTATCGGAAATATTGGAATTGATTAAAGTCAAACATTAAAGTGACTAAAATTTTAAGGATTTTTTCAGTATTCAAAGGTATTTGTTTCAGTTTTAAACAATGATCTTAACACTTAACACAGTAAAACAAAATTTTGTAACACCAGCACAAGAAAAACATGGTACAATAGTCAAAAGCAGAAGGAATAAAAGTATAAAACTAAAAACCATGCCAGTTGAGTATGTAAATTCACCTAATTTCTCAATATTCAAGTGTTATATTTCAATACACATAAAGAATACAGAATGCAATGACTGCAGGTAAATTACTAATTATTAAAAAAATATATTTTCAGAAAAACCCTTAATTAAATATTGCACATAGAATTGGAACAATTTCTAACTCAGATAACTGTTTACTAACAATTTTAACCAATACCTTCTACAATATAACTATTACTACATTATAACTATTACTGCATTATTCAGTATATTAGAGTAGTATTCAGTATATTATACTTCACTGCATTATATTAGTTTAGTTTGAATTATTGCCGCACTAGAACTACATGAGGGCTATTGGTGACAAGAGTCGTAATTTAGAACTACAGTCGGGTGACGAGCCGACATCTGAACAATTATTCCAGTTACTGTATATAGAGTTATAAATAAGTTGTTGTAACCAAGATTGTCTGTGTTTTATTTAATTTAAAATAATTACTAGTAAGTTTAAACCAATACCTCTTGAACATAGTTACAGATTTCTTCCATAACCACTCTCCCGGACTGGTCAGAGACTTTAAAGAGCCTCGGGACTAATGTGGGGCGCAAAGGAAGCTGTCTTGTTTTTGGATAGTCTTCCTTTCCTCCGAGGGCGGACCAGAATTCCTCGGGTTCTTCGCCTTCTTTGATTTCCAGAACTTCACTGAAAATGAAATTATATATTTACTAAGATTTATATACTATAGTATTATATATTACTAGCATTATATATTAATAGAATTATATATTACTAGCATTATATATACTTGTGTTTATAGATTATTATATACTATATTTACTAGTTTTAGTTAGTCTTCATAAATTTTTTTTTTACTTGATAGTCTTTTTTAATAAAAAACTATTTTTTTAAAATTTTAATGTCCATTTATTAGAATTAAAATAAATATAAGATTTTCTCTATAAAGTACAAAAAATTCTTTCGATTAGTCTAATTTCAAATGTAAAGTTTTGGTCTGTTTCAAGGCACATGTAATAGCCCTTTAATATTTTACAACAAAATTTCAAAAATGAAATGCAGAGAACAATGCGTCAAACAAAATATTTTAAAACTCTATTGGGAAAACTAAATGTTGCATTAAAAGGGGCTATAGTTTTCATTAATGTAAACTAAGTCATGAAAGACATTTGTATATACCAAAGTCTTCTGATAATTAATGCATTGGAACATTTATATAAATAAATGAATTTTATAGGCTCCAAAAATATCTTTTATCTAAGGCTAACAGAAAACAAGAGATAAAATCCATTCCTTTTTACTTAGACCATGAGTTTTAATTGCACTTATCATAAAGTAACTTTTACTAGTACCATCTTACCACATAATTAGCAAAATATTTCTCTCCAAACATAATTAACCCTTTCGCTAAGGAGGATTTTTGCTTCCTCGAAATATTTGATAGGAATAACATTATCGAATCCTTAGTTGTTCAGGCGTTTTGGGGCGTTTCAGTAAGGAAAGGGCTAATTAGAAACTACCCAAAATGGTATTTAATGTTTGAAATATATATTTTAACAAAATAATTTATTAACCAGATTATTTTTATCATTAAAACTCATTAATTTAACAATATTAAGCACAAAAGAATAATAGAAATCATGGTACAAACCATCCAGGAGAGACAACTGCTGTCAGATTTCTACCAAGCCCTTGTTCTGTAAGATTTGAATCCTAGAAGCACAAATCAAATTTAATAAGTTTCTTGGTGCGTAAAAAACTGCAATGTGTGTATTTTTAGGTAATTATAAGACATTTTAAGGGAAAACAATCTAAAAATATTAGTTAATAAACTCAGCATAAAGCAATTAAATTTTGATCTAGGGCCAAGTAACTCTGCAGAGAACCAAAACAATCTTACAGAAACACAGTACATTGGTTGAAGAACTCCCCTACACAATCACATCATTGTATAATTAAGTTAAAAATGACTGATTTGGTTTGGTTTTAATTATCGTTGCACTAGAGCTACACGAGGGCTATTGGCGACGGGCGTCGTATTTTAGAACCACAGTCAAGTGACGAGCCGACACCTGAAAAAGCATCCAACGCAACCATTAAGGCAGAGTTCATTCTAGAATTAAAAAAGGGCAGGGTGCTTTTAACATAAAAAGGGCACTTGCAAAAAAGTTTAGGGCATCTAAAATGCGATAAAAATTTTTTTTCAGATTTTTAGAAAATAGAAAATACACTCACATACCAAATTAAATATTGAAAGTTTACTACTCCATCATTTTATGAAACATATTTCTAGTAAGTGAAGGAACGTAATGAGGCACTTATGCCTAACAACGAGCCAGAACTGCAAACGGATCTCCTCGAGCAAAGTGGTGAAAATCATTAATGCTACTAATCAAACAAACATGGATTTTGTTTGCATTCAGCCCTAGCATTCAAAATTAAAAGCATGTTTCATACACTTTTCCAAGTTTAGTTTAACTCCAATTATTCGAAGAGTTGCTGATTATAAGAATGCCAGAAAAATTAAACTTGGCCTACCTGTATCCTCTTTATTCAATGTCATGTCTAGTATTTTTTTTTTTTTTTGTACCCACAAAAAAAAAATTACTAGGCAGGACATCCAACACAGACGAACAGAAAAAAATACACCGAGTATAAATTATAAATCACATATAAAGTTTAGTACACTCTTTCCAAGATTCTAACATTTCTAACATTAGTTGAAAAAAAACCCTTTATAAAAAGATATGACTCAAACTGTAACAAAAGCTATAACCCAAACAACATCTTATAATTTGGATTTGGTTAAACCGAAATTAAAATATATATCTTTTCTCCAATTAACTCCAATTATCCAAATTTCCAATTATATAAACGTGGTTCAGATTTTTTTTCCAGAAAAATTAGAGAATAATTACTAACAAAAACATTAATATATTTTGCATGTATAAGCAAACACTCCATAAAAAAAAACTAAAACCAATCTGAAACCCTAGCATAGGACAAAATAAAAAAAAAAAAGCCTACACTAAGTTTCAAAAGTAAACAAAAAAATCTTAACATTCAAGCTGCTCTTGTGATCACAAGGTCACGACTCAAAACGATAGATCCGAAGAAAATATTCTGGTTGGTCCAATTTGTCCTGAACCGGAGCTACAATAGTATTGAGATTGAGACCATAGAGATTGAGACACTCTTCCCGATCACGTAAACGCAAAGCCAGCTAACTGTCAATCATTGAGTAGGCAATCAATGTGACGTCATCGGTAAGGTTCTAAAAAATTACTAGGCAGGAAAATAATCAAATCAGGAAGTATGTTGCACATTTTTGGTCCGGATGAAGATAATCCTCTTTCAATGGAGGATTGCACCCACCCGTTGGTCGATATTTGAAGACATCTTAGTGTAATATAATCCCGATTCATCCTTAAATTTTAATTAAAATTTTTACTTTTATTATTAAAATCCATTATTTAAACTTGTTATTTATCAAAATTTAAGTTTAGTTTTCATCGATATAGACCGAGAATGAAGGAAACAATTTTTCTAGGTTGGGGTGTTGTGGAAAATTTTGGGCTCTTGTTCAAGGCATGATTTTTGATCAAAATACTCGATCGTCTATCTGATTCGAAAATCGATTATCTTTGGTATTTTTTAATGATTAAGTTTAGAAAAATGGGTTTAAAAGTATAATATAACATAACCTGGGTTAAATAAATTTTTGAAAAAGAAAGATGGATAAGCGGGATTTTTGAAAAATTCGTGAAAACGCGGAAATTTTTTAAAGAAAATCGGCAACGAGGGCGGGATTTATTGTGTAAAAAAGGGCATTTAGGGCGGGATTTATTTTGTAAAAAGGGCATTTAGGGCGGGATTTATATTAAAAAAAGGCGGGCAGGGCGCCGCGCCCCGTGAAAAACGCCTAGAATGATCTCTGATTAAGGGCGACATCGTACACAGCATTAGAACTTTGAAGGATATTAAATGTGCACTTTCTTACACAGGTTATTATTCGTGGGACATTTTTGGCTGCACGGGCCGTTTATAGGTCGACAGTTATTTTGGCGATGCCTGGACTCGTACTGAGACTTTTCACATGCTAGGCGAGTGCATAACCTACCAGGCTCTCCAGCCCTAAAAATGACTGAAATAAAGAATACTAATACATACCTGGCCAATCCACAAATATGTAACAGATGGAGTTTCCAAAATAAAAACATCATTTGAGTTCAAAGAACTACTTGTCTCAGGAAGCTACAAAAGAAAAATAGCAAATACTTAAAATAAAACATCTTGATAATAACTTTATTAAACCTTACAACATAATGTTTGATTTGATTGGCTTGGTTAGATTAAAAGCAAAATAGAGCTATGTTAACACCAAGAGCTACTGGTGGCAAACTGAGCTTTCAATTAGCTTCTTAGCTTTCAATCCTTGAACACAATGAACTAACTGTACACAAGTATCAACAAAGAAGCCAAAATTATACAATCCATGCTTTAAATAATTATTTCAATAATATGCGGATGCACATATACATTATAGAGACTTAAGTTTTTAGAACTTTTTCTTTTTCAATTGCAAATTTAAGTTTTCAACATGAACTATTATTGTTGAAAAATTCACTAGAATTAATAATAAGATTTGTGATATTTTAAACCATAAGTCAAAATAATTTGACAATGTTATCAATTATCTGTTAGATGGAGATGTTTTGCTGTGCATATTTGTAAGAAATATTTTTATTTTTTGTTTAAAAGAAAACATTTAGATTAGTTAACCCTTTCAGACCCAACTTTTTATTTTTTATTAAAAAAAATCTGAAATTCGTGAAACAGATGCATTATGCATTCGGGAAAAATAGTTAAAAAAAAAGGGAAGAAAATTTTATCTTTTTAAGGCGACATTTAAGGGGGGAAAATTGGGAACTTAACATTTAAATAAATCATAACAATAATTTTTTCTAAACTTTATTTCTTAAAACAGTTTAAATTCAATTTTTAAGCATAAAACTATCGCAAGCTGGTGATTTGCAAGCTGGAGTGAAATGGTTAAACATAGGCCCATTTTTAAGATCCAGACTTACATTAAAGATAGATGAAGAAAAATAATATTGATTCTTGGTGGAAAGTTTTGAGTTAAAAACTTATATTTTTCAGTAGGAACCCAAGAGTTATTTTTAATAACTCTTGGAAGAATATAAAATACTTAATTAGTAAAACAGATGCCCATTTTTAAGACCCAGATTGAAAAGAAACAAAAAATTATGTTCAAATGTTGTTTCCCAACTTCCCCAAACAGGATATCATGTTTTACCACTTTGCATTGTTCAACAGTTTTTCTGTTTTTAGTCTGAGCTGTACACCATTCGTAAAAAGGAATGGCTATTGTTTTCCCACCAAAACGTGGAAATTTTTAAACAAATAAAATATTTGAGTCAAGGGTCAACACAATTTTTCACCAGGAACCAGTTATGGATATTCCCTGAATACAGAATTTTAGATTCACAAATTTATTTATGACATTGAGACCTAGATAGCCCATAATTTCTGCTTTTTACACACACTAAAATTCAACAAATATGACTGAACAATATTTTATGAATCAACGGCTTAAGAGGACTCCCTCGGGAATTTCACATCTTGAAAATCGTAATGTTATTCCTATGGAAAACACTTGTAAGTCAATTACCGCCACAATTTTATTAAAAGGTTAGTTTTTTTTATCATTGTAAAGAATGAAAGGAGTAGATTTCATAAAATTAACTTATTTTGTGAAAATCACATGTTTAGTATTTTTAATAATTTTTTGAAGTTAGAACTTAATATGTACTCCATTTTTTAATAGCTTCAAAAAATTATTAAAAGATACTGAATATGTGATTTTCACTACACAAATTAATTTTATGAAATCTACTCCTTTCGTTTTTTACAATGATACAAAAAACTAACCTTTTAATAAAATTGTGGCGGTAATTGACTTGTGAATATTCTCCTTAGGAATAACATTACGATTTTCAAGATGTGAAATTCCCAAGGGAGTCCTCTTAAATACTACGCAACCTTACTATCTTAATAACCAGTCTATAACTATTAACTAAATTACCTGTAACTTTATCAGTTACAAGTCCTTTACACATCGCAATTACAGATTTTTTTATATTTACCTGTTCGGCTCGAGTGTTGTAGTCGTTTGTCCCCCTCACTTGAAATAGACGAGTGCCGTCTGTGTCAAAAGAATCATAGTCGTGGATGTTCTTGAATCCACTGGCATGACCACCCATCAGAATGACTAATTTCCCTTGGAATATCCTCAGGAAATGTTCTGGCTCTTGCCCATGAACAACTCGGACCTAATTTTAAGAATAGTTAATAGCAGCAGTTATTATCTGAACAAAAAAAATTGAGAGAAAGTTCATATGAAAGTTATTTCTTTAAAAAAGAAAATGTATTGAGTAAATATTAAGCTAGTTACAAATAAGCTAACACATGAAAATTAAGTTTATTTTTAACTTAAATGGGCAATGGTCAGAAACATTTACGATCCAGTTTCCCCAATGCAAAAAGTTTGTAAGGCTGCTTTAGAGTGAACACTAAAAAATTAAAAAAAAAAAATAGCTTCAAATACTGACAATCATAATTTCATTATTATTTATTATATATTATGACACGGAGTGCAGTTTTCAATTATGGGAATACTAAGATAATTAAGTGTAACCCAATATAAATATTTAATTATATTTAATATATAAGTAACAACTTTAAAGATAACTACCGTATTTTCATATATTACCCAAGACCCTATTAACCCTTTCGCTACGATATATTTTTGCTTCCTCATAATATTTTATAGAAATAACATTATTGAATCCTCAGTTGTTCGGGCGTTTCAGTAAGGAAAAGGTTAATTAAAAATACAACAATCCATTGAAAGCATTTTAAATTACATTATTAATAAATTATATAATTTTCAGACAATCTTTAACCCATTAATAATAACCAAACCCATAATAATGATTTTTGTGAAACCCATAACACATTTCAATTATTTTCGGTACAACTTATTTGTTTTGCATAAAACACACTGAACTATGGTGTTTATTTGTCTTGGCTTTGTTTAATTATTTAGATAAATGCAGATAAAATAATATATTTAAATATTATATATTTTCTTTATAATATAAGGAAAAAGCTCATTTTTGCAAGGCAAATTTGCTTGTCAACTGTCATTGATGGGTTAAACATAGATATAGAAAATAGCAGATCTGCCCCTAGGAAAAAGGTGAAGCCGCTTTTGAGCCAGTATCCCATAAGGCAGTTTGCAAGCCCTCGCCCATTGCCATAAGCCACCAGATGGCATCACAAGACAATTCGACTAATAAAAAATATATATTTAATATTGACTAATTAAAACTTTTTACCAGTTTTGCTAGCATAAGTTTATAGCTGGGTATGTTTTGGTAATTTCAGGCAGATAAGAGGTATGTATTTATAAAAGCATATTAAAAATGCAATTTTTATTGCATGTAACTCCTCTTCGGCAAAAGGTTTTTTTTAACCAGTATCCCATGATGAATTGCGAAAACGGCAAAAAGTGGCTTGTTCACAGAATTGCGGGGTTTGTATTGCAGTGTCGATGGGCATATCTGCTACTTTCTACATCTATGGGGTTAAAGAAAAGGAAAAAAGTTGATAGGGATGTATGCAAACAAGAAAAATGAACACACAGACTTAATGGCATAATATATATGAAATATAGTTATACTTGTATGGCTTTTCCTCCCATCTCATTATCCATTTTAACAGTAAGCATAGCAGAAGCTGCTTTTTCATCGAGAGAACTTGACAGACCCTAAAATAACAAAATACACATAACAAACAATACATTATAACTTTTAATTTTGAATTCATTTTGAACATTTTAATTACATTTTAAACATTGATTGTTTATATAACGAAACTCAAGACTGCATTTTTGTGTTTTAGACCAGACCTATGTATCTGACTTCTAGTCAGAAACAGCTACAACATTATCAAAAGATTTATTAGATTCTTCAGTAAACTTCATCATAGCAGAAATATCAAAAGTGCAATTTATTATAAAGTTAACAGTTTAAGAATATGATTATAATGAGAATAAGTAAAAACTACAGGAGGGACAGGGAAATATTTTCCCCAGAATTCTTGTTGCCCAAGTCAGAT
The DNA here is from genome assembly GCA_023701765.1 of Hylyphantes graminicola. Classification (NCBI taxonomy): domain Eukaryota; kingdom Metazoa; phylum Arthropoda; class Arachnida; order Araneae; family Linyphiidae; genus Hylyphantes; species Hylyphantes graminicola. The sequence goes on from CM043119.1 coordinate 55,408,453, forward strand.
ACCTAAAGGCTACTAAGAGTTATGTGAAACAAACTATTGGCTGGTGCAGGATGTTATTCTACTTCTAGAGCTACTTTCATTTCCAGCCCCCAATCACACAAAAAAAACTATATAGAAAAATCTAAAGAAAACTGTGGTGATTAGTACAAGTGCCCGATACCTTGCGACCAAGTAATTACTTTATTGCAGACAGTTCAGTATTGGGCTACCATATGCAAGAGGTAATATCGCTTATTCATATCTTTAACATCCCATCAACAGCGTCATCCAGTCGCCCACGTAGCCATTCCCACAGAAAATGTTTAGTCAGCAAATATTATACAGTGACCTTAAAACCTCTCTCATCATCAAAGCTGAACCCTAATTAGTCAATTGAAGAACAAGCAATAACAATCTGTAGCTGTGAATCACTTCTTAATTAGACTTCGAGATGTAAAGTTGTGTGTTTTTGGCGTGAAGATCTATGGCTACAGACTCTGTCTCATTAAATACCATAAAATGATTACTGTTCAATAAATTATCTTGGGACGTCCAATATATCCCCATTTTAGAAAGAATTTAATTGCTTTCCTGTGTAGTAGATGCTTTTCTACTACAGTAGAGTCCTGTTTATCAAAATCCTGGTTTTCAGAAAATCAGTTTATCAAAAAAATTCCTGAGCCTAACGGTTAAAAAAATGTATATGCATAAATAAATACACAAAAAATACTTACTTGCAAAGTTGGATTTATTTCTCAAAATATGCAGAATTTTTTTTATTTTTGCTGCTCAATTTTGGTCCCGTACCTTTCGGATAAGCGGTACTACTGTACATGCAAGAGGTTCCAAGATCAAAACCATGTTGGAAAGTATCACTTCAATTATGACATTGGTAGTGGCCTTATCTGATAACGCACATCCAACAACCTTCATACAACCACAGCAAAGTCCTGAGTTTCAAAGCAGGCAGCAAAGTCCCGAGACTCACTTCAGGCAACACCATACCAATCGTTCCTCTTTCAACTCATTACAATTGGAGTACTGTGTTGATAATCACAAATACCCAATACTGTCCCTCGCAACAAAGAATTTACTTTCCTCTCAGACATCTCCGAGTTGGGCTATACCCTGTCTATTCACTATGCGAGCCTTGAAAAGACTTTCTTCCCCATCCCTTTGCTTGTTTTCCTAGGAAACAGGAGAGAGCTTCGCTTTTCTAAACCTAAGGCGTTTGAGGTTCTGTTGTGGGGTTATCAATCCGAACAGTCCAAACCGAAGTAGTCTGGGGAAAAAACATGTTTACACCATTTTGAAGAAAACCACATGCTGGGATAGGGGGGAAATGCTTTCAAGGCTGGCATTCTGGATGGACAAGGTAAAGTGTGCAAGAGCATCTGTGATCAAATAGGGGTTAACCCATACCTCTACAAAACCGTGAAAAATGTTCATATACAGTAGACTCCCTCTTAACCGGCCTCCGTTTAACCGGATCTCCGCTTTAACCGGGCTGAAAATTTTCCACCCTTAAAATGTGAAAAATAGCTAAAAATACAAGTTTTTGGTTATTTCAATCGGTTTTCGGCGTTGCACATGTTACAATCGCGTGGTTTGTTGGGGAGAATGGGGGGGGGGGGACTTGTTGACCTTGGAAGGCTGTGGGGATTGATCGGACATTCCTAATGAATTAGCAAGGGGTTGAAAGGGGGATTTTAAAGGGACCCGTGACAAGTTAGCTTATATTGTTGCCCTTGTAGGATTGTGGCGATTGGTCGGATCTTCCCCATCTATTAGTGAGGGGTGGAAAGGAAGGTGATTTAACTGAGCACGTGTCGAAAATTTTTAAGTGGTTGTTCTATGTTCTCAGCCAGAGTTTAAAAGGATTTTTTCCCAAAACGGCAAAAAGTGAGAAAATAAAGCAAGTAGTAGTAGTCTGTGTGGTATCGCGATTAGATGCCCTAAAAAGGATCGATAAGGGAGAAAGTTTGAAATTAATTGCTTTGTCTTTTGGTATTGGTGAGAGGTTGGTCCAATCTTCGACCAAAAAAAGGTGGCAGATTTTTTTTAAGGTATGTAATCAAAAATAATTATTTATAAAATAACCTGTAAAATGACGTCCTATGTCAATTGTACATGTATTTCATAAGGCAATTATCATCAATAAACAAAAGTGCAATCAAATAAGCATCTACATTTCAATTTATTTAAATTCTCCGGTTTAACCGGATTTTCGTTTAACCGGCTTACTCTCGGTCCCGTTTAAGCCGGTTAAGAGGGAGTCTACTGTATTACAAAAATCTTGTAACTAGTATATTTTATTATGGAAATAATTCTTTTTTAAAAATGTTAAATGCAATTATTCACAATTCCTTGGAAACATTTATCTATTATTAAGTCAAAGTGATTACCTGCCAAAAATAGAGAACAGCACGGTCCCCTTCTTGACTGTAACTATATTTTACGATGTAACTGTCCCCTCCAAAGAAAATCCCTTTTTGGGCCTCTTCAACTGGTACCAGATCAAAGTTGTTCACTCTCCAAATCTGAGAAGAGATACATATATATTCAGGCTGATGTCATACCATAATATACAAGTCCTTTTTTTAACTTAAAAACAAGTATTAATACAAACAATTATTTTACTTTGCACACACAATTGACCTGTAGGGGGTTTAGCAACTGTAATGTAAAAAAAATATTCAAAACAATTTCAAAGTTTTCAAAATTAGATAATACACAAAAATAATTTCATTGTAGATTAATAAGTTTTAAATGCAATATAAAGGGAGACGGAACCAAACATTCTTTTAAAATATTTTTTAATCCTATGATTAAACACTTATAAAAAAATGTACAGTAAAGGTAAAATACATCTTAAATCATATATTGTTAAATTTTAAATGTACCTACATTTTAGATCAGGGATCTTTAAATATTCATTACATTAAAAAACAAGTATTTTAAAATGGCACTTCTAAATTTTCAAAGCAACTTAAATGTTTATATAAACATATTAAGAACTATATTTTTATCTGTCAAATTCATGAAAAGAATGTTGATTAGGCTAATTATATGTTTAGAATAAAATTTTAAATATTCATTTGTATTCAGTTCTATCCCAACATGGATTAGGAAAACAAATAAATTTACCTCCACATCACCAGAACCATCATCAGGCATAAAGCTAGGTGCATTAGCACGATAAATGGGCCTTGGGGTATCCACTACAATAAATAAAATACAATTAACATATTTTTGTTTAATTTTAGTTTATTTCTAGTGCATCTGGGTCAAGTTAATCTGGATAAAAATATAACTGCGGAAACATAATTAATATCTTAGTGATGGTAATATTTAAAACATATAAAATATGAAATAAAATCACATGTACAGCATAACAGGTAGTAAAAGAATATTGATAGCATACACTTAATATGTAAGGGAAAGTTTCATCTACCAACCTAAGGATATTATGTAAAAAAAAAATAAGTTTCTTTATTACCAAATTACCCTATCCTAATTTATATTCTGCTGATAGAACTGCTATGCCTCTACTTTTAAAAAGGAAAAATAATTTTTAAGCTGATGAGCTTTCCGTCAATATGGGGCAATCAAAAAGATATTTCAAAGGAAAAGCTGTTGAACAGTTAAGACGAACAATGTCCTAACAGACATTGGTTATTGGAGGATAAAATTCTTAACATATTAAAAACAGAGTTTAATAATACGTATTAATAAACATTTTAAACTTGTTTTAAAATTGATTAGATTTTATCCTGTCAAGAGATACTAAGTAAACATAAGGTTTTCAATTCATTTGTATGATGCATCTGGTTAAAAATTCAGTTAATTAAAGAAAATTCAATTATAAGTTTATAAAAAAAGTAATATTTCTATTTGTATCAAAATAGGTTACAATGCAATGATCTCTAATTAACAACAGTTTTAAAGATTAATTTTACAGAAATATACCATTTTAGTAAGTTAAGATTATAATATAGACAAATCTAATTATTTTGATTGCTTGAAAGTAGTAAAATTGAGACCTTTCAGTGTAATTTTGCATTTTTGTAAGCGCATCCAAAAATTTTTTTAAATAAAAATTACCTTGAGTTTGCTCTTGCTCATGTGTTGGCAAGCTTACAGGTTCTGCCCATATGGCAAAATATGACTTGAAAATCGGAGGTTCAGCACCCTCAACTATTCTCTTCACATTTAGCCATTTAGGATAACCCTTCTTCTCAATATATTTCTAAGAGAAAAACATGGAACATTCATTCATATTTTTTTTTATATTAGCCGACTCAATAATTAAAGAATAAGTATTTGATATGAAAATACAAAATAAGAATGAAAACATCAAATAAGTTTTTATTTTTGTCCACATTAAAATAACTTAAGATTATACTTTAGCTTTTATTTTATTTTAAAAAATAAATAAAAAAAACTTCAAATTATCTTTTACAGATAACTTTCATTAAATTAATATATTCTAAATCATGAATTTCAATTTTCTTTTGCAACTATGTTTAGTACACAAGTAGATCATGTACACATAAATGTTCTATCACATGTAGCTTTTTTCAAGCTTAAGGAAAACATAACATTTCAAACAATAAAAGACATACCACAGCTAAATTCATAGCTCCAATTCTTTCGTTAGTGCTGGAACCTTTGCCGATCCACACAAACAAACCATTAATTCCTCCATCAAGAAGAAAACAGTCCTAAAAGCAATTGAATATGTGTATAAGTGTTTATGTGTTTCTAAGTTAAAATGTGACATAATTTCCCAATTTGTATAATTGTATTTGAAATTTATTTCTTGTTGTACACTTTTACTGTTTTCTCTGTTTAATCCATATTTTATAATTCACCTTACTGGCTTTTTGTATTTTAATATTTTTATTCCTCGTTTTTTTTTTTGTATGTTAACTTTTAGTTTTCTTCTATTTGTGATATGTATTGTTTTTTTGCCCTTTACCTGTAAATGGACTTGTTCCGTATAGTAGTTGTAAATAAATAAATATTGTCTTTAAATGAATAACTGCACACATGGTTAACATAAACCGAGCACAAAACTCATAATTAATGGATTAGATTTGTTATACAACATTCCCAAAGAAAATGGTGTTTTATAGTTACGGTTCCGATTCAATTTTTAAAGGTGGTTTGAAAAATAGTAACCAAATGTTCATGCGATTAAAATTGGACAATTTATGTTTTAAATACTTTAACATGCTCATATTTAATGTAATTTATTTTAGTTCTTCTTAGTGAAACAAGGCCTAAAAGGATGCCGATTTCTATTTCAGCTACTTAGGCTAAGAGCATTCATTTTTAAGTTAGATTTGAAATTAAACCTCAGTTAAAATCCCAAGTAAGGTTAGTACAGATTTACCAATTCTAGAAAAATTAAAGGCTCCGAAAATGCATGACTGAATGTTTATAATAATATAAGAAAGCAATAAGACTTTAAAATCAGACAGACTCATAACAATGTAGCTGCGATTTACCCTTTTATGTTAAAAGGGTAAATCGCATTAACATTTTTCAAACCCACATTAACACTTTTACGTGCGATTCGATTAAATCAAATAAAAACAAGATACAAAACTTAATGTCACAAAATATATAACTAAGAACTTACTACTTATGAAAAACTTCTACAACATGCACTAACTATTTCAAAAAATAGTTCAAGGTGTTAGTAGTGTTAGTGAATGTTAAAAGAATATAAACAATACTTTTCCATTTACATCTGACTCCAAACATTCTTGTTTCAGAGGTTTCTCTGAAACCAGTTCTACTTGTAATTCCCCTGAATCATCTTCTGAAACCCTATGAAACAATTACAATACATTAAAGTGAGATCACCTGTGTGAATAATTTTTGATTTAGAATACAAGTTAAAAATTGTAAGTAAAGATAACAGGAATAAAAAAAGTGAAACTTGTCTCTGAATTAACTGATCCAGTGTTATTGGTTCAGAATTGCTACCAATTGAAGAGCTTAGTGGGAAAATGTGCTAAGTGGCATTTTTGAAAAAAATTAGATTTTTGTGTCAATGAAAACACATACTAACTTCTTTAGCTTCCTTTTTTTCATAAACTTCAAGTTTAGTAATTTTTTTAGGTTTTTTTTTAAATCTATTAAGTCTTAGCTATGGTTAGGGTAAAGTTGGAGATGTTCCCTACAAACCCCTCTATGTACCTTGATATAATTCCCAAATTTCATTCAAATTTTTAAGCTGAACTTTGCCACAATAACTTAACATAAATATAGAAAAATAAATATAGCATTAGAGAGGTAAATTAATTTTAATAAAAAAAGTATATATAATACAGGAAGCACATACTTATACTACATAAAAAGTAATATACTGATACATAATAATGAGTTTTAAAACAATGAAATAATTTTAACTAAAACACCAAAACAACCCACGTTCTTCCTATCAAAAAATAAACTTCCTACTCATTTGCATATCATTACTTGTAAAGGGCAACTTTTGACTCAAAATTTGCTTCAAATGCAGCATCATCAACTTCATCTGATCCATCTGCCACTGCATCTGGGGAACCTCCTCCTAGTTCATCAAAGTACTCCTGTACTTCACTGTTGCTGCTATTGGCATCTGAATTGAATAAAAGTGTTAATATTTGTTAATTCAAAATATTTACATTTGTAATATTTGTTCACTTGAGGTAAATAAGTTCAGTAAATATATATTTTTTTTTTAATATTTCACTCTGAATTTGGAAATGTTAATTTTCGATATTATTGAAGAAACTGCAACTGAAGTTAGTTGAAGTAATATGTCATTTTTTCTCTGTACATTGAATTTCAAATACTCATGAATAAACATGAGTAAACACCTCGATTTTCCACCTGCCAAAGAATTCTAATTTTATTAATAACATCACTATACTTAAGAACTTTGATTTTTAAATTATTTTTGACATATTGACAATACGCATTGTGACAAAAATCTTAATAAATTTTTTTGATTTGATTGTTGCTCATTTAGCATAACTATAACAGCAATAAAAACTAGGGGTGTGAAATACTACACAAGTTTTTAAATGCCACTCAATAAATACATTAGAATACCAAATCAAGTAATTTTTAAACCTAAAAAGTTTTATGAAAGCTACTTTTTTGCACACAGGTAATTTTATTGAAAACCTTAGATGAAGTTTGACATATACTGGGAATTTCAGTACCAAATTTGAAGTTTGTGTCTTTTCATTTTAAGGCAATACTACATTTAAAACCAAAAGAGTTGTATGGAATCTACACTTTGAGTAGTCACTTATTATGATGTCCGACATATACTAAGAACTTGTGTGCAAAATTTGAAGATAGTAGCTTTTTTAGTTCAAGCTATCTAGAGATTTCAGACAGACAGACGAAACAATGTTAAAAACACTTTTTCGGAACAAAACCCTCCAAAACACAGAATCCCCACTTCAGATGAAAACGCCACCACATTTCTTTCACTACTTTATATTTTTATATCAGGTAACTGAAAATAAAAAAAATTAGCAGGTCATAAGAAGAGTACACGGGAAGAACCGCTTGATTTCTTTAGAGTCTTTTTGTAATTGTGTCTGCTTGGAGAACATTGGCGACCGAAAACCAGTTTCTCTTTCAGTTCTTCATCTGTGGTACAAATGTGTGACTGTGTCATATCCACTTATCTCTGGCGTGAATCAAGGTTGCCACGAAAGATAAACAAAGCGAGTAACCGGTTTCTTTACGCCAGTTTAGGCTATTTCTCCCTATCATCCCCAAAGAGGCTATTAAGGAAACCCTTCTATGAAATAAATCGGTTCTTCCCGTGCACTCTTCATATAAGTTATATTTCACCCACCTATAATCTTAACTTGGCTCCGCCCACAATGAACATCATCTCTGATGGCATTGGCTGCCTGAATAGCCTTGATGCGTTCCATTCGACCACTCTGCGGCCCAGTGTATATAAAGACGCTGTTGCCACTCTCCAAAATGAAACAATCTCCATTATTCATCGAGGCAACATCCAAAGGCATTTCATGCAGCCGCACATTACGACGACCTTTGACTCTTAGCAAACGCTTGACATTGGAATCTACGACATGATTGAAGCCCGATTTCACTCCGCCTTTAAGGTATCTAGTGAATACAGATAAATTTCATAAGATGTGATTTGATTATTACAGATTACTTTTAATTAATATTTGCTATAGTGTTTGATTATGCAATTAATTTTTACTTTAGTGTTTTCGAGCATACAAATTATATTTACTATAATGTTTGATTACATGTTTCAGATGAACCCAAAAATTATTTTTCTGAAAGGGGAGCAAGTAGATTTTAAGACAGTGAATATAATGAACAAATTTTTACAATGTTAAATTTTTGTGGAAATCAAACAAATTTATTTTTGCTTTCAATTGGAGTTATTAAAATTATTTTGAATCAAAGTTCTACTTTCTATCTCTTATATAACAATAACACTAGTGTGCAAGGTAATTAATGACATAATCAAACAAAAATTGTGGTCTTATTTGGGCACATACAGTAGTAGTTAATAACAATGGGCAATAATAAGTGAAAAGTGATTTCATCATGACTAAATAATATTAATTACATTTGAACCATCAATTTACTTACTTACACTTTTATAGATCTTGTTTCAACTTATTTTTTAAGGCTAAATGCAAGGTTGTTTTAATGACAAACCTAATATGCATTATGACCGTTTAAAATTTTAAAACAGACAACAACAAACAACGTATTGAATATCTATTGAGTTGTGTGAATTATGAAGTGGCATGTTTACCCCACTTGGGAACTTTCTTCGCTCAGCAATACAATTTGCCAAATCAAGTTCGGTCATTATGTCATAGGTGCTCTAAATATTTTTGTGTTAGAAGTGAAAATGGTAAAAATTGATAAACCATACATTTAACCATAAACTGTTCATAACCATATAAACTGTTCATAACCATATATATGGAAAAAGATAAACCATAGAATCTCTATAGCTATTGGAAACTGGTAAGGAATTAGATATATTTTGAACCACCTTGCTGGGCCTCTGGCCTGTCGTTATTCGACAATATTTGTATTTGGAATATATTTGAAAAGGATATTCTTACCTAATTCCTTTCTTGAAATAAGATAGAAATAAGGCTGATTCATAGTTCTGAACTTCCCGATGCTGAACAGGTCTACCTCCAAGTAAATCATCCAACTCTACAGATTTGATTGCTGCAACACCAGCTTCATCCTACAGAAAAGAAGATAAATAAAAGTTTCAAACTGTTCATAAATTATACACAAAAATTAAACATTGATTGCTGTTTAACACAAATACCTACCTAAGAATTATTAGTAATTATTTAATGTAAATAACTATATGGTAAAAATAATACAATTCTCAGACAGAACTTTCATTTGACTGAGATGTTATTCTAAGATTCTTTTACGGTTCTAGTTTTTGTAAACATTTGTAATAGTTTTAAAAAAATAACATATTAATCCTTAATATATTTTGAGACATAAATATCATTAAACAGTACAATTTGTGTCAAATGTAAAATGTTCTAGAAATATTATTGAACTGAAAATAGCAATCTTTATCTTAGATTAACTTTATCATGCATGTTTGTTTTTTCTTAAATTTTGGTGAATTTTTAAAGTAAATTTTGTATAGAATTCAATGAAATATATATTTTTTTATTTACATAAAATAGGCTCTTACCTGAGATGTTTCCTCACCTAACCAAAAATGAATATCCCAATCACGCCGCCCACTTTTTGATTCTTTAGTCTGGGAAGAGATGTTTTTAAAAAATAAGGACAATTTTAAAAACCATTTATGAAATGGGAGAATTTACTAACAAATGCAAGTAATATGAAAATAAAATATAACTTACTTTACACCAAAATTCTACAAATAAAAAATACATATTAATTCGACTAGATCATTAGTTAGAATTTAAAGTAGTTAAATTTGACTAACCATTTCATGAACACTAAGATGTATCAGGAAAAACAAAGGTATTAAAAAAAATGGATTAAAAAAAATCTCTTACAGGTAAAAAAAAATATTTACGTCTGGCGGAATTGGTGTGAAATGTGACTTTTTTTTTGTAAAACATAAAAGTTCATTGTCAAAAAAAATCAAAATATAAAAATTAACTACTTTTGGTTTAAATTTAAAAAATATATAGATATTGTCGTCTTTTTTACAAAATAGAAAAATGCATACGGGTCACAGCTCAAGAATATCTCAAGGTTCTTCAGAAATCAGTTATACCATAAAATGCAGTACAAATACTAAATCTATATTTCTAAGTTTTTAAGTATAAAAATATATAAAACCAAAAGTAATAATATTTTTTCTAAAGAATTAATTTATATGGAATTTGAAAAAAAAACACATTTACATACTAGAAAACCTAGAAATAAGGTTTTAATACTTGGACTTGGACACTATAGAGTGACTTATATTTTAGAGTGATTATGAACTTATTAGTTATTTTAAGGTGCGTGTGGTGAGTTCGTGTGATGTGGGCATGGTGTATGCGTGTTTAAATATGCTACTTTTACGTTATTAGTTACCATATTAGTATAGTGTGCAGCTAATACATGCTATTAGTATGACATCGTGATGGAGGGTGGAATGTATATTGGAAAGACTTGGCTCGCACCATAGAGATCTTAATAAAAATATTAGAGTGGAGGTCACGAGACCTATCTATGCTAACGACGGGACGAGCGGGGTCGCCATCTTAGAGTAAGTTCAGTTCAGTGCTTAGAGTTCAGGACCAACTTTTTTAAGTGGAAAGTGCTTAGAAAAAATAAATTTAATTTAAAATATTAAAAAAATTCCATAAAAATACTTGCTGCATTTTGGAATATTTTTAGTGACTTTAAAAGAACTTGAAACGCTTTTCAGTATTTTTATAATATTTATTTTGTAATTTTAGAATTAAATTTTATTTTTCGTGAATTCTTTTTTTTTAAATTTGGCGGCGATGGCTGCAAGTTGCCAGTGTTGCCATCACATAAAGAAAAAGAATGCTAGCCAAAAAATAAAATTTAATTCTAAAATTACAAAATAAATATTATAAAAATACTGAAAAGCGTTTCAAGTTCTTTTAAAGTCACTAAAAATATTCCAAAATGCAGCAAGTATTTTTATGGAATTTTTTTTAATATTTTAGAATTAAATTTATTTTTTCTAAGCACTTTCCACTAAAAGAAGTTGGTCCTGAACTCTAAGCACTGAACTGAACTGACTCTAAGATGGCGGCCCCCATGCTCGTCCCGTCGTTAGCATAGATAGGTCACGTGACCTCCACTCTAATACTTTTATTAAGATCTCTATGGCTCGCACAAAATTTTTTTTCGAGCCACTTCACTGTCAACAACGACTTGGGTTTGGCGAAACATCTGCCACCCATCCCCTCTTGCGAATGTGATGTCACCACTTACTGTGTTTATTGTATTTAGATTGCCAACCGTCTTTTGATGACAAAACACAACAAAAACGAAAAGTTTGAATTGATAATCTATAGAAAAAAACACCTAATCATTTAATAAATAAAACTGGTGTTTATTAATTTTAAGTTTAGATTCCTTAAGAAGTTGGAATTTATTTGGAATAATAAATTATAAAGCAATTGCCGCCTCGGTGGCTGAACGGTTAGCGTGCTGGCCTTTGGAGCTGCTGAGGTCGGGTTCGAATCCCGGTCAGGCATGGATATTTGTATTTGTCAATAAATGTTGTTATTTGTCTATGTGTTTGTGTCGTCCTTTCTTTGTGTGTCTCCTGTGACTGTCCCTTCTGGCGAGCTGAGTAATGGGCTATAAAGCCTACACTCTCCCTTCTAGAGGGCGCATTTACATTCCATTCCATTCCATTCCATTCCAAATTATAAAGCAATTTCCATACAAGGATTTGTTGTTGCTGCCACAATTAAAAAAATACTTACATTCAACACAATATAAGAGTCCCCGTTATAAAAATTTCCATATTCATTTTCTGGTACTTGTTTTACTTCAAAATCCTAAAAAATAAATTCTTCTCATTTGCCTGATCTGAATATAAGCATTTTATTAACCCACATAAATACATCAAAACAAAGCTTTATATAGATTAAATTGAACTAGTAAATTTATAAAAAAAAAATTTACATCAAGATATGAATTTGCGTTGAATGAACTAAAAAAAAACTAGAGTTTAAATTTCTTTAATTTTACTTGAATAGAAAGTTTTCTAAAAGACAATCATGAAACTGAGTTTACAGGCTTCTAATATTTTTTAAGCACTTTTGTAGGCTCTGTTCAGTTTTTATACTCATGGAAACAACCCAGGTAGCACAACAATTTTGGCCCATGTCGCATGAGTATCGGCCAAACGTGGAGAATATTGGATGAAATCCATCATTTTCTACCGATTTTAACCAGATTTCCCTGTTCTTTGAGGTTTTATACAGAAATTACAAAAAGTGCAATACTTAATTTTACTGCAATCTTATATTATTTGCAAGTGTAAAAGTTAAATCTTATGTTTTGCAATATTTTTCAATCAAATATTTTGAATTGTAATTTTTTTTCAAATAATAGTCAAACCAATATTGCACCCCGATATTGTCCAGTGTCGGTAAAACGTAGTCCATTATGCATTGGGCGATGGGTACGAGAGCTGAGATTGGCCAACACTGCTGTGCTACCAGGGAGTTACAATTAACTTGTGCTACTTTTTCTTTGGGAATGATAGCTTAACGAACGGTGGTCAAAGCACACAAATGGATCGTCCACGATGATACAGGTGTTTGATGTAGATGTCACAGTATACACATGATTTAAATGTAGATTATTTGGTTCTCCTATGAGGTAATGGCCGATGTGTTCATTGGTGACTTTCGGAAAGCTTGAAAATTTAACACAAGCGTATGCAATATCTATTGAGTTTTGTGAAATATGAAGTGGTTTACCCCAGTTACGTACTTTCCTTTCTTGGCAACACAAATTGCCAAAATCAAGACCGGTCATTATGTCATAGGTGCTCTAAATATTTTAGTGTTGAAAGTGAAAATGGTTAAGTGGCTAAAGAAGATAACTTAAGATAATCTGTCTGGACACGATTTGTTCAAATCCTAGTTTCTTTAACGTCAACTTTTTAAGCTTTTTCGACATTTTAAAAATCAATTTTCCAAAAGCTATTTTAGCTTACGAGGGATTTTTTTGGTAACTCACAAACTGAACTCAATCAGTTTCTGGATATGTGCAAGGTTAGTTAAGCATGCCCTTCTTTGAATTAGTGTACATGGTTGCCAGAAAAAGTTAACGATAGCTCTTTAAAAATTTGCCTGATTAGTTTTTTGTTAAAAGGCCAGCGACTAGGATTTTATACAATATTCCAAAGGTAATTTGTGTCTACCTTTTTACTATTGTCAAGTTTTTTGTGTATGTTTTTTAAGTTTGAATCAAAGCCGCACTAGAACTGCACAAGGTCCATTGAGGTGTTTGCCTGATCATAAGAAACAATAATCAAAAATTAAATTACAAATTCTTCTAATTTTAAACGGATTGTATTTTCATGTTTCTAAGATCGATTTCATTATCTTTTATTTAGGAACTAAACGAATCGCACCAATTTAAAAAAAAAAAAACTTTCAAATGGTGGTTTATTTGGCCAAACAAGAAAAAATTTAACTGTTTAAAGGGCAAAGAACTAAAAATTAAATTGTAACCTGAGGTGGATAATGGTAAGATATAGATCTTTTATGTGAACACTGTAACTGATTTTAATGCAATTTCATACAACACAATAAGTATAAATGAACAAAAAAAACTGTTAATATTTATTTTAAAGTTTGTAAATAAACAAATAAATCTACCTCTATCCTCCATATAGCAAGTCCAGAACTTGTACCCGCGCCTTTAAAAGCAGGATCTTCAACAGTCATGATAAATTTATTGTAATAATGTTTTTAAAAACAGATAGATTCAAAGCACGGTCGAGTAACTTTCAATATTTTTATGAAATAAAAATAAATATAAACAGTTATCGAAACATAAAAATAAAAAAGTTCCGCCTTCTATTGTTGCTTCCTGTCAATTCGCTAAGCGTTCTCACTCTCTGATGACAGTAAATAGAAATTTCATTTTGCACAGAAACAACTTTTGTTCTTCTGCGAAAGAGTTTTTGTGATTGGTTGGTTGACATATATTTTCTGGCTTGTGTGCTTGGTCGCAAGGACCCGCTTATAAACCATCGTCAAGTAGGACAACACAAGACGCAAAAATACACAAATGACAGATGCTGCCATCTGTCTCCACCTCCACAATTTAGACATGTCCCTTTAGGGAGGGAAATTTTCTCCAGGAACCTGTACCACTGTACCCATGGTAAACTGCGCAATGATCGACCACAGGACTTTCGGACCCAACAGATTTAACGAGCACGTACTCCGCATATACTCGGTAGTTCTTCAGTGGCATCGGGTCTCGATCTCTCAACCTTATCCGATCTCGAGACTAAGATCTTGACCACTAGGCTCTCTACAGCCCGAAAGAGTTTTGTTTTATGTTTATTTTGGTTCTTAGCTCACTTCCGTTTCCAGGATGAGCTGCAATGAAGTAGCACCAGTGCAGCAACATTCCTATTTTTTCGTTAATTTTTGTAAATTTATTTCATCAACTTTCTTCAAATAGAAAAAACCATAAAAAATAGTTTGTGGAATGCTTAAATTTATTATTTTGAAGGTGTATTATTGGCGACGGGCGTCGTATTTTTAGAACCACAGTCAAGTGACGACTCCCTAAAGACCTGTGTGGTGTTGGTTTCGGTCCCTGGAGAAAATTTCCCTACCCTTCAGGGACATGTCTAAATTGTGGAGGTGGCAACACGGTGACAGACAAGTGTTGGTTTGTATTTAAAGACAATCGGCAAGATTCACGACTATATCCACCTGAGCATAGATTAAAAGTCGCAACATGAAAGCAGGCTGTGGTTTTCTGTTCTCAACACAATCTCAACCTGAACAAGGGGCCCGTTATCATGCAGGCCAAACCAGGGCCTTCTAGAATTGGGAACGGGCCTGAGTGCAGGTTGCAACCGGAAGTATTGCCAAGCTCCTGCTATTCACCGGTTTTCGGGGGAGGGGGGAATCCCTCTGTAGGACAAATTGCTGTAGCGAAAACGCGCCTACCTCATAGGTAGCAATAATTGTAAGCCACCTCATGTTTTAGAATGTTAGAATGCTATAATGAATGAAAAATAGCAGCCAAACATTGATCCTAGGTGGCATTGATCGTGACGTCCATCAATATTAGCCAATGGTACAACATTTAAGCCCCTCCCCCCCCCCTCGGTGGCTAAATCGCTAGGATGCTGGCTTTTGGAAATGCTGGGGTCGGGCTCGAATCCCGGTCAGGCATGGATGTTTGTGACCGTCAATAAATGTTGCTATTTGTCTATGTGTTATTCCTTTCTTTTTGACTGTAAAAATTCTTTCTGTGTCTGTCCCACTTGACGAAAGCTTATAAGCGGTTCTCTGAACAAGCACACAAGCTCGAATATTTATGTATCACATACTATACTATACAATATTTAACAAACAAACGGCTTTTCTTTCAGCGACGATTCCTTCCAGATTTCCCAACTAAGATTAACTTTTTTTAAAGATGTTTCAAAATTTTATTTGGATTTTAAGGATTTGTATTTATTTATAGATTAAATTCTATACATTCTATTTTCAATGAATTAAATTTATCTAAGTGCATTTTGGCTAATTATTGTCCTTCCGATAACAATACAAAATACAAGACAAGATGTGAAAACGCAAGGTTTTTTTTTTTTTTTTTGCTTCTTTTCAATTTAGAGTTGCTCGTAAAAAATGGATTGAATTCAATTCGCATAATTTTTCTGCAGATATCTTTGTTCAAGTGTTGTCTGGAACTTGACTAATAAAAATAGAACAGTGAATCAACTAAAAGTTTTATAACTTATGGTTTTTATAGCCTACGTTGATATTAAAAGTCTTATGTTGGTTCTGTTCTTCGATAAATTTTAATTTATTGAGCGATTTCAAACAATAAACTTCAACTATTTTTTAAAGTTCCTTCTTTTTTTTTGCTTCTGAATCCATACCTAATTTATATAGGCAATACAGTTACCGCGGTAGAAACTTTTTACGAGTATAATTTTATCGTTTTTATCCCATGTAGTTATCTAGAAACCTTGGCTTACGATATGTTTTTATTATTTTTTGTAATATAAAAAACGTATAGTTTCAGTTTAAAAAGTAAAAGTTATTGCTAGGATATATAAAATCACATAACATGAACTCGCAGATAATGATAAAAGCAATATCAGTATTTTAAAAAAAATTTACTTCGATCAAAACCTTAAGAGAACTCAAATAGACATAGATACGTATTTCATTGCAGTAGTCTTTTTTTTGTTTAAAATAATTTTTTGATTGATATGTTAAAATTCACTAGATTTTAGTAATTATTTGTCTATGTATCGATTTTTTTAAAAAATAAATTTTCTTCGTTTTGTTGAGATTTAAAAGCATATCTGATTATATGTTATTGAGTTTTTAAATATTTGTAGTTAGTTAAATATAAGTAACTACAAAAAATCCAGAAACTACAATTCCATATGTCCAGAACTTATCGTGTTAATTTATTTTTATTCACTGATTAGTTTTGTATACATTCCAACAACGAAAGTACAATATTCTTCCCTTAGAGTAAATTGCACTTCACAGAGGGGTTTAAGGGGCTGTGAGAAGGACAGTTGAAGACTTCTGCGAAATTTTTCATATTTGAAACTGCCGTGTTAACTCTGAAATTCATAGAATATATAAAGATTAATTAATATTCATATATAAAAATTCAACATAAAAAATTAATTCTGTCACAACGTTGCATGCAGTCAAGCTTAAGTGTGAAATATTAAACGATTAATTTCCAAAAGTTAAGTACTATAAATTGCATTTGTTTCTTTATTTACAAATATTTTATACCGAATTTATTTTTACCTAAATCTGGGAGAGTTTATATTGTTTTCTTTCGTTGTTATCGTCCCAGATTCACAATAGCTCTGTAAATAATGAAAATATAGTTTATATTATGGTATACATTGTACTAGGCGTGTTATTAAAGTATCTTTAAAATATACATGTTTAATATATTTTAGCATAAAACTTATTAGTTTTATATAAAAATGTACATAAAAAAGCTGGCGAGTGACAGCGAGCAGGAGGCGCGCCTCCTAGTAATTTGAAAAGCTTAATATTTCAGGAAAAAATAATTTAAGATTATTTTTTTTAATATTAAAAGCTATCATGAAAATATGAAGTTTTATAGACTTTTAAAAATTTTCTTAACGGTTTCGATCCAAATGCGTTCATAATTCCTAAAAATTTTAATTCCGAGACATAACATTGATACAAGCATTTATTAATATAGATTTCCAGTTTCGTCGTCATTTAACATAAAGTACCTTTATTTGAGTGCACAAAATGTTCTATTAGCATCATAGGCCAAAAGCACAATTGAGAGATTTTGCAGAATGAAGCTCCCGTTCCATATTTAACAAAATTTACTAAATTTTAAATGACTTAATCAAACAACTTAAAAATTATTTAAGTACTTTTTTCATTTGATATCCTTTGAAAATTTTTGTTGCTTTAAATTACAATGAAAACAATTAAAAAAAGAATTATCACAGTATGTTATCATAAAAAAAGCATACGATTTAAAAAAAAATTACCTGAGCCACTCTAACGTAATACACTTGCTCTTTTGTGAGAGACAGGCTTGGTAACATTCTTTCGTTATTGTTGACGTTCAAATGAGAGATGAGACCCTGCATAAAATATAGGGTCCATATTTTTAAAAATAAATGAATAAACAATAATATATTCTTATAATATAAAATTCATTAAGTCAAGCTTTTACTTATATTAATTTTTTATATAATTATTATCCGTTTTACGTTTTCATTTATGTTATTTATGGATGATGCGTTTTTTATTAATTATTATTAATTCATATATTGAGTATAAACGGGGTTGCTTCACGTCAGATCTGGCAACAGCTCGGCGGTCCTGTTTTCTTTTTCCTCGAATTACTTTTGTTTTGATATTCGAAAGTTAGTTTTCTAAGAATATCTTAGTTGTTATTTTTTATAAATACCAACTTCTTGCTATGCTGTTGGTTGCTTTAATCATTTATTAAACAAAACTTGTATAGAACTTACAAAACTTGTTATAAAACTTGTTGATACCGAAACAACCAATGAAATCGTAGTACGGAAAGAAAACAAAACAACCAATGAAATCGCAGTACGGGGAGCGTGACTTCATAAGAATAATTCTCAATATGCTCGATGTGATAAAATACTAGTACATCAAAAAAATTTAATCAATAAAAATGTACCATATATTTTCTAGTCACTATAAGGTTTTAAAATATGCAAATACGCATGAATTATACAGTTATGCTTTTCCTACCGAAAAAACGTGATACTTATTTAAAGCCAGCATATTGCTACCATGTGTGCGCTAGCTGCATTTTAAGTCAAACACTGAAACACTAAAAATATTTTTTTGTGTAAACGTTCAGATACAAGATGTTTAAGGGATGGACGAAACAAACTCTAAATCTGAAGCAGCATTTCAGTTGTCATTAAATACAATTATAACCTTGATTATTTCATGCATTCGTAAGCTATTATGAAATCACGGAAATTAAACTACTTTTATTGAGTAATTTTGCATTAAACATTTTACATGGGGTTTATTGCATGTGATACTGTACTGTTTTCATACTTACGTCATATGAAACGAGGAAAGAACCAATATCACCCACAATTGTATTCAGCGTTTCATTGTTGCTTACCTATGAAAAAATCGTTTGTTGAAACAGGTGTAGATATATTTATAAAACGTTTGATATATCGCTATAGGTACTCCATAACATTGGTGGCAGCAAGTGCTGCCTCTAGCTTTATAGAATAATGTCAGATCATAATTAAAAGGGTGTGCCACCCCGGTGGCACAATCGTTAGGACTCTAGCCTTTGGAGCTGCTGGGGCGGGTTCGAATCCCGGTCAGGCATGGATGTTTGTGACCGTCAATAAATGTTGTTATTTGTCTATGTTTTATTCATTTCTTTGTGACTGTAGAAATTCTTTCTGTGTCTGTCGAAAGCTTATAAGCGGTTCTCTGAACAAGCACACAAGCTAGAATATATATGTACCATACCATACCATAAAAGGGTGCAAACTTTCACCAAAGCTGAGTAAGGTTGCAAATCAAAAACACCGGAAAAGCGGAATTAAAAAGAAATCACTATATAAAGCTGCCAAACCAAACTTACTGTGAAATTTAATATCTAGTAGTATCCTTTTGCTGGGTAACATTTCTCCAAAAAAAATTTCTGGATAACTCACACCATAAAAATGGTGAAAGTCTAGCTCCCATCAGTTTTATGGGATAATATCGCAACAAACTTGTGGAGTATACGTTAAGCAGGAGAAGAAGTTTACTCATACATTGCAATGTAACGTTAATCCATAAAGCTGGCGAAATTTTACCTAAACTTTTGCAGTGTACAGCCAACATTACACACGTATCAGTGTAAAATTCCTTTCGATATTTTACGGTTCTATTTTGAAATAATTTTAAATTCCATTAAAGTAAATATTCCATTAAAGTAAATCCTAAAGCCAATATTTTATCTTCAATCCTCAAACTACAGAAACGCCTCTTAACCGACTTCTTCATGTCAACTTGATAAAATCTGACATTTTTTTATAATTCTTTTTTTGTTCAGAAACATTTGCTATGGCATGGGCTTATAGTTTTTCTGTAACGCTACTTTTTTTTTTAAAGATTTTTCATGTAATTAGATTTTGCCAGCTATACATTTATAAAGTTTTTTATTATTTTACATTGTATTCATTCGTTTTCCATAAATTAAAAAAATCAAAGGCAGGAAATTATATTTTTTATAATTCTTTTTGTACAAATAGTTAGCAGTTATCATGACCCAATGTAAACTTTTGTTTTCATATATACCTTATATTTTTTTTAAAAAAAAATTATAAACTTTAAAAAATAATCATCACGTCCATTATTCCAATCCTTTAAAAAAGTTTTAAATCATTTGATTTTTAATACACAAAATAAGTGGAACATTTTGTTAGATAAAAAATTGAAGCTTTTAAATTTAAATTATTCCAAATACTAACGTTAATCGAAGTTTTATTGAAAAGTTGTGTACGTAGACAATCTGTGTAGAAATCATATTTTCGAACTAGTGTTTCGGGCCACCAAATTCTGTCCCACATTTTACCTTTTCCGTCGTAGAAACAACCTAAAAAAGTGTATTACAGTACTTTAAATAACAAAGTGACATTTTATGAAAATTAAAATTAAATCTATTTATAAATTTTTACCAGCTAGCAGTTTTGAAAGCATGGTTTACGTACAATAGTTGGCTTTCACCGAAAGTAACTTATTGTCTATTTTTTTTTTGTTAAATATCAGGTTTCAAAAGTTTAAACTTTATACCACTTCTTTAAATTTAAAACTAACCATCCAAACTTCACTTTATTATGGTTGGTTGAAAAAAAAAGTTTTATTCTATACTAATTATTTTCCCGTTATCTATTGCAAGAAAAAAATGTGACGTACATAATGAACTACAGTTTTTATTAGGAGAGACGGTCACATCCTTAGACCCAATGCAATTATTTTTAAAATATGATGTAAAATATATGTTAAAGTATTGCTTTGATATGAAAGCACTTTTTCTATAGGCATGAAATCGTAGTAACCCAAAATAATAATAAAAAAAAAGAATAAAAAATATCATCTGGGTAATTAATAAGTAATTTATTAAGTATTTGCTTAACAGATAATTATTGAAAAATGGTTACCCTACTTTTAAACTTTATAAATTAATATTTAACTAAACGTATGACAATTTGCTTTTTTTTATTTTGAAGTTATTACACTTTTATACTTGGTGAAAAAATACATACATATAGCAAATCAATACCTTTACAGAAATTAGGATTTCAAACCTATTGCATTAAGTCCATTGGACAGATCTTCCCTTCAAAAGATCAACCTGCATACCTGTTGTATCAAAAGCATGACTCATTTGCCTTACTAAGAAGGATGTTTCTCCGAAACGAAGATATCTATAAACAAAAAAGAAACAAGAAGGTACAAAAAAGTTATATTTATAATAAAGTGCAAAAAAACAGCGTTTCTAAACTATCAATAAAATGCTCCTATAAAGAAATTAAAAATTATATATCCCTTATATATATTTGCATAAAAAAATATAGATAATAGTACTATTTAATTATTGGTCTTTCAGTTTGTAATACTTTCTGATTTTCTCTTAGCTCTAAAATTATTAAGCAAAGCAAATTAATTTTAAATACAATGTAATTTTTAAAAGAAATTAGAAATAATGTTTTCAAACAAAAAAAAATTCTATATGACTTCGTTTCACAGAAATTTATCTTTTATAAATGCTGGTAAAATAAAATTAGTTAGAGAAATTTAGTTGCATGATAAAATGTTATGTATCTAAATATATTTTGTGAATTCTTACTTAGGAATGTCCTCGGAGTAGAAATATATTGGCGAACGCAGTAATCCAAAATTCAAGTCTAAAATATTAACCTATAATTTAATCAATGTTACGACAAATAAAAGATACTTGCATAAAAATTAAACTTTTTGAAAATTGACACTTATTTTTATTTACAAAAATATATATAAAAAAAACAGACTGCATGAAAAACTATACGCATTGCCCGTGAAAAGTCCTTAATTTTTGTGGCTGACGAATTTATCTTGAAGTGTTGAAAATGTTATTTTTGGCTTCATTAAAAACACTTTTCTATTGTGAATCGTTCTTATTTAATTTTTGGTTTATTGTGTCCAAGAAGGCAGAGCAAGTGATTTTAGATGGATTTTTTTAATAACTAAATGGTTATTTTATAAAACATGTTTCAGTTCATTTGAAAGTTAAAGAGCTCTTAGTCGTTTTCTAAATGAATTTTCAAAAACCATCGTGAAATTTAGGTGTTGCATGTTCGAATATACAGTCCTTGAAATTGGAGAAATATCCTTGAATAGTAATTAAATAATCCTTGATTTTTTTTAGCCAAAATGTCTGGCAACCATGTATATAACACTAGTAATATAACAAATCAACTTTAATGAAAAGATCTGATAAATTAATTTCATACTCACACACAGTATTTTTGGTATAATCATATCTTGCATTATTTCCGAAAGGATTGGTTTTTAAAGAGATCTGACTGATAAGAAAAAAGTTATATAAATGATAACAGCCAATTATATAGTAATGTTTATAAAATTTATTTGTTTTAAACTTTATCCAGAGTATCTATTCAATGTTTTTTATTAACTTTGTTGCTTACATTTGTAAATATATAGGTTTTGTTAAGGTATTCAATAAAGCATTTGAAAAGTACAGGGGAAAAACCGCTTAATTTCGTAGAGAACTTTCCTCAGCAGGCCATCTTTTTTTCGATGATAGCGAGTAATCGTCTAAACCGGTGTAAGGAAACCAGTTTTTACCGACCGAGATTCACGCGATGCACGATTCCGACGCTTGGACCAAGCGAAGAAGAAAGAGAGAGAGAGAGAGTGAGAAACCGGTTTTCTGGCGCCAATGTCCGCCAATCAGACACAATTACGGGAGGACTCCTAATAAATCAAGCGGTTCTTCCCCTGTACTCTTCATTTATAAGCGCGTGCTTTATTATTAGATTTCATTTTAAGTTTATAAGCGGTTAACAGTGATTTAAATTTCATGCTGCAAATTGATATATGAAGAGTACACGGGAAGAACCGATTGATTTGATGGGCGGACGCCCGCAATTGTCTGCTTAGCGGCAGAAAACCGGTTTCGCTCTTTCTTCTTCGCTTGGACCAAGCGTCGGGATCGTCAATCACCTGAATCTTGGTAGCTAGGAACCACAGTGATAGTATTAGATTATAGTTAAAGTATTAGAGTGGCAGATCACGTGACCTACAACACTGGCTTCATTGGGGCTCTTCTGGGAGCTCCTTTCACGTCCCGTCGTTAGCATTTGGAGGTCACGTGATCTGCCACTTTATTACTTTAACTATGATCTCTGTGGTAGGAACAAGCTTCCTTGCACAAGTTTAGGCGATCACTCGCTATCATCGCCAAAGTGGCCTGCTACGGAAACTTCTCTATAAAATCAATCGGTTTTTGCCGTGTACTCTTCATATTAAAAAAAAAAAATTCTATTCATGTAATGTTTTTATTTTTTATTTTCGTACATATAAATAAGTAAACGAGTTATTTATGCGTATTAAAACAGTGACAACGAACATAAACGAAATTTCAAATGAAATCTTCTTCTAGAAATATGCGTTATTAAGACACATACCTAATCGGATTATCAGAATCTCCATACCACAGCCTGTTAAAGAAATAACGTGTTTGAAACCTTCTAAGTTGTAAGACGTTTTCCAAATGGTTTTCTCCAAATTCTAACTGCAAATAATAAAAAATACAATGTTTCAGAAATAAAAAAAAAGTTTTATAAAGTTGAAATAATTTGTGGAAAATACTTTTTATTCAGCAATAAAATTTAATTACCACAGCACTTTTATTTAAATTTTATCGAGTAATTTGCATGTTCTATAGTAAAAAATGAAGCCTGAAAGGCTATCTAACAAATTTAAAGATAATTCAACAGAAAGAAAGTTTAAAATAAATAATAAAGAAAGTTTCAATTTATAAAGTCCAGATAATAGGTTTATATCTAGTCTAGTTCATTTCAATTTAGTTTCCTCTCTTAGAAAACAAAAAGAATAACAATTCAAGTTTCAGATGAAACAAAATTTAATGAAAAGTTCAAAACTATTAAGTACCATACATTACAGTTTTCTATATACAAAATGTCCACGGAATGAAGAGATTGAAAAAAATATTTTTATAAACTTACGTTTCCAAAAATACTATCTAATGTTCCTGGTTCAGTTATCACTTCTGGATAGCCAAGATTTAATTTCATATTCTTCACCTTAACAGATGAGACAATTTGTTATACATCTCTAATATAATGTCCTAATATTCAGTTCTTTAATGTTGTAATATTAAGCCCAGTGCTGTATTCGTAAAATTTGCACAGGGTATACTGTGCCTAAATAAAAGAACGAGAGGGTATACTCTTAATATGAGTTGGTACTTGGTAATAAAATATACAAATATGCATTAACTGTAATTCAAGATATAGATTTTAAAAAAAACTTGTTTTAAGCTTTACATAAAATAAACTTTTTTTTTAATATTGCTCTTAACTTAACTAATTAGAAGGAAAGGTAACTTACATAGAAATGTGGAAAATTAAAAAACCTATTTATTTTTACCTAAAAATATCCCAAACAACAGGGCAGAGCAAGATTCTTTTTTTTCTCAACCTCGTACTGCTTTTAATTGGACACCAGTCGCTGCCCGATGGTTTACCAACCATGATCTCACATATTTCTTTGGTGCAAACAGATCAACTGGTGTGGTCCGTTGATTATTGAACATTAAACTTAAAACACTAGAAATCAATAAAGATGCCCTCAAATATGTTATTATGATGTTCATTAAAAAAAGCCACGTTCACACTTTCCGGTTGAGAAGCTCAAAAGTTGATATTGCCATATTAGAAGAGGTTTTTTAGATCGCCTGGCACAGATTTTGGATTTTTAGAGTACAAGAAGTAGCCTATGCCGGTTGAATTTTTTTTCAAAGCTAAAATAAAGTGTCAAACTCGTAAAAAAAATTAAAGGGTATACGCTAATTTGGAAAATAATCACAGAGTATACTCTATTTTTTCAAACAAACCACAGGGTATACTCCGTATACCGCCGTATACCCCGCAATACAACCCTGATTAAGCCCTTTATAATAACTCTCAGTTTATGTCTTGCCAATCCATCGAACAGTTCAAATGGTAAAGGCGTGTGTTCTGATGCCGGCGCGTCAATAAATCAAGTTTCATTTCAAAGAATAATTGCAGAAGCAACAAAATTCTCACTTCATCTTCTCACAACACATCCATTAAAAATAGTTAGGTTAGGTTTGAATTATCGTCGCACTAGTGCTACACGAGGACTATTGGCGACGGGCGTCGTTTTTTAGAACCACAGTCAGGTGACGAGCCAACACCTGAATGGGCACGCAACGCAACCGTTTTAAGGGCGACAACGTACGCAGCTTTAGGACTTTGAAGGATATTTAACGTGCACTCCCTTTCACGGGGTATTATTCGTCGGACATTTTTGGCTGCACGGGCCGTTTATAGGTCGGCTGCTATTTTGGCGATGTCCGGAATTTCTTGGCTTTCTTTAAAAGCAGTAAAGGCTTATTTAGACTTTAAATATTCTATTTGAAACAATAAATAGGGTTGGGCATCCAATGTTCCTTCTTTTCTAGAATAAACTGAAGAATAAAGATACTCTTCTGTGAAAAAGTTGTTTTTCTATTACATAAATTTCTAAACGAATTCTCACCATATCTTAAACTCTAAGACTACAACTGCTTATTTAAATAAGATAAGAAGAAAGGCTTTATGGGATTTCCGAAAAATCCAAGAGAAAAATTATCCTTTTAAAGCGACAAAAAAGTGTTTTGAAAAAAAACGTTAATATATTAACACACAAAAGCAAGCACCTATTGAAATTTACTATGAAAACTATGAATGACGAATAAAATATTCTAACGTCAAATGGGGTAACTTAGGCTTATGCTTTTTAATAATAATAATTTCTCATTAAATGAAAAATGCGCTTGCCTCTTTCTATTTGTGGGAACGCTGTCTTAAAATAAAAAATATATATTCAAGAAGAAAGTCAATTCTAGAGTGCTTATGCTTGAGCCAAAGTTACCCAATTCGAAGATATTACAGAATATTGTGGCTTCTATGGTTTGGTGTTGACTAGTTTTGAGCAATCATTCAAATTACTTTTTTTAAAGTACAATAATTTCTCTAGGAAAGGGAGTTAGGGGTTAGGTGACCAGATAAAGTGGCTTTGGTTGTTTTTATATAAGGTAGTTAGTGTTTAAAATGATAAAATTGCTTTATTAGTAATATTTCAACTTATAATTGAAGAAAACATGAAAATTAAAAGGAGGCGATATGTGGTAGTCAACCTAAAAAAAGGGTCGATGGTCTAGAAAAGGTTGGAAATCACTGTTCTATAAGTATAAGTTTTCACTAATTGCATAAGACTTAGTTTTTTAAAAAAATGTGTGCAAGAGAAATATCTCCTATTTCCCAAACAAAAAAACTATTGTATGTGTATTGTGAAAGACACAGTGATTCAGAAATAAACCTTTAAATATTTTTTTCAAGTTAATTTCTCATTGCATTAGTGAAATCACTAATGCAATAAGGAACTAACTTTAAAAAAAAAAACCACAACATATTAACCTAGTTGTTAACATGGAAGATCATGACTAACTCTATTGGAATTTCAATTTTTCTAATGGACCAATAAAATATTTTATTGCACCTATAAAATATGGATACGATCTACGATCCCGGGACATTCGATCCCGAGGTATTGATTTTTGGTATTGGTAATGATTTTGGATAGGTATTGATTTTTGATCGTCTCACGTTTTTTTTTTTAGATTTGAAGAAGAGGGAGGTAAGTTAGTTTTTTTTAATGTTTTTTCGTTATTTTGTAGAGATTCGTTTCATATATATGTTTGATTTTTGAATGTTTGATGTTGTTTCTAGATTTGAAGAAGTCTGGTAAATTAGCATTAACAAAAACAAAATTGCCCAGGGCCCCAAACAGGTGTTCAGGCTTTCAATGGGCCCTGCAATACAGCCCTTTGTTGGATACTGATGTTTTTTTTTAGAGAAAACAAAATATTGGGTGCGTATTATGCGATGGCATTCAAAAGCCAACATAGTTCAGTATTAGCTTAACTATGTATTTAAAAAATTCATAATTCAAATTAAATAAACAGAATAAATCCTAGAAAAAGAGACTGGTTGGATTACGTCACTTGAAATATATCAATTATTTTTCAAATTATAAATTTAGCAACAGAACTAAATAAACATTTTCAATTTTAATTATTTGCGTTAAAAGTTTTATTCAATATCTTCTGCTGAATGGCATCACGAAAGGGAAAAATGATCGGATTTGAGCGAAAGTGGTGTATTTTTTCTACAAAACGTTCGAAAACGATAGAAGGAATGGTCTGATTCCAAAAATTCTTAGCTTATATTTGTTCCGGAGATGAGATGAATTTTTGTGCCAAATTTCGTGACGATCTGTTGCGTGGTTCTTTAGATTTCGTGTCTTATACAAACAGACAGATAAACAGAAGTTGCTTTTTATGTATATAGATTTCATACCATTTTTATAAATTTGAGATTATTTTTCAAAATGTCGTTCAAAGTAGCGTGCATTATACTATTTCACACAATAAGTGAAATTGTGAATTTAAAAAAAAAAATCAAAATCTGTATGTTTCAAATTATATTTGAAGATATGACATTAGACTAGACATATTTATCTTTAATACTACTATATATTTTTGACAATTAAGGTCCCCACTAAAAAAAGAAATGGTATCCTAAATATGATGTGTTAATTTTATGTTTTTTGGGTGTTTAAAGACTCATGACTCCCTTAACTTAACTAACCACTGGAAACATTTTTCCTACGAATTTGTTTTTATGAAACTTCCTACAATAAACATTTTCTGCTGTAGTGTGAGTATCATCTTCACATGTGCTTTGATCAACTCATACTCAGCCGCTAAGCACTTACGCACTAAGCACTAGCACTTACGCACTGAGATCTGAACTCGCCAATCGACCATAAGCAGCTCTAATGTGACGTTAATCCAATCCAAGCAATGCAAAAACAGGTTTGCCAAGCACGCTTGAAAAATCTTTTATTTCGACTTGAAGTGTTTCAGACGGTTTCAATAGTTTTTCTAGCCAAGCATTTCAACGGATTCCTATCTCTTCGCCGGTACCGCTTTTATTTGCACCACCCTGTTAGAACATTGTGGTGGTTTTTTGGTTATTCTGGTTGGTCATTAGAATGATTTTTCATTCTTAATATTCTCTCTTATAGTCTTTGAGTGCATAACGTAATTATAAAAATTATTAACAAATTTTAAATAGCCCTATGTAAACTATTTAGAATTTATATAAAAAATACTATTTACCTTGCTCAAGAATAGTTTCCTGATAAGTGCTTCCGCCCAATCGATGTTTTTAAATGTGAGAAGAAAATTTCGTTTTGCCTCTTTGAATGAATCTTTTATCTATATTTTTAAACAAAAAAATGAAAGATGAAATTAATTTAAACAGTGCAATTCTTAGACAGTATTTTTGAAAATAAATATTTATTTGCATAAATTGTGTTTTAGAAATTAATGAGCTTAAAAATTGATGCATCTCTGTAAAAGTTCTAAGGTTCTCTTCCTCTACCGTTTCTAAAAGATACAAAACTTTTTCAAAATTTATTATTTTGAACACGTACCTCCTGTATTCTTTCGCTTCTTACATATCCAGCGTCCAATAGAGCTTTGAATGTGGGCAAACTCATTTCTTCTTGGAGTTGGTGGGCGCATTTCTTCCACCGGGAGGCGAATTCGTGGCCCCAGAATGGAAGGGCTTTTCTGTAAGGGATGTCTTCGAATCCTTTGCCCAAATGAGGAATAACTTGCAACAGCATCCTCCAAGCAATATACGCCGTAGATGCTCTAAAAAAAAATATTTGGAACTAACATATAGTGCTTGTACAGAATAGCTGCACTAAGGACTGATGGGCCGCCTCGGTGGCACACTCGTTAGTATTCTAGCCTTTGGAGCTGCTGAGGTCGGGTTCGAATCCCGGTCAGGCATGGATGTTTGTGACCGTCAATAAATGTTGTTATTTGTCTATGTGTTTGTGTCGTCTCTTTCTTTGTGTGTCTCTTGTGACTGTATCATTTCTTGGGGTTGAATACAATAGACCTAAGGTCGCAGTGTTCGGCGAACTTGCCCCCCACCAAAGAAGTCATAAGGACTGATGGACTCTGTGATTTCGTGAAAAAATCTGTGTCTGTCTGTGATTTATTGAAAATAAACAAAATAAAGTTTAAACAACTGTTTGCTATAAATATGTAAGGTAATTAATGTTCACACACAAAATAATATGCAGCGTTCCACCACGTACTTTGAAACACTAATTCTTTTGTACTACTGACTAGACTGATAAAGAAAATTATAATATGTGTTTTTGAAGGTAAAGTTTAAAAAATATTGTGAAACTTGCATGTTAGAATTGTGGAATTGGAAAAGCTCACTTCCGAATCCACAGCTGAAAGTCATACAATTGAGCATAATGCTGCATATGCTACAGCTTTTTTTTAAATAGTTGGTAATTAAAATAATTTTAAGTAATTACTTTGGAGCTTCATTTTCTAAAACCGTAAGTATGCTTTCCAAGTTATATTTGCATGTGGAAACAACTTCTGCGTCAAGTACAGAATCCCCAATAGTAGATCTCCATAACTCTTTAATATGTTGAATCTAAATTGAAAATCTTCAAGTACAGAAACTTTAAACACAGAAAGTAACATAATGGTTTATCTATATTCTGTACACAAAAATCAAATAATGTAATAACAAAACAAAAAAATACATAGTTTACATAAAAATCTTTTGCTAAATAGTACATACTTACTTTCATAATTAACGCATGCAAGAGAAAAAATAATTTTAAATTGTTTTTTCTTAAAATAAAATGTAATACTTTTAATTAAAAAAAAATTAAACTGCAATTATCATAAGTATATTTTTTACATCGATGCATTTTAGATTGATTAAAATAAACATTTGCAGGCAATTAGATCAATTGTCCATTAAAAGCATACCGATGAGTAATAACCATATTTTAATTTTCCTAATATTGAAATTTTGCAATGATGACAAAGTTCTAGAAACACTTAGAAATGTGTATATTCCACATTAATAGTTTCGTTTCTTATTGAAAATGGCTTTACAATTTTAGGTAAAGAGAAAAAAAACCAATTATTAAATATTTGAATCCAATTGTATTTATTATTCATTAATTAATTTGAAAATGTAAAGCAGCTATACTATACAATACATTTTATCAATACTTACTTGTTCTTCTGAAGAAGGAATATCCTCTAAGAGATTCTCTCTGGATTCTGATCCCTATAAAATAAAAATGTGTATAGAAATTAAATTTTGTTTATAAAGTATGCTTTTTGATAAAAAAAATTCATTATTATTTAATGAATAAATGAATGCTAGTTCGGAAACGTTAAAAGGGAATCTATTACACTCTTAAAACGAACGAGCGATTTTACCTCAGTCTGGGCTAATTTACACTCCTCCAGTCTAGAAAATGCACTTTCCCGAAAGGAGTGGATCTTTTGTGTGTTAAAACTCCGACAGGATCACCCCAAACAAGTGATTTTAACTCAGTCTGAGATAATATTCACTCCTTTCCAGTGTCGAAAATGCACTTCTCCTACTGGAGTGTATTTCACTCTTTTGTTTTAAGAGTATACTTTATTAAACTTACATCTATTGTCCTGGCGATGTTAGTTTCCACTTGGAGAACATTTTCCACGAACTCCTTCCTTTGTATGTCATTTAAGTCCGGTAGCAGCTTCACTGATTCCACAAGTAGATCTTTGTACAAACCCAATGTGTAACTATTTGCACTTTTTGAAGGATTTATATAAACATCTGGTTCTAGCAGTGGCAAATTGCAATCGACTTCCTGTAATTAGTTGTTTAGTAAAATTACATGAAAAAAATAGTAACGTAAAATTGCATAAAGTAAGAAATACAGCCAAAACCTACTGGCCTTCATTAACTCTAGAAATTTAACCCTTTCAGTCCCAGTGATGCCACTTGGCATCATCATTTTTCTGATCATAATTAAAAATAATAATAAGGCTGACTTCAATTGGGATTAATAATAAATATTTTCCAATACAAAAAGTTTGAAGAATCGAAAGATGTGCTTTTCGATATCATATTATAAATGGCTATAGACGATCAGAAAAAAAATTTCTAAAATGATAATGCCCAAATTGTCATTGGGACTGAAAGGGTTAACGAACTGAAATTATATACTAGCCAGAAAATTTCTAGAAGCAAGTTGGTTGTATTTTTGGTACATAACTGGCTAATATTTTTTTTATGATAAAAGTACAAGCTGTTGCTTGATCCATTAAGTCCGTTTGGAAAATTATGTCAGGGAGTAAACGCATTTTTCTAAAATTTCCCTTTTTGTTAAATTCGGATATATACTTCCGTCTTTTGGAATAAAAGTGACGTCTTGATAAAAGTTATTGTCACCGTTAATAGGAATTGTGTGACGAAATTCAACTTTCAATTATTTAATTACTGGAATTTGGAGCCACACCAAAAAAACTGAGTAGGTTTACGCCACAAAAACCGGAATAAAAACAATTGGCACCAATGCTGCTTGTAAGTTTGCAGTGAAATTGAACTATTTTTACTCTAGTCACAATAACGTTGTACATGCAAGTGGAGTTTTGCAACGATATTTCAGTGTTATTTTTCGTAGTTTTATACATAAGTCAAATTTTGTATTAATGCCAGACTTGACCTTATAATCCTTTAATTTCAAATCGTCCGAATCTTTACTGATTATTCAACTCCGGCTTGATATATATAATCCACTTCTTTTTTTCTTATTCATATTTCAACTATTATGATTACGCATGCGCTTGTACTTTGTGGAAGGTTACACCGGGTTACCCAGCTTTTTGTGTAACGTAACGTTATCCTCACATAATTGAAGTTTTGTAAACTTACTCCAAAATTGGTGTAATTGTAAATATCATGTTAACGTCACGCAGTTTTTTACAGTGAAAAACACAGTAAAAGTATCAAAACTCACTATTGTTTCTATGGGTACATGAGATGAACCCTTGAAAGTTGGAGTAAAGATGGTGTGAATGCCATACCCTTCCAATCTTGTTACAAGGGTTTTCCAAGTACTTTGAAATGCATCATCAAAGGATACGTGCACTTCGCTGAACCAGTCACGCAAAGACTGAATTCGGTCAGAATCACTTTGGTTTGCTAGGTGAAACAATAAATAGTTTTAGTCAGGTACTTCACATAATACTATTTTTATGAATATGGTACATAGTTTGAGAAAATTAAGAGTAAGTTTTTTTTTTAAATATGAGTTTGTTGAAAGCGATAATATTAGTTAAAAGTTTCGAAATATATTCATTATTTTATTCATTATATTCATAAAATATATTCATTATATTCATAAAATATATTCATTATATTCATAAAATATATTCATTATATTTATGAAGTATGTTCATTCTTTATATTCATTATATTTATGAAATATATTCATTATATAAATTCATTATATTTCCGAAATCTGTATACAAAATAAATATTTGTATACAGATTTCATTTCAAAATACAAACCGTACCTAAACAAGAATTGTAGAACTTTCTTAGTTTTTGTTGAGTTTGACTTTCATTTTCCTTAGGCTTATCCTCCATGACTTCTGCAAAATTAAATATTGCATGAACAATATTACTTAAAACATTTACTTGTATTGTCCGTTGACATGTTTCACGTCTTGAGTGCCAACAGTTCCTTAGAAAATTAAATAAGGTAACGATTGGTTGATCAATGTATAGTAGATGGAGCTTATCATGTTAAAACACCAATGAAATCATGTATTGAAAGCAGCAATGAATGCCAAAAATGATTTACGTCAAGTGAAACAAGCCAATCAAACAAACTTATGCATGCTTAATTACAAATAACTTAATTAACTAACTAACAAATAGCTTAAATAGCAAAAACTAAAGAAAATAAATTGGACGACGACACATCCAAAATTTAAAAAAATTAAATAAAATAAATAATAAATCATACTCCGAATGTCAATTAAAATACTATCTTCAGCTTCACTTGCAGGTGTGTAAACATGACCTTCATTCAAAATTCCATTTGATTTGTCGTACCCTCCACATGCGAATTCATAAAAATCAAGGCATGGATCTGCTTCAGGTCGCATTAGATCTTGAAGCCGGGACGCTAAATATAAAAAAATACTCGTTCAAAATTTGAAGACAATTTACAGGAATGAAGCCCAACAAAATTGGTCTGTTATAATACCCTTTGATTGTATCCCGATGTATTTCAAATTTCCATTAAAATTATTTACAGGCAGTTCATTCCATTTATTCACTCAAATAATAATTAAAAAGTGTTTTAATTACTTAAACTAAAACTTCCAGTACAGTTTATCAGAATAAAAAGTAACGGATTTGGAAGCTAGTAACTCTGTTACAATTACGATTATTTTATAAAGAATGTAACTCTGTTACAGTTACTTAATTTGAAAAGTAACTAGTTAGTCATTTAATACTATTCGTTTCAAAATTGGCTTTCATCAGTCTTCGGAAAGTAACGAAAATTTTCGTTATTTCGTTACCTTTAAAAGAAACTAAGTAACAGTAACAGTTACTTTCTGAAATATCTAACGGCGTTACCAAAAAAGTAACTGTCACAAATAACGGTTTTATAAGTAACTCCAATATTGGTATCTATAATGAATTCTTTGATTTAAAATGCTAAAAATTAAATCCTCCTGGGCTTTTTTTAACACTTAAATATATAACTCCTTCAGTCGATCATGTTAATTTAATGGGGAATGAGAGCTGAAGCCGGATGTTTCCGCAGATATGGAGAACAAACCTGTTTAGTATATTTCTTTAGTAAATCCTAATACTAATGGTTGTGTAGAATAACGTCACAGATAACTATTTAAAACAAAGGTTCCCAACCTTTTTTCACCTGCGTACCACTTGACTTTTTGAGAAATTTTGGCGTACCACGATATTTAAATATTTTAATAATTGTATAATATTTACTCTTCTAAAAGTGTTAAAAAAAAATTTTTTGAGAAAAATTTCTGAGAAAAATTTTAGTTAAAGATTATAATCAAGCTTAAGGTTATCCTATTTTTGTTGCAAATCCTCATCTCGTGTCAGGCGAGATGAGGATTAGCATCAAAAATAACAACAACAGCAACACAGCTCTTAAGGGTCGTTGGCAGTTCAAAAATTAATCACAATCAAAGGGTCAGATGTTATGTCATTCTTATAGAGTCGAACACACTGCCGGATGTACACTGAGAAAAAAATACTGTAACATACCGAAATTTTTTTAGTAATGTTACAGAAATAACCAATTTTACAAAAAAAGTTTTTGTAATTCTGAACAGAAATCTTCATTTCTGCAGTTACAAAAAAAAATTCTAGTATTTGCAATTGTTTCAAACCAATCGTGGTCTTCGATCGTGATTCGAGACCAATTGATTGTTTCAAATGAATTTCCCTTATCATTTCCTGACGATCTGTGTGGCGAAATAGCACAGTTGGGAGAGCGTTTGACTGAACTTCTAAAGGTTCCTGGTTCGATCCCGGGTTTCGACGGTCTGCTATTCATCTGTAGTATAGTGGTCCGTACGTTTTTACTATTTTTAGTTATTATTTTCTAGGAAAAGTTTTTCACAAAATTTTTTCTTGTAATGGTTATAGATTTTTTTTTCACAGTGTACTCGGGGGACGCCTGAGCGCGAGCGCGCAATCTTATTTTTACAGATTTGGAAGATCTTAGATTGAACCATAAAGGAAAGGCACTTTATATGCCCGCTTACAAGTCTGTCCAAAGCAGTCTGTGAGCTTCTGTCACACTTGATGTTTAGAAGAGTGTTAGGACACGGCCAACTTCAATAACAAGGCCAGAGAAGCTTTCCCAAACGTGAGCGTAGACGGAAATTTTGACGTCACTGTTCCGAGTGCCGAAGATCGAGAAACTTGTTCGGACGCATTTGAAACACGAAAAATGTGGCCAGTCGTGAACTAGTGGTTTCGAACAGATTTCCAAACAGGTTGTCTTCATCTTTGGAACAAGCTTCTTCGGCCTTAGTAGTTGAGTAGGCCGTGGCTTAGAACCTTTTCTGGAATACCCTAAACCTAAGTTATTCTAAGAGACATGAGAGGATTCGACTCATGACATTACCTATTGAAACGCATTCTTTTGAATTGCAAAACTGTTCATCACATTGAAGACCATAGAATTTTTCTGAAATATAAATAGCAAATTAATAAAAAGCAAGTTAAAAGAGGGTTCAGAATATAGCAGTTATATTTTTAGCAACTGATTCATAATTGTATTAATTTTAAGTATTGTATAATTTGCTTATAAGAAAGCTTTTTAAGATTTTAAAAGTATTTTTAAATTTTTTTTTTATTAAGGCTGCTCTGTTTTTTTCTCCTTAAAATTTTAAAATTAAGTTGAATATCCTCATTTTTAAATTTCCAGCTTAATAAATACTATTGAGTCTTATTGGTAAAGTTTGCAAAGAAACGCATTGTTAATTAAATATTTTTAAAAGATTAAGAACTATACATGCTTCTTTACAGTACAATAAAAGTTTTGAATATAGTTTAAATATTTTAGTCCCAGTGATGCCATTTGGCATCATCATTTTTCTGATCATTATTTAAAGAAATAATAGGTCTGACATTTATTAGGATTAACAAAAAATATTTTCTAATTGAAAAAAGTTTGAAGAATCGAATGATGTGCTGGGACTAAAAGGGTTAAGGAGAGTCGGATGGGTGTTTGGGTCAAAAATGTCGATTTTCTGTTTTTCTTTTCTTTTTAATCTGCATAATTATACCTTTAATTTAAGACCAAAATTATCGTTTACTGTTTAGTGGTTTCTTTTCATTAGCACTTTTCAGAAGCTCTGTATATCAGTTCTTGCCCATACCTTACTTTTTTTGCGTTTTAAGAAATATAAGTTTTTTTTTAACACTTAGGAATTTTTTTTCGGGAACTATAAAATATAACATGTTTAGTTCCATTACTTCTTCCCCATTAATAGATCTTCGATTTAAACTGAAGAATTTTAAATATCTCTGCTAAAAAAAAAAAAGAAAATAGATAACTTTAAATCGGATTTTTTGTTTTTTAATACATATTTTAAAAAAATCATTGTAAAAGTATTTTTTATACTGTGAAATATCCTCATTTTAAATCAAAGAGCCTATATGTAAGGAACCAACTACAAAAAAAACAACACTAACCTTTATATCAATGCTTAGATATGGATATTGACTTTGGAAAATAAAGATTTTACGAGTTAGTCAGTCCTTTTATGTACCCATAGTATTTTTTTTTTATAGATTTCGGTTGTTTCGTTTATAGTGTAGTTGTGGGGTCCATCGGAAATTTATCCAGAGTCAACGAATGCTCGATCGTGGCTGATTGTATTAAATACAGTGCGGAATACTACATTTATATAGACACATGGAAATCGAAAATACATTGATTTATATAAAATTATACTGAAAAAAAAAAGTGTTAAAAAATATATATAGATTACTTTATGAAATATAATAATCACAGTTTGAAAGAGTTTACCTGCAATGTTCTTGTGGTGAAGGGGATATTCCATTAAATTGCGATCTATAGGTCAAAAGAAACAGTTTTGTGTAGTCCGATATAGCTTTTTGTGCGCTCTGTGTCGCATTGAAAACAACAGAAAAATTGTAGAAAAGGTAGCATATTAAAACGTTTTACAGGATTGATTATTATTAATGGTTATTATAAAATAACAGATCCTATAATTATTACCTTTTATGCCCGTTTCTATCCGTTTTTAAAACTACCCAGAGTGCAATCAGAATACATATAGGATTAAAATTGTCTGCTTGGAATAGACAATCATGTTACATTGAAAATTTCCGGAATACATAACAAATACTTTTCTTCGAAACGTGTGGTTCTAAATTATAACACGTCTGTCGGCAATAGCCGTTGTGTAGCTCTAGTGCAATGATAATTTAACTCAACAAAAGTTCTCCAAAATGCGTGGCAATTAAAATATATTAACAGAAATTTTTACAATGTTTTAAGATGCAATCATTATTAAAACTGTTGTTCGCATTCTACTTTCAATGACCAAAAAAA
The DNA here is from genome assembly GCA_023701765.1 of Hylyphantes graminicola. NCBI lineage: Eukaryota > Metazoa > Arthropoda > Arachnida > Araneae > Linyphiidae > Hylyphantes > Hylyphantes graminicola. The sequence continues at coordinate 55,445,580 of CM043119.1, forward strand.
TTCTTTAAAAAATAAACCTGTAAAGAATGTCAAAATTAATAATAGATGTTAATATATATTGCCTTTTCCAAAACTAACTACAATATGTGGCAGTAAATACGAAACAACCCTGACAGATTCTTGTTCTTTTAAAGATGTTAATAAGCGTTAAACACTTATGAAACGTGTTTCGTATTATTTCAAAAATTTAACGTTTACTAAATCCAATTATATATTGATAATTCTTAATTAATTCACTTAAAGGAATATTATTAAAATTTAATTTAGACTAACATATTTGGATTAACAATACATTAAATGTCATAAGGCGCTACATTTCACTGATTAAGACATTCTGATAATACAATCTGACCTATGAAAATGTATTTCGCTTTTTAAAATTCCGCCATTTAAAAAAATAATCCAAACTGGTTAAAAATCTATTTTTTTTCAAAACTTCTCTGGTTTTGATCATGAATGTAAGCAATTTATATTAAAAAAAAAACCACTAAAATCGTGGGATGCATGTAATTAAAAGAACGGCATGTTTATTGGAATGAGACTTTAGATATTTATACACATTTGCAATCTGCCAGTAAACTACAAATACAAAAAAAAAAAATCCTTATAGGGTATGGTATATAAGATAAATAAGGGTAAGGTACTGTATAAGATAATATTGTTTTATTTAATTACTACAATAATTTATTTTTATATGCATCATTTTTGCAAGAAAATTATTACTTCTTACATCCAATCCAAAAGTGCAGGACCACAAGAGCCCCACTGGTTAGGAGAATTATTCCGAAAATCGACAATAAATAAGGTATCTTCACATTGCTCTGAGATGGGCTGGTAGACGGTTGCCTGTAACAAGTATGTTTGTCCTCTGAGTGATACAAACGTATGAGCAAACTGTTAGATTTGCCACACCAACACCCAAATAATTTTTTTTTTTTTCAAATTTATTTTAAAAATTGTACTTATTTTCAAAACTTAAAAAATGGAATAGTTATGTTTTAACTTCTGCTAGAGAAATGTATTTAATTATTTAAAGGAATTAAATTACAGTAAAAGATTTAAATGCCGTGACCAATTGCAGTTCGACCAATTTGCTTATCCCTGGGGGGGTTTAAGCCTAAAAGCCTAAATTTGACTTCACTAAACAATATAATTCACTATGTAAATGTTACGTTCTTTGATTTTGTTTTCATTGGAAAAACCTGCTTCTAAATTTAATTTTTAAAATTGATAATTGAAGACATCCATCATCCATTGGGTCTTCAAATTTTGTAATGTATAAATCTGGTTTGTAACGGTATCAGCTTGTGGCGGTTACCAACTAAAGCAAACTCGATCAATCATCCGCTCACTATTTCTACCACTATTCTGAATAACATCGAAAGTTGTAGTATATAAGCCCTGGTAATTCATCTCTACTGTGAGGATCCTTTTGATAGGCTGTGGGTTATCGAGGCTGCTACAAGCTCTTGATGATATTCAATTGTACTTTGTTACTTTTATAGCAAGATATTCAGTCATTTACAAGATCAAGGCAGTACTACATAAAAAAGAATTATACTACAAAATTTTATAATTCCACTGTTATAAAAATTATTTTAGCAGTAAATTTGATAATTCAAATTTAAAGGTGTATTACTTTATAGTTTCTAGACGATGATAAGCTACAAACTGGGAGCATAACAATATTACTTAATACCTACCTACGAAGGCTATTTTTCGTTATTTCGTATACTTCCATGACTTCATTAAACTCTTCTAATTGATGACGATGATAAAAGCTGAAAATGAAGTGCGTTCATAGACTAAGTATATACATGTATATCCACTTACGGTTTGCACTTTACAATGATGTCATCAATTCTGCAGCTGTAACTCATCACTGTTTTTCTTGTTAAAGAATATTTATTTCCATTAAGTAATGGAAGTTTTGAATTTCGTTATCAGTTTCGGAGTAATTTAAGAAAGCATAGTGTTGAAGTATGCTGAGAAAGTATGTCATTGTTGCTATATAACCAAGAGAAAAACAAAGATTTGTTTGTTCCATAAAAAGGTTTTCTTTCATCGCATTGAGTACATTTTTAAAAAAAATTTGGCAATTGTATTAATTCGTCAATGTTTTGTATATATAAACAAGCTTTCCTAAATATATAGCATCGACATTGATGTAAAAATTATTTGTTTTGCTATCGATTCCCTTTCTATGGACAATAAACTTGAAAATCAAAAATCATAAGCCAAAATTTTGAAATTCATAAAAAATTATTTTTCATTTACTTATGACGGTTATATATCTAAAAAAATTAAATTTTTATTAAGTGCAACTTAAGTTTTTTGATTATTGCGGATTTTATATAATGTTTACAATATACTTAAGGTAGGCGAATACCCAAAATACTAAAAATTTTACTATTACTTTAATCTTTTCCAAATTCGGCATAGTGATTTCAAATATAATGAACAATGCATTTTGGGCAATTTTTTTTATTTAAATATAATTGATTTATTTTAAACGGTATTTTTCAACTAAAAAAAGGGTTTACGCCAACACTTCTAGCATAAAAAGTTTTACACTAATTTACCTGAAATTTTTTTACAGATGCTATTTCAATATATATCTGTGCCATGAACCTCTAACATTTGGTGCAAATAAACAAGGTTTTTTTTTAAATGTCCAAGTGCAAGTTAATCGAAAAAAATCCTTTTTTTTGTGGTTATAATTTATAACATTTTTCTTAATAACTTATTTTCTTGTAATTTGTATGTAACTCTAGAGGGTCATTGCATGCATCAGTTCAAAACGAAGAATTTAACACATAATTAATGTTCATAGGATGAAAATTCAATGTGGTAGACTTGTTAGCGTAAACCTCTTTTTTTAGTAGAAAAACACCATTTAAAATAAATAAATTATATTTAAATTTTTAAAAAAATGCCTAAATAGTATTATTCATTATATTTGAAATCACTATGCCAAATTTGGAAGATATTAAAGTAATAGTAAAATTTTTAGAATTTTGGGTATTCGCCTACCTTAATGTTTTTCAATGGAAAGCAATTTTTGTTATGTATTTAAACCTGAATTGAATTTGTTGGGGGTAATATTAGATTTTTTAATTTATTGCTGTCCCTCCAAATCATTTTATTTTATTATTGCTTTTATATTTTTGTTGGATATGCTGTTTATATAACAGGTTACACTTTATTAAATAACTAATATAACACTAAACTTATCATAAGAAATGCCAAATTTTATTCAACAGCACTTTATACAAAATACAAAAAAGAACATCGAAACAAAGAGATGAATCCATTCCAGGAACCTGCTGACCGTCGTGAAATTCCCGTACAGCCTCGGGTTCCCGCATCAGCCTTTTACCATTCTTGTTATCATTATAATGTAGTTAAGGGTTTTCATTACAAAAACATTTTTGTGATTTTTTAAAATCCTGCTTGCAGTTTATTGGGGTATTATTAGTTTTTTATGTATTGGGGGGGGGGGGGTTGCCTCGCAATATATGATATTGCTGTACTTTATTAAAATAACACTAAATCCATCATAAGAAATACAAATTTTATTCAACAACACTTTATACAAAATTTAAAAAAAAGAGTATCTAAACAAAGAGATGAATCCAATCGAGGGACCTGCTGACAGTTGTGAAACCCCCGTACTGTCTCGCATCAGTGAAGGCTGCTCCAGCTCACAATACCTTCCAGCAGCCATTTCCTATCTTTGAACGTCTCGTCAGTGAATACCATGGATCTCCACTATCGCCACTACAAGCAGCGGACCTTTCAGCGTCGTAGGCAGCACAGAACATGTTCTCGGTGACTATGCAACTTAAGTGTTTTACCATTTTGGTTATTATAATGTAGTTAGGGCTTTCCATTGCAAAAACATTTTTGTTATTTTTTAAAACCTGCATACAATTTGTTGGGGTATTATTAGTTTTTTTTATGTATTGTTGTCTCGCAATATATAATATTACTGTATTTTAATTAAAATAACACTAAATCCACCATAAGAAATACAAATTTTATTCAACAACTCTTTTATACAAAATACAAAAATACCCATCTAAACAAAGAAATGTACCCAGTCGAGGAACCTGCTGACTGTCGTGAAACCCCCGTACTGCCTCGGGTTCCCGCTTCCCTGAGGGCTGCCCCAGCTCATAATACCTTCCAGCACCCACTTCCTATCTTTGGAGGCCTCGTCAGTGAATACCATGGGTCCTCCATGCATGAGTACTGCATGCATCGGACCTGCCAGCGTCGTAGCCAGCACAAAACATGTTCTCGGTGACTGTGCAACTTAAATCTTTTTCCAATTTTAGTCTATCCAGGTGATTTAACGGAAGGGCTAGTTATCTTTTCAGATTCGAAATCTGCTCTCGAAGGCATACGTAACGGTGATTCAAGTGTAACACAAGGTATAAATATTCTCCTCGGCCAAATCAATAAACCATTGCATATTCCAGTGGATCCCTGCTCGTGTTGGGTCTCGAGGGCAACGAGTGGTCTGACATATTAGCCAAGGAAGCTCGGGATTTAGATCAGCCTCTCATTGTTACTGCTGAGGACGCTAACGCTGTTGCCAAGCGTATGCTTTCCGATCAGCCTTTTAAAAAGCCCTCCATTCCTGAGCTAGACTGCCCCAGAAAAGTATCATCAGTTCTTGCACGCTTTCGTACAGGCCATTTTAAGGGCATGAAAATTTCTCCAGATAACACAAGATCTTACTCGTTCTGCAGAAATTGCCCAGATGTCCAACTCACGCCAGACCACATGTTTGACTGTCAAGCAATTGCTGCCTCCCTTTTTAACCTTGGCACACCACCACAGGAGATTCTTTATAGTCTGCAGGCCCAAGACCAGGCGACTCTTATCATCAATGCTTTTGGCTCTATATAGTTACTACCATGGACACGATAACAACAACAACCAATTTTAGTTAATATAATATACTTAAGATTTTTTATTGGAAAATAATTTTTGTTATATATTTAAACCTTCATGCAGTTTGTTGGGGTATTATTAGTTTTTATGTATTGTCTATAGCTATATATAATATTACTGTACTTAATTAAAATAACACTAAACCCATCATAAGAAATACAAATTTTATTCAACAACACTTTATACAAAATACAAAAAAGAACATCTAAACAAAGAGATGAATCCAGTCGAGGAACCTGCTGACCGTCGTGAAACCCCCGTACTGCCTCGGGTTCCCGCATCTCTGAGGGCTGCCCCAGCTCACAATACCTTCCAGCACCCACTTCCTATCTTTGGACGCAGAGCCTTTTTTAAGAAATTTCTGCCCTGGGCGGAAATTCAACAACTGCCTTTTCCTTTGAACAAAAAAGGTACTAATTAAAACTAAATAACAATAACTGCTTGATTTAAATTTAATTACCAACTTCAATTAAACTAAACCAATCAACTCAATTTATGCCTCCATAAGTACAATAGATTTTTAAAAAAAAAATATTCTGTTGAAAGATTTATACTTATAATTTTATTGCTCTATAATTTATAATTTTAAAATTACTGTTTTTATAATTTATTTACTTAAAGATAATTAATTGCTTCAAACTGAACTACATGACCGAATTCAAGTATATGAACTGCTAGAAGAAAGGTTTGTATGCTTGTACAAGTTTAAAAGCATGGAAATTGGAATAATGAAAGAGAAAGCCGAAGCATTAGCTAAAACTTATCAAAAGGATTTGGGCATTGGCATCGTAAATGAACTAAAATACCTTAATTACTTTAAAACTGAGGACTGTTTTACTGATGAGAATTCAATGATTGCAAGATCACTTTAAAAATATATAATTAACAATGGAGTAGTCTGTATATTTCCAAGTGTTATTAATGCATTAAGATTTTTTCTTTATCTATTCTGCTCAAATTGTACTGGTGAAAGATCGTTTTCTAAGCTGAAGCACATAAAGTCTCACTTGAGGTCAACAATGCTACAAGGGAAAATGACAGCACTCACTCTTATGCCAATTGAAATTAAAATTTTATGACAGTTAGACTTTAAGGAAAGAATTTCTGATTTTGCTCACTTCAAAACCAGAAAACATATATTTTAGTCATTTGTATAGTGTAAACGTTTGTCAATTTTTCAACATTTTAAAGGTTTATTCGGTTTTTTAAAGGCTTTTGGGGTTTTTTTTTTTTTTGGGGGGGGGGGAAGGTTTATTTACACAGTTTTGAATACATAACAATGCAGATATATTCAATGCAGATTCTCCTATTAATATAGGAGCTTCCGAAAAGTGTTAATTTTTTTTTGTTGTAATATACACCTTTTTTTAAATTTTGATTTTGTAAGGATTATGTTTGATTCTAGTTTCGCGTTGGTGAGCGGGGGAAAATATTTTTTGGAGGGCAACCTTAAATCATTTGACAAACTGCCCCTAAAAATCTGCTGCCCTGGGCGCCCGCCCACTCCGCCCTCCCATAAAAAAGGCCCTGTTTTTACGTCTCGTCAGTGAATCCCATTTGGTCCTCCACTATCGCCACTGCAAGCATTGGACCTGCCAGCGTCGTAGCCAGCACAAAACATGTTCTCGGTGACTGTGTGACTTAACTCTTTTACCATTTTGGTTATTTTAATGTAGTTAAAGTTTTTCATTGCAAAAACATTTTTTGTTAATTTTTTTTAAACCTGCATACAGTTTTTGGGGTATTATTAGTTCATATGTATTGTTGTCTCACAATACATTACTGTACTTAATTAAAATAACACTAAACCCATCACAAGAAATACAAATTTTATTCAACAACACTTTATACAAAATACAAAAAAAGAACATCTAAACAAAGAGATGAATCCAGTCGAGGAACCTGCTGACCGTCGTGAAGCCCCCGTACTGCCTCGGGTTCCCGCATCCCTGAGGGCTGCCCCAGCTCACAATACCTTCCAGCACCCACTTCCTATCTTTGGACGTCTCGTCAGTGAATACCATGGGTCCTCCACTATCGCCACTGCAAGCATCGGACCTGCCAGCGTCGTAACCAGCACAGAACATGTTCTCGGTGACTGTGAGTGGTAAGTCGGATTCTTCGTATCCCTTCTCGCATTTGGCGTGGTCTATGACAGGTAGGACTGCTTGCTGGAGGGTCTCGGAGTAGGTCTCGTTTTCGTTCATGCCCCATCCGGTGACCTGTGAAGGTATGGAGTGTTAGTAGTACATTCAGAAATGTAAAAGTAATTGAATATAATTGGCTCTCTTTCTGCGAAATTTTGACCTTATTTGCTTTTAAATTGATTTTTATTAACCGTCATTTTGTCATACATAATGTAATTTTGAAGATATTTATAATTGAAGTCGAATTCAGATAAAAGCAGGAAATAGTAACACGTACTCAGAAATGTTACACTTTTTGGTATTAGAGATTATTTTCTTGGTAAGCATATTCTTTCTGGTTCAGTAACTTCTCAAACTGTAAAATAACTCTCTCCACAAACTTTCACTGTTTTTTTTACCGTTACACTGACAATAATGTATTTTATCAATAAATGAGAATTATCCATCTATTTCCATTACATGTAAACTTCAGGTATTTTGTAGTATCATTCTTATATTTTAAAGATAATAATATTAAAATATTTATTAGATACGATTCTATACTTACAACTCCTTTCTTTCCATCGACTAGATTGTTTTTGGTGGTTTGTTCTGTGGGTAGACATATGGGTTGGACTCTGCTGTTTAGTTGAATTGGAGCATCCAGTTGTAATAAGGCAATATCAGCGTCAAACAGACCTGGATCGTAATCCGGATGGATGTGAATTTCCAGAATCTGTAATGAAATTTTCATTGTTGAAATGGTTCAATTTTATGTTTCAAAGTAGTTGTGGGTCTTACATTGACAAAGTACTTAGAAGGTATTGCGTACGCGTAAAATCCGGTGGTCAAAGCTTTCATTAAATAAACTGCTCTAATAAGAAAATTAACCGAATTCTTAAATTCATGGAGTTTAATTTTAAATTTCATTTAATTTGCAATGGATGTTTTAATTCTTGATTGTGATAAAGACACATTTCGCAAACAGGTATCAGTAAAGTTACAAAAATTTGATATAATTGAATTTCTTACCAACCAGAAGGTATTTTTAAAAAAAATTATTTTAACACAAACGCACTCATGGCTAAATGATTCCATATGGTAGAGGTTCGAATTCTCTACGCAAACACAATATAAAAACAGTCTAAAGAGTCTGTTAATTGATTGACACTTTAAGACATAGGAATTTTACAGTTGACTTGATTTTTCTGTTATATAGCATATACAAAATATTTCTGATATATTACAATTACGAAACAACGCAGTGATTCCCAAACCTTTCTGACTTGCACATATTCGTCATCCTTGCTGTCCTGCCTGTGGTACTTCCCCAGGTACACCTGGAACTTGTCCGGCTCAATGGTCAGTATGGTGCCAGCATAGGTCACACAATGGGCAGCGGTGATGACCCACCGTTCGTTGAGCAGCGATGCACCGCAGAGCAGGAACCATTGGTCGTAGTCGGGTAGGAATCGGGCGATGCCCCCTTGCCAGGGCCACTGGCCGATGTCGGTAGCGTTGCCGTTCACGATGAAGGGCGAACGAGGGGAGTCGGATCTGCCACATACTAGAAAATAAATGATACTTAAAAATTGTATTATCGATTTAAACACCATTATTTTCTCTCCCCTTCAGGGACTTGTTTAAATTGTGGAGGTGGCGCGCGATAAATGACAGCACTGTCACGCATGTGTAAGTTGTGTCTGTCTTAATTGACGAAGGTTTATAAGTGGGTCTCTCTTTGACACAAGCCTGAAAATATATGTCTGCAAATCAACCAACACTATTATGTACCAGTAGCTGCGTTTGCACGAGCCTTTCGCAGGCGAGGTTTCTACCTTGTCAAAAAACGTTTGGTGCAAGAGATTTAATTGGAATCCTGGAACTTTCTAGATGCTACTATGTGAAGCGTCTGTTTACCAATTTTGTGGTAAAACCATAACTTTGATGCAGCGCAAAAGGGGCAAACGAACGCTCCAAATATTGGTTTGATTTAGAAATGTCGAAAGATTCGGGAAAGCGAAACTTTCCTGGATTTCGGCCTTCTTCTTATAAACTCTACCGCGTGTCTATGCCTTACATTTGAACGCATCTAGTGTATAATACGTTAGTTTAGTATCATTTTTTCAAAACAAATTCTTCCGTTTTAGAATTTCTGTTTGTCTCTTTAATTATTACGTTTTAGTTTGATTTTGGCATGTTCTAGTATTATTATGATTCATTTATCATTTTAATATTTCAGTTGGGGTGACGGGACACGTGATGCAATCAAAAACGGCTCACAATTCTTTTCATCGATTCTTTATGCATAAAAATGCTTCTCTTTGCATAACTTTTTATCTAATAGAACATATTTTTCAAAAAAAAAAATTACCACCCCTCCCCTAAAAATTTCAACGACACAGTCTACGTCGATGACCCCCTTATAGGCACCCCCCGATTCTCACCTGGTATACAGGTAGGGGGTCTTCCACTCCACACCCCGTTCCTTTCGCACCTCCTTGTCCTGGACCCTATCAACTTGTAGTACCTTGACTCGCAGTCATACATGGCCCTGGACCCTATTCTGTGCAGTCCGGGAGGCAGAGGGACTTTGTCCGGGTCCGGGCCAGCAGTCGGAATGGCGTTCTGCTGTCGAGGCAAGGTTGCTGATAGTCCATGAGGTAGTCTAGCTGCCCTGTGGTGAAAAACGTTAGATTGACTATTGCATACAAAAAAAAACGAGTCATGATATTAACCAAAATGAGACGGTTGACTGTGTGACGGCATTGCGCTACTCCTTGAGGAAGTGTTAGTACAAAGACCTTTTCCTATCACACACACGTTTATTAGCTTTGGCTGACAAGTGGCAACGACCGGTATTGGACATATAAAATTGGGCTGGGGGCCCGGATAGCCGAGTGGTTTGGACCATTACATTGAAATATTCTTCCTGTGTCTGTCTTACTTGATGAAGGCTTTATAAGCGGGTCTCTGAACAAGCACACAAGACGGAATATAGATGTCTCTTCCCTACCCGAAATTGGGCTGTTTGCTGATGAACGTTTTATTTCTTCTTCGTGCACAGCGGCTTCCTATGATCGCTCGTTGATCGAACCAACGTCGCAGCGCGTGATCAATTACTGTTTATTTTTTTCAAAACCTAATTGTTAGTCCTATTGACATTAGTTATCTTTACCTTATATGTTACTTAAAAAATGTTGTTATTGCAAAGCCAGCGTAGTCATTGAACTCGTCGACATGAGATACACCGAGTAAGTCAAACCAGAGTCTATCGAGGGATTAACCCGGCGACCCGATCTCCAAAGCTGCTCACCATTGTGAAACGCTGCTGCACTGGCGTAGTGTACGGCAACTGTTTTTTTCACGCTTCACTTTACATTGAGACTACTACATTGAAAATCTGAGGTAAAACCATAATAGTGGGGTCGTCTCTTCAATAGCATGTGAAAGATCCAATAGACTTAACACTGCAACATTACCGGAACCTATGTGTGGAAACATGCCTTAAAACTAAAAAAAAATCAGATTCGTATCAATGACAGTGCCGACTCAACTTATAAGGCTAGAGAAGCACTCTGTGACGTCACGCTATCTGTATTTCGGATTGGCGGCTGTTTTGAAAGAGATGAACGAAACTTGCTCGGAATCTGAAAAATATGGTAGACCGAAGAGGTTCTAAAGAAAAGACGATAATCCGATCCAGACGGATAGCGGGGAGTCATTTAGAGATTTTAAAGTTGAGTATTATTTTTGGGGGTCAATATACATACATAGGTCATTCGAAATAGCAAAACAGCTATGAAATTTAGATTCATAAATAAAGTACAAGGGTGTTCGAAAAGTTCAGTGATTGGTCTTATAAGTAAAAAACCAAGAAGGTTAGGATCTTGCACTCACGCAGACGAATTGAGCGAAATGTCATCTCGAGCAATGTAATTGCCATTTGACGACAGATGAGAGAAGTTTAACACAGTTAATGTGAGAAAGATTGTCAGTGTGACATGGAGCAACGCATAAACATAAAGTTTTGCTTCAAGTTAGGCAAAACGGCGACGGATACACATGAGATGTTAGTGAAAGTTTGTTCAGGAAGCAGTGAGTGAAAAAGGTGTTTATGAGTGGTTTTACCGCTTTACAGACGGAAATTAGGACGTTGCTCCGCTCGAGGCTCATCTTTGACATTCTCCTTTCCGTAAGATATTATGGGTCCAATCAGCGTTTCATGTTTGTTAAATTAAATCTGTAGGTGTATCAGGGGCTGATCCCATGTCCGCCTCATAAACCGAGGTTTGCGGGATCGAGTCCTAACTGAGGAGTCAGATTTTCTGGAGGGGAAAATCGCTGGATGGAAAATCGTCTGGATGGGAAAAATGTCATATAATTATGAAAGCAATTAAAAGATTCTTCCTTGAGTACCTGCTTGACATGACTCCCGCATTATGGACAGCGGCCCTTTCAGCAGCGGCAGTCTTCATGGGCGGCAAGTAAGTCACGAATCCACCCATTGGGATGTCTGGATCCTCGCAAGCATCGACTAAGATTGAAAAACGAATTATTAATATGTTAGGTTTGTTTGAATTATCGATGCACTTGAGCTATGCGAGAGCTAAATAATTCATCCTCAATATGCGCCTTCATACTACATTTCTTTTGAGTAAACATTTCAAAATAATTTTATCAGCCTAAATGGAGCTGGGGGTTAATAATTTTAAGTAAAAAGTTTAAAATATTTTCAATTTGCATCATTGGTGGCATGTAGTTAAGCTATGAATGCATTTGATGCAATTCTATGGATTGTAAATTTTTTTAAAAAAATTAATACACAAATAATAATTTGTTGTAGTCCCTATATACTTAACTTGCATTTGGTATTCTACAAGGTATTAAAAGTATATGGTTCCCCCGAATCCCAACAAGGTGGAAATCCAGACACTAGAAATACGTATTTTTTGTCTATCCCAATTCTTTCCCAATTTAGAATGTTTTTCTAAATAGGACATAAAAAGTTTGATCTAAATTGTCGCACACTATACTATACTATATTAAAAACTCGAACTCGGTTCAAAAAACACCATTAACGTACTCTATCACCAATTATAAGAAAAAGGACACGATCACATAATAAAATAAGTCCGAATTTTAGAACAAATGTACTAAGAAACTAAACGCAAACAATGGAGTAGTAAAAATACTCCCATTAGTTATGCTTGTGATTTCCGTATAAAATGCATTACGAATACATAGCAATAAAAGAAAAATCTATCATCACAAATGTAAAAATCAGTGCTTAAATTGCCCTTAATTTATCATAACGGCAATAACGTATTGATTTTTTGGGATTTCGAAACCGTCGAAATTTCGTTCTTGTTGGAATTTTGGCCTGTCGGAATTACGGAATGTCGGATTTAAGTCCGGATACAACGTTTTCATGCACTCACGGCGGGACTTCGTTTAAGTACCGAAACGTTCGTATCCTTTACAACATACTAGCAGTATGGTCCCGCCTTACTGGGAACCCGTCAACTTCGCATTGCTTCCTTTTAGAAGCATGCTTACTTGTGAAAATACACTCAATATCTGAGCTAAATTCTATTCGTGTTGGCGCATGCGCAAGAAAAAAGCAAATAATAACAGATAATTGCGTCAAGCCCCTGTTGCGGCCCGGTCGTTGTGTTCTGAAGCCCTCTTATGGGGGGTCTGCCTATTTATTAAAATGCACTCAAAATCAAAATAAGATTAAATTCGTGTTGGCGCATGCGCACTTAAAAAGCAAACACTAATAGAGGAGGGCGTCAAGTCCCCGTTTCGACCCGGTCCATGTATTTTCAAGTCCTGATGGTCCCGCACTCCCACGTGGATGACGTTTTTTGAAACTAATTATATTAATTAAAATCACAAAAAAAATCAAGCCTCAGGTGCACACGTAGGTATTAAAAGTAATCGGTATTAAAAATTTCGAATTTTTTAGAGAAGTCTAAGTAGGTCTTTTGCAATCCACAGACTCTTTCTTTTACTTTTCCTTAAGGTTCGAATTTAGCTGGGTATTTTTTTAATCTTGCAGAATTTGAGAGCCTTACTTTTGACACAAGTCGGCTTCGGATCTGACCAAGTTCCATTCGATAGACAAGATATCTCGTTCACACCGTTTATGTAATGCAGTGAATTGCATGAAAATTCGATGGAGGATCCCACATAAAAAACGTCATCAATCTTTCCAACTGGTTCAGACTTTCCGTTGACAACGGGACCTGGATCATTACATATTGCTAAAAAAATAAACATAATTAGCCTTGAAGCATTAAATAAATTCGTATTACAGTAAATAATTTCATTCATTTCAATCGGTTTTTTTTTTCAAAACTTTTGACATTTATAGTAATAATGTATATTACACATTTATTATTTCAAAACCTGTTGTTATAAGATGGAAGAAATGGAAATTCCCCTCATTAATGGAAATAATTAAAAATAATTATTTACATCTTAAAACCCGTGTTACCACCATAGAGATAATTATAACACACAGTTAAGTTTCAGCTCAAGATTGCAGCCGAATACTAGAACGTTCTAGTTGCCACCATACACTCTTAAAACAAAAGAGTGAAATCCGCTCCAGTTGGAGAAGTGCATTTTCGACACCGTAAAGGCATGCATATTTACTCAGACTGAGTTAAAATCACTCGTTTGGAGTGATGCTGTCGGAGGTTTAACACACAAAGGATCCACTCCAAAAGGAGAAGTGCATTTTCCAGTCTGGAGGAGTGAAATCCACTCAGACTGAGTTAAATTAGGAGTGTTTGTTTTAAGAGTGTATTTGGAGCGTCGATTTACCACTTTTGAGATGCCTCAAAGTTATATATTTACCACAAGCTCTCGCTCACTCTCTTAAATAGCTATAAGCTAGAAAGTTCTATGATTCCGGTGCAATCTTGCACTAAACTTTTTAACAGTGTAATGACAAGGCTCACTGCAAATCATTTCAGCTCTCATTATTTTGCAAGCAGTACATCAGAGAAAATTGTATTTTCCATTATCTTATAATTCGTTTCGTTCTCTTATAATTTTTAGACTTCACAAGGTAAGGAATTGCGCGACTGGATTGATGTTGTTTTTACTTTCCATTGAACATTTTAAAAATGCAGCTCATAGTCTTTTAAAAGATATTTTAGGTTGCTGACTGTTCTAAAAATAAAAGATAAGATCTTAGACAAAATATTTCTTAACACAATAAACATTCGGATTACAATAAAAAGGTTATTTTAAATTAATTAAAAATAAACAAAACTCATACAAACCTAAGTTATTAGCTTCCGACTTTTTAATGCAGACGAAGTTCAAAAACTCGCTACAACTTTTGTTATCCCTTTGGAATTCCAGAAATCCAACAACTGCACTTGGGCATTTTTGGCTGATGTCACTCGTATTTGTTGACTCAGAGACGTTCTCGTTCTCGGAAGAAAGATTCTGATCCACAAGACCCCAAATTGAATTTATTTCTGCGAGAATATAAATTACCAAAAAGTTTGAAAGTTAAAAAATCTGGTTATATTAATTTTAGGTCAATTAATTTAAGAATACAGATGGTCAATCGAAATTGTAAAACGCAACCATGAAATTTATATCTGTAATTTAAGTATTGAAATGTATAAGATTTTGCTTCATAATTAGTATGAAAAATTTTATTGTCCAAGCAAATTCTTCAAGATATTTTAAATTAGCTTTAAAAAGCTTGTTTAAAATGCATTTACTAAAAAAACATAGTTATTGTAAATGTGTGAGTCCAATAAGCTTATCTTCCTCTTCTAAAACGGTTCAGACGACCGTACAACTAAGATTCGATAATGATATTCCTATCATACATTGCACGGAAACAAAAATCTTGCGTAGCTAAAGTATTAATGGTCCGAATTTAATATGCACAAACACTCTTTAGATAAATGTCACTACTAGACAAATGTTACTACATTTATCTAAGGTGTAGTTCTCATATACAGATAAAATGATTAAACCAAAATTTGTTTACACCACCTTATATATGCGTTCAATTGAAAATGTTCAGTAAAGTGCTTAGAAGGAAAATGAAAATAAAAAGTTTCTCCTATATACAATATACAACAATTTATGTGGGCAATTTCAATTAAACGAAAAACGAATTTACAAAAAACTTAAAGTTAGTGTTCTTAGTTGGCAATGAAGGTGTTAATGGTATTCTCAAATTCGTCGTTAATGAGCCAAAAAAAAAAAAACTCAGACATATTTGAAGTTTTACTTTCTGAATTTAGCAGAGTGACCAGTCTGGTAGATAGACCTAATGTTTTTATTAAATAAAGGTGTTAATGGTATTTACAAAATCGTCGTTAATGGGCAAAAAACAACTTTTTGGATCGAGCAAAGTGACCAGTCTAAGTTTGTCCTCAGGATTGGTGGATAGATAGAGCTAATGTTTTTATTTGGAAATAAAGGCGTTAATGGCATCCACGAAATCGTTGTTAATTGGTTAAAAACAACCAATATAGATTTAAAGGTTTACTTTTCGAGTTGAGAAGAGTGACCAGTCTAAGCTTGTCCTCAGGATCGGCGGGTAGATAGAGCTGAAGGCCCATGTTGGTGCAAACAGCCTGCGACTGCTCATAAGACCGCCTGTTGTTGGAGATATAGGCACACGTGTGGTCCAGCATTACCAAACCTTTTTCGCATTCTGGGGAAAAGGCATTGATTATAACCAATGTGTATGAAGAGTACAGGGGAAAAACAACTTCATTTCGTAGGAATCTTCCGGTATTCTTTTGTGATTGGCGGACCATTGGCGAGAGGAAATCGGATTTTTCTTTTTGTTCTTCTTTCGTGGTACAAATGTGTGACTCGATTCCCCTGATCTCTGGCGTGAATCAGGGTTTCCGCGAGAGAAAAAGTGAGTAAACGGTTTCCTTACACCAGTTTAGGCGATGACTCGCTATTGTTGCCAAATAATCCTGATTAACACATATTCCTATGCAATGAAGTTCTTTTCCCCCTGTGCTGTTCATATGACTTGTGATACTAATAAAACATATATTTTAGGCTGTACTTTGATACAGCAAAACATCTTAGTTCTTTCTATAAAAAAGAGAAAATATTTTCCATTGATTTTAAAGCCTAAATAAGGATCGGTGTGATTTTGTAAAAGAGTATTAACCTTCCGAATGGCCTGGAATTGAGAAAAAAATAGTGATTCTGCTCTCCGCATAAATTTTAAAATTAATTTTTTAAAACTACCATGTTTGTATAGCAAATCTGAAATAGGTTTAATTTTAAGGATATGATTTTTTTAAAAAAATATTTCCAAATGAAAAAAAAAAAAGATATAATAGCAATAAAAACTTATTATTTATAATATTTTATGTTTATTGCTATAAAAACTAGTGTACGAAATATATTATGTGTGGGAAAAGTCAGGTCTAACGCTCAGAGGGTTAATGACTTTCATTTTTAAAAAATAATCCTTCTGTTCCAAGAAAGTTTTCAAGACCAAGAAACTAATTTGAACGAATTTGAAAAAACTGGAATTAACGTTTTGCTATTAAAATGTTTAACCATACATCAAGATTTAATTATATGATGTTCCTGCTAAAATCTCTATAAGAGTTAAATAAAAAAAGCAATGAATGATTTTTTATAATTTTAAAATTATTTTCTAAATATCTTTATCCCTATTCTATAAAAAACGGCTTACTTACCAACTTTGCTCCCTGTTCTACTAATGGGAGGCAGTTTATCAAAACGAAAACTTCCGTCTCGATCTGCGAAACTGTAAAAATAAATTGTAAACTCTCAATAAAATACTCCAAGACACAATACATTATTTATGAAATAACTTTTAAACTACAACACATAATTTTTATTTACATTCAGGTTTAAAACTATATTGACTTTAAAGTAGACTGAAAACTTCTAATACAATTTTACATATATTTATCGAAAGTTTCTAGATTCAGAAACTTTTATTACAATTACAATGTTACTGTCAATGCTTATC
Organism: Hylyphantes graminicola; assembly: GCA_023701765.1. Classification (NCBI taxonomy): domain Eukaryota; kingdom Metazoa; phylum Arthropoda; class Arachnida; order Araneae; family Linyphiidae; genus Hylyphantes; species Hylyphantes graminicola. Next base: position 55,462,686 of record CM043119.1, read on the forward strand.
TGTTTTAGAATTATTTACTACCTGTTGTCTTTCACTTTTAATTTAACTTATCTAATTTATTATGTTTGAAGTCAGTAATTATTAATTATATTTTAGTCATAAAATAAGAGAAGGCGATAATAATAATAGAATAGCGGAAACAATTGAAAACCTGTACTTGATTTCAATAAAATGGTTCAAGACCGTAAGTAAAAGAAACGGTTTTATACCATTCAAAGTATATTGGTGCTGTAAGAAAAAAATTCGTATCTGCAAATACTTTTTGAGAAAATGAAGAAAACTAGTTTCATAAAACGCCAAGTATAACAGAGATTTACAAGTTTCATTGAATATGTGGATTTAACTATGAATTATATGAAGAATTTTGGGTTGTAATAAGATAAATTATTTCTTTTTTTGTGTATTGATGTTAATGACTTGAAAACTCTGCAATTGCAGATACGGATTTTTTTATTGAAGAGGCAATGTAAGAACAACCCTTAAAAATTGAGGTTTCTTTTTTGTAGTAGTACCTTTCCGAGTCAACATTGTTGGACAATCTTCTCTGTAAAGTGTAAGCTCGTTGTTGATGACGGCCACCGGGTCAAGCGACGTCATTGAATACAAGCTTTGAAGGAAACTGATTTTAAACTACACGAGTTTAACCAAACGGTTCAAGGCAAACAATACCACTACACGAATTTAACCGAGACCGCTAATAAGAGAATTTTTTTAAAACCATCGAAAATTATGTGGAATTAAGTTTTTTTTTTTTTGCAGAGTGGAAGCTTTCCGACTTGACATTATTGGAGAAGCATCCAGTGAAGTGGGAGTAGTATGGTCCGTTCCTGATGACGGCCACGGATTAAGACCGTTAAGTAAGCAAACGATAATAGTTTAAGACCATAAGTAAACAACGATAACTGTTCAAGACCGTTAGTAAGCGAAGAGCTTTTAAACCATCGAAAGTGCAGAAAATTTCTGTAAAAGTTCATGTTTCTTTAGTAAGCATGTACCTTTCCGACTTGACGTTGTTGAAGAAGCATCCGTGGGAGTAGGGGGTAAGAAAACAAAAAAAAAAAATAAGTTTTCAAGACTTTTAGTAAGCGAAACGGTTTTAAACCAACAAAAATATAAGAAATTAAAGATTCCGATTTAATGTTGTTAGGGAAACTTCTCGTAAAGTGGGAGTACGATTTGTTGTTGATGACGGCCACTATAACGATACCTCAAACCATGATGATAATGGTTGAAAACCGTAAGTAAGCAAACGATAATGGTTAAAACCGCAAGAAAGCAATCAATAACGATAATGGTTTAAACGGTTTAAAACCATCGAACATGATGAGAAATTTCCGTAAATTTAAGGTTCTTTGGTAGAGTGGTAACTTTCAGACTCGACGTTGTTGGAGAAGCTTCCCGTGAGTGGGAGTACGATTCGTTGTTGATGGCGGTCACGGTTTAAGACCGTAAGTAATCAAACTATAACGATAACGGTTTAAGACTGTAAGTAATCAAACTATAACGATAACGGTTTAAAACCGTAAGCAAGCAAACGATAACGGTTAAAACCGCAAGAAAGCAATCAAAAACGATAATTGTTTAAACGGTTTAAAACCATCGAGCATGATGAGAAATTTCCGTAAATTTAAGGTTCTTTGGCAGAGTGGTAACTATCAGACTCGACGTTGTTGGAGAAGCTTCCCGTGAGTGGGAGAACGATTCGTTGTTGATGACGGCCACGGTTTAAGACCGTAAATAATCAAACTATAACGATAACGGTTTAAGACCGTAAGTAATCAAACTATAACGATAACGGTTTAAAACCGAAAGTAAGCAAACGATAACGGTTAAAACCGTAAGAAAGCTATCAATAACGATAATGGTTTAAAACCATCGAACATGATGAGAAATTTCCGTAAATTTAAGGTTCTTTGGCAGAGTGGTAACTTTCAGACTCGACGTTGTTGGGGAAGCTTTCTGTGAGTGGCAGTACGATTCGTTGTTGATGACGGCCACGGTTTAAGACCGTAAGTAATCAAACTATAACGATAACGGTTTAAGACCGTAAGTAATCAAACTATAACGATAACGGTTTAAAACCGTAAGTAAGCAAACGATAGCGGTTTAAACCGAAAGTAAGCAAACGATAACGGTTAAAACCGTAAGTAAGCAAACGATAACGCAACGGTTAAAACCGAAAGTAAGCAAACGATAACGGTTAAAACCCTAAGTAAGCAAACGATAGCGGTTAAAATCTTAAGAAAACAATCAATAACGGTAATGGTTTAACGGTTTTAAACCATCGAACATTACGAGAACTTTCCGTAAATTTCTGGTTCTTTGGTATAGAGTGGTACCTTTCCGACTCGACGTTGTTGGAGAAGCTTCCTGTGAAGTGGGAGTAGGGTCCGTTGTTGATGACGGCCACTATAACGATATATCAAACTATGGCGATAACGGATATCAAACTATAAACGATAATGGAAGAAAACAAACGATAATGGTTTAAACGGCTTTAAACCATCGAACGTGATGAGAAATTTCCGTAAATTTATGGTTCTTTGGCAGGGAGTGGTACCTTTCCGACTCGACGTTGTTGGAGAAGCTTCCCGTGAAGTGGGAGTAGGGTCCGTTGTTGATGACGGCCACCGGGCCGCCACTGTTGGTGATCTTGGCAGAGTGGACGGCCGCCTGGCACACGGAGGAATCTTTCCGGTAGATAGACGTGCCCCACACCGAAAACTCCTCGTCGGCACACTCAGGGGGACACAGGATGCTAGAAACATTTGTGAAATGGTATGCAAAATTGCTAGATAGAACATGTATCAATCAGGAATGGAAAGTTTCTTTCAAAAAGTGACTCTGTTACACTTACTAAATGTAAAAAGTTAACTTTCTTACAATTGTAGTTACTTAACATAAAAACTAACTACACTCTTAAAACAATCGAGCGATTTTAAGTCAGTCTGAGTTAATTTTCACTCCTCCAGTGTCGAAAATACACTTCCCCCATAGGAGTGGATACTTTGCTTGTTAAACCTCCGACAGGATCACTCCAAACGAGTGATTTTAACTCAGTCTGAGTTAATATTCACTCCTTTCCAGTGTCGAAAATGCACTTCTCTTACAGGAGTGGATTTCACTCTTTTGTTTTAAAAGTGTAGTTACAGTTATTAAATTCAAAAAAATTAACTATGTTACAATTACAGTTACTTTACATAAAAAGCAACTAGTTACAGCTACTTTCTAAGAAAAAAAAGTAATTGCAGTTATTTTCGACGAAAATTGTCTAATCAATGTTATATTCAACAAAAAGTAACTAATCACAGTTACTTCCAGAATTTTCAAGTTGTAAGAAAAATTGGAATTTAGCCATTTTTTACCATTTTACAAATAGAACCAAGGCTAGTTTGGTTTGGTTTGGTTTGAATTATCGTCGCACTAGAGCTACACGAGGGCTATTGGCGACGGGCGTCGTATTTTAGAACCACAGTCAGGTGACGAGCCACACCTGAATAGGCACCCAACGCAACCGTTAAAGAACCAAGGCTAGAGAATTAGGGACATTCGGAAAAAGTTATGAACGAAAATTCAGCGTTAATGAAAGTTAAAATTTAAATAATTAAGTTTAAGTCAAACGTCGGACTGTAACGAAAATAGCCATGAAGAGCAGCATGAGAAGTAACAGAAAAGTAACGAAATTTTTTGTTACTTCATTACCGCTATAAGTAACTAAGTTAGATTTACAGTTAATATCTGAAAATCTAAAAGCGTTACCTGAAAAATGTAATTGTTACAACTAACGGAGTTACAAGTAATGTGTTACTCCAATACCTGCATCTATAATATTGAAACCGTTAATATTTTTCTAGCAATAAGTTACATCTTTAATAAGTTACATCTTTAATAATTCTCAGTTAAACGTACCGATCCGTGCTTTTTAGACGCTCTCTCAATCAACTTTATATCGGTTTTAAGGTGTTTTAAATTCTCAATTAACTAATAATATATATTCAAGTATCCAAACATATACAGAATATTCTTTGTATGAAAGCAGTGACGTGAGAATTGGAGAAATGTTTGCGATTGCTCCATTTTTGCACAGATTTTGTTTACATTATAACGGCAAGTATTATTTTTTTCGTAATTTGCCAATTTGCGTTTGTAAATTTGGTTTTAAACTAACTTTTTTTTAAATACAGCTCAAAAGTATAAAAAAAATCGCAACTTCCTTATTTTCTAAACACTAGACTCGTAAGCGATTTAGCAGAAGAATAAGTTCTATCAATGATGTAACTTTTTTTTCTTAATATTTGCAATCAAAGTAAAAACAAAGAGTAGTTACCGTACAGAAACACCTTCTTCAGAAATAACTTCTGAACCTTTGGTAAAGCAATCCGGGATAATGGTTGATACTGTAAAAGTAATAAGTCATCTTAATTTTTAAATAAAATTTACATAGATAAAAAAAATATATGATTTTAAATATTTGTGATTTTTTTCAAAAATTTAAAGCTTTAGATGAAAATTTTAAAGCTACAATAGACATGTTTCTCGTATTAATTGGCAAAGAGTTCCACAGGAATGAAAATACTGCTTTGATTGGTCAATCAATGAGTGGGCAGAGTTTTTAGGTCAAACCCCCCAATAATCAAAACCACCAACGTAATCCAGGAATGAAAACAGAATGGGTTACGTCACGTCAACCAATTACTATATTCTAATAGAATTTTGAATGTTTCCTCACCAATGGCCAGGAAATGGGCAAATATGTATGGTTGTTTTCACCGCATGAATTTTAAATTTAATTATTTCAAATAAAATATTTTTTTAAATTAGAATCAAGTTTATCCTGAAATAGATTATCTTTAAAATATTTCCAGAAGAAAATGATACATTATGAATAAAAATTTGTAAATTTTAAAATGCAAGAATATTGTAAGAAAGGTTTATGCACAAAATACGGAAAAGGCCGGGTCTAACGATCGGTGGGTAAACTGCTCTGTGTATTGAAATAGAGTATAACTGCCCTTACCTTTAATGCAAGAGGGTAAGGTTTCAGACCATGTCGCATCAAAAAGACATATTAAGTTGTCCGATCCCAGTTGCTCGAAACCAGCATTGCAGGTATATTGAATTCTGGAGTCTTGAATAAAGTGTCCGCCTACTTTCACTGATTCCGGGGGTACAACACGCTCCGCATTAAGAACGTTTCCTGGATCTGGGCAAGTAGCAAGTTTTTCTAAAAAGTAGTTACAAAAAAATTCGGTATAATATTACTTTGGTACCATGCCTATAAATATCAATCGAGATCAGTAGCATCATGGTTAAGTTTTTACGGACATCAGTACAGGCCTATTAATGTCAATTGGGGTCAGTAGCCTACTGGTAAGATTTTTATGGATATCAGTACAGGCCTATGAATGTCAATCGGGGTCAGTAGCCTACTGGTAAGATTTTTATGGATATCAGTACATACATATTAATGTCAATTGAGGTCAGTAGCCTACTGATAATTTTTTTTATTGATGTCAGTAGATCTTTATTGATATCAATGGGAAATATTATCAGTAGGTAACTGATATCAATAGCGCCTACTGATAACAATAAGGACATCCATAGAAATCAGTACATATCAATAAAGATGTAGGGGTAAGTGGTGTACCTTGGACGTATGTGTACCTCGAACCTATGCTGATTCTAGCTCGATTAGCTTAGATATTGAAACAACACCACATGCAGTTAAAGTATTTGCTACCAGGGATCTCAGTGACGTTCTATCTGTTTGTTTAAAAGGTCAATTTATTAAAGAGGTTTCGAAAAACTAAATTCACAGTTCAAAAGTAAATTTTTGTCAGATTCTTTAGAGTAATTTTTTGCTCAAACATGTAGTGTTTATTCAGAAACGATGGTTATGCAATATAAAGCAAAGTTTTAGCTATATAACAGTGTGCTTGAAATTAAGTTAAGTCTAATCTTAACTTGGTGATTAACTATTTTGTTTTTAATATCCAAGTGGTGTACCTCGAACCTAATACAAGTGGTGTACCTTGGACTGGTCCAAGGTACACTACTATAGGTCTTATGTGCTTCAGATTGTTGAAAACCCTTTTTAAAAGTCAAGTAAATTCTTTCCTTTGAAAAATTAAGTATTTTAAGCTATTAATATGCAACCCTGATTTGTAAAATCTAGAAAAATGGAAATTTGTAAGAAATTTTGATATGATGTGATAACGAATTTTTTTTGTAGTTAATTATTTAGATTTATGGAAGCCTATAAAATTTTAACCATATTGATATAATATAGAAAATAATTATTGCATGCTCATCTAAAAAGATATTTTTTATAATAAATATCTAAGCAGAACATCCTTTTTAAGTTTAGGCCTAGTTGAATAAACATAGGGGGAAGTATTTGAGTTTTTTTTTTTTCAAATTTAAGACAGAAAGATAGCCAAATGTTTTTCTATGGCATGAAATAACAGTTTAATTTTATGCTGCATTTTAACGAATACACCCGAGAAAGATTGCATTGCAGCTGAAAAACCCAAAAGGTCACTAAAAAACTAAGGCAATAAAACCCCTTACTTAGCCAATTGTCCTAACATAACCAATTACTACAATCTTGGCTAGAAATAAGAGTATGTTGTAAAATGTATTTTTGAATTTTATGTGGCTAATAAATATTGGTTTTCGGACTGTAAATCGAGTCTCTCTACCTGTTAATAATTGGTCCAAGGTACACTACCGGTTGGACCAAGGTACACCGCCGGTGGTGTACCTTGGTCCTAATTACAATTTTCTGTATTTATTTTTTTAATAGTTGAAATCTTTTAAATAACCTGTTAAAATAAATATATGTTGTTTATAACAACATAAAGTATTCAGTAAAAATATTTTTATTCACTTTTTGCAAGTAATTAAGAAAATAAAAATTGAAAAGTCAAAATAGGTCCAAGGTAACCCACCTTCCCCTACTAATGTCAATAGATTTTTGTATTGATCTCTATGGATCATTTTTAGCAGGGCACTGCACTAAAAATGAATGAAATCAATGAAAAATAAACGTCAAATCCCGCCATTCTCAAAATTAAATTTAGCAAATGTATTTACATTCATGAGCTGTTTTGAAGTAATATTTGCAATGTTCTCGATCATAACAAATATTCTCTTGGTCATTCCGTTTTAAAAACATTATCTAGACTTAACAGTTATTTTTTATGAGTTTAATATAATTATTTATTTTATGTCAAAACATAAGTTGAATAAAATCTGGTAGTTAATATCTTTATTTGGTTATTTAGTTAATTTTAGTATATCTAGTAGTTTTTGCGAAAAATTTAAAAAGTGAAGAATGGAAGTTTTGCCTTCACGGCTCTTAAATGCACCAGTCCATTATTATTTGTTTTTTGGTAAAATCTTCTCACAACTAGGAACTACTCTGTGCTCCTTAAAAGTATGCATTGCCGGTAAATTTCGGTTAAATGGTCATGTTAAAAGTCTAATCATTTATGTGTAAAGTAAGGCAAAACTTCAATTCATTCTGTTAAAATTTAAAAAAACATATTGGAAAATTTAATTACAAAGATTTTTTTTAACTAAATAATCTTTCTCATAACGGAATCGATTGCTGTTTTCTGTTTGATACACTTTTAAAAATGTGGCGCTTGGTTACACAAAGAATATGGTTCCTAGGAGCTGGAAAAGTTGTGTGGTAAAATGTTTCACCATGTTTTCGGGATTAAATTGAACCTTTCTCAGGCTTTTGTCACCAAAACCTAAAAAATGGTTTAAAAAATCCTGAAAATATATTGAAGCATTTCGTCACACATCTGTTGCACTACAAAGAACCATTTAAAAGGTGCAACCAAGCGAACATCTTTTTGTCTCAAAAACCTGAAGAATAATTCAACCGAATACCGGAAATACGGTGAAAATTTTCACCACTTACCCGTTGCAGTTACTACAAACCATTGTAAGGGTTTAACCAAAACACAAACTTAAACAAGACCTGTTTAAAAATACTGTTACTAATTGTAATTATATTGATAATTTTAGCCTCTATAAATTTCACAAAATCTTTAACAGTATTGGTGCAGATCTTGATGTTTCAGACACGTCTTTAAAAGTTCTTAAATCTAAATGTTACATTTTTTTGCATTGTTTGTAGTTTTTAGTGTTTCGTAGCTAATTTAAAGAGTATTTGTATGTCTGTTGCGCAACACTGTAACTAGGTCTTTGATCTGTTGTGTGAAGGAGAGGTGTGGAGAATTCGAGGTAGTCGGGAGTTGAGAAAGATATACAAAGAAAAAGGTATATTGGACATGATAAAATCAGAAGGCTTCAATGGCTCGGACATCTCGAACGAATGAATAAAGATATAGCCACAAGAAAAATCTATAAAGGAAAACCAGAGGGAAGGAGAAGTGTTGGACGTCCCGGAAAGAGATGACTGGACGAGCCGGAGGTAGGCCGGAGAAGAATGAAAGTGAAAAATTGGATAGTTAAGGGGGAATGGGCGTGCAGGACCGAGGGTCTCCAAACTCAAGTGCCTCAATGTTAATCCAATGGGAAAAAATTATTTTCTTTGCCACATTTCTCCGGCTGTATTGAATATTTTTACAAGCGGATTTTTTTATGTGATAAATGTAGCTGACTTACAGGTCTCTATCTTCCCACTTTTTGAAATTGCTTCGAATATTTTGTGTAAAATAATTTGTTGAATATTAAAAAAATATTCGTACTAATTTAAAAAAAAGTGGAAAGATAGAGACCTGTAAGTCAGCTACATTTATCACATAAAAAAATCCGCTTGTAAAAATATTCAATACAGCCGGAGAAATGTGGCAAAGAAAATAATTTTTTCCCATTGGATTAACATTGAGGCACTTGAGTTTGGAGACCCCCGGTCCTGCACGCCCATTCCCCCTTAAAGTAAAGGATAGGAAGAAGTGGAGCTGCGTATCAAAAGATGCTAAGGTCCTTCATGGACTGTAGCGCCGAAGAGTAATTAAGTGAGATCTGTTGTGTATGCTTTGTTTAATAAATAAAATTAATCTACCACAGGCTGGAAGGTCCCCACTCCATTGTCCTCCCTCCATGCATGTAAGCGTGTCCACACCATTGAGTCGATGGTAAGGATTGCATGTGATTTTCGCCTTCACGCCTTCCACCAACTCGTTGGCCGAAAAAGTAAGTCGGCCATTGGCCGGGGCACTCAGCAGGGGACATTTCATCACTGGAACAGGAATAAAAACAACTCATTCAAAAATTGAAATAGTTTGAAGATGTACGAAGGGACTGTGACTTACGCTTCCACTTTAAGGGCCCAGGGCACGAGCAAATTTGGGAGCCCCAAAACATACCTCGATAAAATATTTGCTTGTATTTTCCTATCTTACAGTGTTTACCAAAAAAATAGCCGAAGTAATCAGGTTGGAAAGCATGCTTAATCCACCCAAAATAACTATTTTTATGATTGATTAATTCAGAGTTAAACACAATTTCATAGTAAACTTCGCATAAATGTTCATGAAGAAAATTTGCACCCCCCCCCCATCCTCCTTTAAAACCGGGGGCACTGGGCACGTGCACGGGCATACTCGGTTTCACTTCCTATTACATTATTCCGAGCATACTACTCATCAACTGACAAAGCCCAGAGAAGCTCGCTCAAACACGTTTGAAGGAAGTTTGCATAAAAGGAAAACAATGTTTGAATATAAGGAAAGGTTTGGACATAAATAACATAGAAATTCCATTTTTATTAATATTTGCACTGTTGCCACTTTGTCAAACGCACGAGAAACTTTATTAAAATAAAACTTGAAGAAATATTTATTTTATCCAAACGTTGTTGGAAAGTTTGACGTTATTTCGATGAAGAAGACAACTGGTCAATCTTCTACATTTTAAAGGTTCCGACTGGTTCCGAACAGATTTCTTCATCTTCTGACCTCGGAAAAGTGACGTCAAACCGATGTGTTTTGAAGAGCTTCTCTCGACTTGTACACTATTAAAACAAAAGAGTGAAATCCACTCATGTAGGAGAAGAGCATTTTCGACACTGGAAAGGGGTGAATATTAACTCAGACTGAGTAAAAATCCCTTGTTTGGAGTGAGCCTGTCAGAGGTTTAACAAACAAAGTATCCAATCCACTCCTATGGGGGAAGTGCATTTTCGACACTGGAGGAGTGAAAATTAACTCAGGCTGAGTTAAAATCGCTGGTTTGTTTTAAGAGTGTAAGTTGTAAGTTGAGCAGGACGAGGCATACTCGAAACCTCTTGCTTGCAAGCCCAATACCGAACCGTCTGAGACAAAGTAGTTACTCAGTCTTGTTTGCTAGTATTGAGTATTTGTGCTGATCACCACAGTACTCCCCTTCCAGTGGGTCGGAAGAGGAACAGTTGATGCGTGCTGCCTGTCTCAGGGCGCTGCCGGCTTTGAAGTTCAGAACTTTGACACTAGCTTTGAAGCTCGGGACTTAGACGCCAGATTTGAAGCTCAGAACTTTGAAACCAGAACTTTGAAGCTTAACACTTTAAAGACGGGCGTCGACTGACCCATAGACTAAGAACACTCTCAGTTTGAAATTCTCATTGGATTTTCATTGGAGAATTTCTATATTGAAATTGACATAGAAACTAGCACCCCCGTTGTGTCTAAGGGAACTATTATAACGGTTTCTGGCTGCCTATTTCTAGTCACCTTTTGGGGCTTTAACAGAGGCAATTACATTTACGCCTCGTAATTTAGCATCCTTATCAAGTGATGAAAAGAATCTATTTTTGACGACAACTTATTTTCGACTTTATTTTTGAATATATGCAAGCTACTCATTGACTTCTATATCCCTCGTAGGGCCCCATCCTCAAGATATTTGACCTTATGCTTTTTTCTCCATTAATAAACCTACAGACTGACTACGCTTGTCATTTTAGACATGGTCCCCCAAAGATCCAAGGGATTCGATTGAACAACTCGTCAAATATTTATCCAAATGTAACAAAAACTTAGATTTAGGAGTTTTCGAAGGTTTTTCACATTTCTAAGTAATAAAAATTTGGTGTTGCTATTGAAAATTCTAAAGTTCGTAACATTTTTAATAGTAAGACGGCCCCTTATGCAAATTTTGTGTCATGCAATTAACTCAGAATTTTATTTGTTCACATAGTCAAAAAGGTCCGATTTTATAGGATGACTAACGGTTGAAATAATCACTAGTGGGTAACTTTTTTTCCCATAGCTGTACATTCCGAAGGAACAGTAGCGCTACAATCGGAAAGTAAACTTGACGATGGTTTATAAGCGGGTCCTTACGACCAAGCACACAAGCCTGAAAATACATGTCTACCAGCCAACCAACCAATCGGAAAGTAATCAACAAATCAATTATTAATAGTGTATTAGTTCCTTTCGACACGTTAGGAGAGCTAGGCATTAGATTAAATTGCTGGTCTAGAAGATTCTTAGTCTATGGGTCAGTCGACGCCCGTCTTTAAAGTTTTAATATTTTGGCGCTTGCTTTGAAGCTCGGGACTTTGACACTCGGACTGAAGAGGTATTGACATACCCGGTTTTTTTACCCCGCTTGATCATCACAAACCACCTGAGTGTGAGCCCGATACTGAACCGTCCATGACAAAGTAATTACTACGTCCCGTGTGCTAGTATTGGAAGGTCTTCGGAGCATCCAGAGTCTCCGAAGACCTCCCAACGCATTTTAAACCTATCGGAGGTATTGGCTGTAAAATTGTAAAAGTTTGGAGAAAAAAAACCTAACTTAAAGGCTGATAAGTTGTCCTTCCAACGTTTGTTTTATTTTGCGTTTTTTTAAATATATACTAGTAGCTATAACTAGTCTATAAATTTTTAACAATAAACCAATAGTTTTATTTACGCTTTTTAACTTCAATAGTTTTCATCAAAATGAACAACAAATTTCATAAGGATCAGATTTCATAATAATCTTTCATAACGGTCAAATTTCAGAAGGATCTATCATATTTCATATTGATCTTAATAATCTTTCGAATTTCAGATAGATTTTAATGATCTTTCGAATTTCATAATGATGTTTCAAATTTCATATTGATCATAGTGATATTTTACATTTCATCAGGGTCTTTCTACTTACAGCATTTGGGAGTTCTACTGGACCAGACGTCGTTTGGCAAACAAGTGCTGACCGGCTGACCACGAAGCTCGTGAGTAGCTGGACAGCTGTAGACAGCAGTCAGAGGCCGCAGTGGCGGGCTCAGCACAACTTGCAACGGATATTCGGGAGGCTCAGGTGGAGTGCACCCTAAAAAATAGATATACATACATGTAAACACTCTTAAAACGAACGAGCGATTTTAGCTCAGTCTGAGTAATTTTCACTCCTCCGGTATGGAAAATGGACTTCTCCTCTTGGAGTGGATCCTTTGTGTGTTAAACTTCCGACAGGATCACTCCAAACGAGTGATTTTTACTCAGTCTGATTTAATATTCACTCCTTTCCAGTGTCGAAAATGCACTTCTCCTACTAGAGTGGATTTCACTCATTTGTTTTAAGAGTGAAGGTTAACCTAAAGGACCGTGTCGGGATTAGGTAATTTTTTGAAAATTAACTTTTAAGTACCAGAAAAAATTCATTAAATTGCAGACCATATTTATAAAAAACGTGTAACGCTAAAATTCCGAAGAATTAATTTCATAAAAAGTATATAATTATTTAAATTCGTACTTAAGCAAATAATGGGAATATTTTTTATGATTTCACACTCTGCATACTGCAATTTCATTGGTTGTTTTCCTTGACAAATTATTGAAACAAGCCCATTAAAAAAGATTGTTATAAAAAAAAACTGCAGAATAAATTTTTCCATTTAAGGTTTAAATAAACTAACGTTTAGAAATTGGCAATGCAATTGCTAAATTCACCAAAGGTTGCCATAACCAATTTGTCGGGGTTACCAGCTTTGGCGTAAATTTGTCGGGCATGCTTCCTTAGCTTAACCCATATAATTTTATTTTACAACAACATAAGTTAGCCAACCTTCTTTACATATTTATCCCATTTAAAACACTTTATAAAATGGTATTAAATTTTAAATTTGAGCCAGTGACAAAATTAAAGAATAAGTCAAAAATAAAGTGTACGAGGGGAAAAGTTAGGTACTTATTGTCTGGACCATTTTTATCAAAACTGTTGCGAAATAAAGGAAAATTTTAAATGTATAATTTAAAATTAATAATTACAACCAGAATTTTTTTTAATTTGTGGCATATATTCTTACATTTTTAGTTCATAAAAAAATTATGTATAGGTGTTTTTTCAACATTTCACACAAGTGTTTTTTCACATTTAATTTTAATTTTATTTAGTTAAATCAGTTTTAACAAGAAGTTCTAAAAGAACTAAAATAGCCTACTTTCCTGTTACTTAAATACTTACAAAAATTCTTATCTAGAAAAAGCTAGGTTCGTTACAGTAAGTGACATCCACAACCGTTTCTACATTAAATGTATATACATTAGAATAAATTTCACTAAACACAGCATCCAGCTATAATTTCAACTTCTCAATCAATTATTTTCATTAATTTTTTATCGCCAATAAAATAAATATTACTTATCGTCCGCATGATTATTTGCAGTTATAAATAAATATTAAATTTTTCGCAAAACAATAACCAAAAAACTACTTCAAAATTCACTTAAAATAGGAAATGTAAATTGACAAGTAGGTTTGTAACAGAATCTGTCACTTATCCCGCTTCCACAGGTAAAAAGGCGCCAAACACAGATCATTAATTATATTAAACATTAACCTGCTATAAATTCGGCTAATTTCATTAATTTTATTTCGAAAATTAAATAATTATTACTTAAATCGTTTGAAAAAATTTATATTTCAAAGAATAAATATGTAATAGTTCTCGCTTTTAAATAGAATGAAAACGTTGCATACCATTATACAAAGACAATCGAGGTTAAATATATTTGACGTCATTTCAAATTGATACATGTTGCAAAAAAAAAATTTATTTTAATTTATTGTCTAAAAGAATTAAAGTTTCTCGCGCGATTGTTGCGATGGCAATGGTGATTTAATTCTAATAAAAATGGCTTCCTATGCTTTTCAAATGAGCATTGTACTTTGCAGTTTTTTAAATAATTGAAGTACTTAGAATTCGAATTCTTTTCTGAAATTTTCAATGTTATCTCATTTCGATGCGCTGAATTTTTTGACGTATCTCACTTGTCCGCAGCATTTCTAGTTAAATTCAGAGATTTAAATGACTCGAAATTGAATTACAATGCAAGTTCAATGGGAAATTCGTCAACAAATAGTAGATTTATGTCCATCCGATCGCACAGACAGACAGACAAAAAGTATGAAAGTTGGGTCTCTGAGGTCATAGCTTTCTAACAAAAAAAGAATTTTTAAGATCGGATGGATAGAACCGATTTTGGAAGGGGGGTACGGACAGACGGACGGACAGACAGACAGACGGACGTATGGACATCGACCGCATGTCAATACCTACTTTTCTATTTTTTTTTAATTCTTCGAATTAAAAAAAAAAAAAAGAAAAGTAGGCTAAAAATATGGATTCAAAGCAATCAGGATATTGAAAACTGGTTTTCTATGTAAATATTTAGTCCAAAAATTAACGTTTGATTTTCCACTTGCACCCTGTAAAACTGTATTTTCTGCTAGTGTACTCTTATTACCGGGAAAAAATTTCGAAGTGTTTGTTGTGCTGAATTTAAGTGAAATTTAATTTTTATTGATTTTATGTAACGTTACACTAGCATGTTGATTATAGAAAGATTAGTTAGAGAAAGTTTACAATGTAAATAGTAAATATCAATTTTGTAAAACAATATACAAATTATAGTTGAATAGCAAAAGTAGTTGGAAATAAAAAATAATGTGGTTTCAAATTCATCTAACACTTAGGATGAAGATGTCGCCCCCACCCCCAAGTTTTTTTAAATCTTTTATGTACAACACGCGTTTTTCCGCATATTTCAAGTTAAAGCTAGGGGTATGCAACACTACACCACTTCCAATTACCTTTCAATAAATCCAATACATTTAAAGATGGTAATTAGCTGCTTTATAAGGCAACTTCAATAACTTAAAACCTAAAAGGTTCTATTGCTGCTCCAATTGAGCTTGCGCAATTTGTGTATTCCTATTATGACCCCCGACACTATACTAGGAAATCGAATACGACATTTGAAGATGCAAATAATAAAGACTAGACCAAGGAGGAGTATATGAGTGGTGAGAGAGAGATTTGAATGGGCGTTAGATAGTAGTTATATAGTACCTAAATAGACATTATTTGTAATCATCTAAATTACCTCTTTTCTTTTCGCAGTTCCTGCCTTCGTAATTGTCTGTACAGGTGCATTTACCGTCACGTGCACAAATTCCGCCATTTACACAGGGACAATCTGAAATGTAAATTGAATTAGACATGAGTGTTGTAGTCAAGATTTTGTTTTGTTTTTAATCCTTCAATAATATCTTTTTAAAGCTTTCATATAATATAAAAGTAAAGTAAAATTTTCAAGTAACGTATAGTCATTGAAGTAACTTTCAAAATGAAATTTGTTGAAAACTATTATCTCACAAACTAATCTTATTCAAGATAATTGTGTTGTAAAAAAGCTAAGCAAATTAAAGATTAAGCCAATATTGAAAACTACTATTTTGTATTAGGTTTTAGAAACAAAAACCTGAGAAATGGTTCAACCAAATACCAAATACGGTGAAACATTTCACCACACAGCCGTTGCAGCTGTTAGGAACCATTATTGTGACATTTTTAACAGCCAAATTTTTTTGCGCCTAATTTTTAACTATATATGATTATTTGATAGTTTAGAAAATAACGTAATTATTGGCGCAAATGGTTTATTTGTTGTAATTTGTTGCTGAAAATTACACATGTTTCTGCGAGATCAAGGCTCGCCATCAAGGCTCGCCATCAAGGCTCGCAATGTACACAAACTAACTGACAGTGGACGCTGGCCTGAAAGTGAAAAAGGATATCCGGAAAAGGGGGGGGGCGGGTATAGAGGGAGAGGGGTGGAGGATATGCGTGGGTAGGAAAGTTGGTGAACCGGAAAGTTACTCTGTTAAGCCTCGGTTTCCTCGGAGTCCGTCAACAGATTTAAGCGGTCGGACAAGTGCGGTGAGTGACGTCATACAAACTACTGACGTTAATTACGCTAGAGTGATTTCCTAGGGAGCGTTGCCTTACAACTCAACACGACAGCCTGATTGAGTTGCTGTTGAGTGAGTTCGGGAAATTCTGATGACAACGTTTTTTGCTGTTGCCTGTTGTGTGGTGTGCTTGCCAAAAAATCAAAATTTGAGGAAATGACGGAAAGCGAGAGTTGTTTTCTGCTAGTTGAGGAAGAAATGCTAATTGATTTTGTGAGAAATCACGAAGAAACTAAATTTTCCATTTTTGGCATGCAAAGACGAAAAACAAAACAATAACAGAGTTAGTTGAGTGAATTCACTAGGTTTCCAGTTTCGTGTCAACGTAACGTTCCGATGAAGCGGTGGCCGGTAGAGTGCGTCATCATGTATAATAGCCGTCGCATTTTTCTGGCGACAGGCTCCGAGGAAACCAAGGCATTACTAAGAGACCATTCCAAATTTTAGAAAACTCTGGCATGTTGGATGAATTAACAAGGTTATTATGGTTTTTAAGTATATGGTATGCTTCATAAAAGTCAAGTTCCCCAATACATTGCTGAAGATGACGAGCCTTGATTACGGAGAAACATGCACACTCTTAAAACAAACGAGTGAAATCCACTCCAGTAGGAGAAGTGCATTTTCGACACTGGAAAGGAGTGAATATTAAATCAGACTGAGTTAAAATCACTCGTTTGGAGTGATCCTGTCGGAGGTTTAACACAAAAAGGATCCACTCCAAGAGGAGAAGTGCATTTTCCAGACTGGAGGAGTGAAAATTACTCAGACTGAGTTAAAATCGCGAGGATTTCAGAGAGATAAAAGTGCAAAACTGGAGGTCAGCTTAGAAAACAAGATCAGAATGGAGGAAGATTTTGGAGAAGGCCCTGGCCCACAAAGGGCTGTCGAGCCAATAAAGAAGAAGAAGAAGAAGAGTTAAAATCGCTCGTTTTTTTTAAGAGTATACAATTTTCATCCAATAAACTTATTTGCGTCAAAAATTACGTTGTTCCTTCGCTCTCATGCTTCTTGCTAAAAGTTAACGATATTTTCTGAATGTGTTATTATTGTTCAATGAATTACCATTCTCGCACCACGTTCCAAATTTCTGTGGGGGGCAAGTGGCGCACCCTCCTTGCCCATCAGCCGGGCATTGCAGACAGTTCTGGTACTGAGGGCAAATGTTCTCCTCTTTCACATCGTTGCACGGCTTGCATCGCACCTTCCACCGGTGAGTGTAGCTGCATCTGTAACCATTGATAAAGTTAGGTTAGTTTGAATTATCGCCGAAATACAGTTACACGAGGACAGATCACAGACTAAGTCGAACCCTAAACTACGACGTCCACGGTGGCAGAAGGATTGTGACCTGCCCAGGCTGCGGCAGAAGGATTGTGACCTGCCCAGGCTGTGGCAGAAGGATTGTGAGTGCTCGGTGGAACTGCAGAGTAATGATACGGATAGCAGCCTACACGGTTGAATCATATATACACTCTTAAAACAAAAGAGTGAAATCTACTCCTGCATGAGAAGTGCATTTTCGACACTGGAAAGGAGTGAATATTAACTCAGACCGCGTTAAAATCACTCGTTTGGAGTGATCTTGTCACAGGTATAACATACAAAGAATCCACTCCTATTGGGGAGTGCATTTTCGACACTGGAGAACTGAAAATTAACTCAGACTGAGTTAAAATCGCTCCTTTGTTTTAAGAGCGTAGCATGCAATTTTGCTATGATACCCTCCTTATCATCAATACCTTTCCCCGACTATTTTGTCGAGTAAATGGACCACTAACATATTTCGGTCATCCTATGCGCATAGAGTAATGGGCTTATATAGCCTACAACACTCTTCCCTCATTGAACGCACTTCTTTGTTATGTTATTTTAGAGCTACACGAGGACTATTGGCGACGGGCGTCGTATTTTAGAAGGACAGTCAAGTGACCAGCCAACACCTGATTAGGCACCCAACGCAACCGTTAAGGGTGACATCGTAAAAAAACTTTGAATATCATTTTCTCGGTTTCATTTTTTGCCACTTAGCACATTTCTCCACACTGAGTTCTTCCATTGTGTTTTATTTTATATGGAAACATAATTTCATATTTCACATACAAGCTAGCGGTGTGTAACACTACATGACTTTCAATTACCACTCAATAAATCAATACAGAGTTAAAAGTAGTTTTATACCTTATACAGCAAGTTCTATATCTTTAAAACCAAAAAAAGTTATAAGGTAGCTGCCCTTAGCGAGTGTGCGATTTTCCTGAAAACCTTATGATAATTGCCCGTTAGGAACTCATGTGCCAAATATTAGTAGTGTATTTTAGTTCAAGCTATAGAATGGTTACAGAAAAACAGACGGACCAATGTTCAAAACCCATATTTTTTAAGTCAGCACCCTCCAAACGTGTAGAAAACACAAAAACTCCATCAACCCCAACAGCGTAATACTTCCATTGATAGTAAAGGCGCGGTTTCATTTCATAGTAAATGCGAAAAGTCAACGAGAGTTGGCACATACGACGAAAAACAATTTCTCAGGCTTTTTAGCTTCCACACTACGTTAATAACGTAAAAAGTGGAAGGTATTATAGTCGTTCAGTCCGTCCGTCTGTTTGTCACCCACTTTCATAACCCAAACTACAAATACTACAGACAGGTGTGATGCGTCAAAAGATTCAACGCATCGAAATTAGAAGATATTAAAATGTCAGAAAAATCTCTCTACTTAAAAGCGTGCATATTTATTATTTAAAATATGAATTAATGTAGCAAACGATAAGAAATAATTATTGAATTTTCGAAAGAAAATAAACTAGCCAAATTTACCGAGTAAATATTTAATATATAATTAATATTTTGTTTCCCACCATTTTTTCCTGTATAACCCAATTGTTGTGTGAAAGCTGGCTAAGGGACAAATTCTGTTTAAAAAAAAAACCTACTCGTTTTTTCCAAAACCGGAAAAATGGTTCAACCAAATAACGAAAATATGGTGAAACATTTCCCTACGCAGCCGTTTCCCACTAAAAACCATTATTATGGTGTACCCAGTCTAAAGCTTAATTATTCACTTTAAAACTTTTATTTGGTGTAAAATTTCTCCTGCTTCATGAAGCAACTATTATTTTAATAATGCAACTTATAATTAATTTGTAATAATTTTATTGTTCAAATGTAATTTTTATGTTTCTTAAAATTGTGTTCTTTAAAAATAAACTCGTACTTGTTGACTTTCAGTTACATTTTTCTTTCTAATTTTGAAATATCACAGTAAAATAAACATAAAATGTTATTTGAATTTTTTTTATCTTATCGGTAAAGTAGGGCATAAGGTTAAGATGATCAATATACGAATAATAAAGAAACAGATAACGCAGTTATGCATGGAAAAAAATGGGAAGCCTCAATTTTTCTCGGAACTTGCAAGACATGGTCACTTCGAGTTAGAAATTAACTTAATTTGTGGTTTTAAATTAACCACAAATAGGGTCAAATGAGGTAAAATGGATCATTTTTTAGCTAGTTTTACTTTTTTAGTTATCTGGCAACAAAACCGTATTTTTTCTGATTTTTAATTGCATCTTAACATTGCACTCATTTTGTATAGAAAAGAACATTTTGTTTTGATGTAATTGAAAAATGTTCAATCAGAAAAACACACTACTTAACCAAACCAACATAAAAGTTCAGCTCGTTTTTCATATACATTATCATAAAAACGTCACTTTACCGTTATATATAGTTTAATAACGATGTATATAATTTGTTGGAAAAGACTTTTTGGTCTTGTTTTTCTTATTATTTACCCAAACAGGTAGAGATTAAAAAATATTTTTGGGATATTCATGAAGTCAAGTATAGAATGGAAGGTACGTTATATGTGACTTAGTAAATTATAACTAATAGACCATTTCAATATCAAGTAAAATAAGAAAACTTTTTAATTTCCGTAACATCTTCAGCTCTGGATACATCGAACCAAATCCATGAAGGGTATCGTTCTCAGATATAAACCTTTCTTATGGTTAAGCAATCTTGAATGTAGAAAAACACTTCATGCTCATACAATTATGAAACACAAGCATTAAAAAATATTAATTACAGATATATAGGGAAATTTGAATGTCGATATAACACAAATGCTATCTAATTTTGTATTGCAAGAAAGCAGAATGAGTAGGATCAAATAACACACTTTGGAAATAGTTCTTCAAGCTATTTTGCACCAATGACAAAACCATTTAGACAGCCAAAAGAGTAAGCTAAATTAAAAGCATAAAGCGTATTTTTGCAAATTATAGTCTCTTTTATTATTTCAAAATATGTATAATTATAAAATAAATTAGTATATACTATATTTTCCTTCATGGTCTCCATTAACGTAATACAATTATGTTGTGTTTTTTAGTGTGAATTATGTAGTCAAAATAAATATTTAAAAAACAAAATATCCCTAAATGAGAAATAACTAACTATAAAGAAATAAAGTAAGGTTTAATTGTTGCAGATTGTGGACTAAAATAGTGCAGATAACAGACATCAGGTAAAAAGCGAAAAATAATTATCACAAACACAGCATAGCAGGCATGACTTTACGTATGGCATTAGCATCAACGCTTTCCTGATTCGTGGGGTTTCGATGGACTTGGATTGATATGCATATTTCAACATTAATATAGTTGCATTTAGTTTATTGTAAGGCGGTTGTATAAGATATTTATATTAACAGGCAAACTTAACTGGGGATTACACTCTTAAAACAAAGGAGTGAAATCCACTCCTGTAGGAGAAGTGCATTTTCGACACTGGAAAGGAGTGAATATTACCTCAGACTGAGTTAAAATCACTCGTTTGGAGTGATCTTGTCGCAGATTCAACATACAAAGGATCCACTCCTGTAGGAGAAGTGCATTTTCGACACTGGGGAAATGAAATTAACTCAGACTGAGTTAAAATCGTTCGTTTGTTTTAAGAGTGTACATTGTTATGGATATAGTGGGGTTGTACAAATATTATATGCGTTTCACTACTTACACTTTAATGGGCACACCTACAGTCGACTCACCGATGCCGCACGGGCAAGTTACGTTAACTGTTTCTGGACACTTGTCCACCAACCCGAGTTTCGCCAAGTCAATGCCGATTCCTACGAAGCCGTCTTTCGCAAAGATATGGCCTTCGGCGTGGCTTGCCAAGAAAGTCAGGACCACACAGCCTACGCGATACAGAACAGCGTTTACAAACTTAAGGTAGGGGAATACCCAAAATTTCCCAAAATTCTAAAATTTTTACTATTACTTTAATCTTTTCCAAATTTGGCATAGTGATTTCAAATATAATGAATAATACTATTTAGGCATTTTTATTTATTTAAATATAATTTATTTATTTTAAACGGTGTTTTTCTACTAAAAAAAGAGGTTGCTAACGAGTCTACCACATTGAATTTTCATCCTATAAACATTAATTATGTGTCAAATTCTTCGTTTTGAACTGATACATGCAATGACCATCTAGAGTTGCATACAAATTACAAGAAAAGAAGTTAAAAAGAAAAATGCTATAAATTAACCACACAAAAAATATTTTTTCGGTTAACTAACACTTGGACATTAAAAAAAACTTGTACATTTACACCAGATGTTAGAGGTTCATGGCACAGATATATATTGAAATAGCATCTGTAAAAAAATTCAGAAACCTTAATGTAAAACTTTTTATGCTAGAAGTGTTAGCGTAACCCCCCTTTTTTTAGTTGAAAAACACCGTTTAAAATAAATCAATTATATTAAAAAAAATATTATTATTTAATAATAATAATATTAATATTAATAATTATTATTTAATAAAAAAAATTGCCAAAAAAGGATTCTTCATCATATTTGAAATCAATATGCCAAATTTGGAAAAGATTAAAGTTCTAGTAAAAATTTTAGAATTTTGGGTACTCGCCTACCTTAAAATAAGACAAATAGGGAATATTGACACAGCATGACAATATGCAAACTTGCAAAAACAAATTCGACAACAATAATAAGCAATTTGTCTAAAATACAAGTTCCAGTATATCCAGTATTAGCATATAACGAACTCCTATTTTCAAAATTAAAAAAAAAATCCTATTTTTGATACTCCGTGGGAGTGAAAAAATATTTCTTAAGAAGTTAATTACATTATTTAACAGATAATGTTGTTTACTTTATACAAAGATAGTAGAAGAATTCAAGAAGAGTCTCGATAGTTATTGGAGACAGGTAAAAAAAATTAGTAAACTCTTGGACTAACCTTGGTAGGCGTTTTTGCCTGCTGCTGATCGACTACTTTTATAATTAAATTCTTGAATTTGTATCTCCAGAACTAATGGCTACTGCCAAACAGCCTTGATAATGAAATTGCATAATCAGGAATTCAAGGCAAGTAAATATCAAGTAAATTTTTATTAGGTCATCAAAAATCTGGACAATCAACTCATGTTTATAAATTTCACCAGAGGGCAAAAAGGTGTAAATTAAAATTTTAATTCGACTTTTAAAATACTAAAAATCGATTATTTTTTAAACTTGTTTAACAACTATCCTTCAAATGTAAAGGTCACTAGAACTATGTCCCGGTATAATTTAAATTTTTTTTATCAACTTAGTTCTACAGAAACGTCATTATATAAACGAACTTACCAAAAAAGACTGCTTCGAGCAAAACAAAGGCGCTCATTTCAAATTATAAAAATCAAGTGCAGAGGAATTGTAATTTCCTTTCTCAAAAATAACTTCCCGGATATAGAACAAAATAAATAATCTGTGCCGGTTTGATAGTGAAGCCTCATGATAAGACAGAACTTTCTTAATGGCACTTTATATTAATTATGAAATGTGGTGTTTTTTTTTGATAACCTCGTATTAAATGTCAAGTGCTATTTAGCATCGTTTAAAAGTTTTATTTATACTGGAATATGGATGTTACATATTGTGAACGTCAAGGGTGTAGGAGGGCGCATTCAGGGTGCAAGGAACGCTCTACGTAAGTTTATTTACTAGATACGCTGTAGTGTTAAGAAGCTTACGATCTGGTGCATGCGTATCCTGGTTGTTGTTTAGGGGCGCAGCTGTGGTGAGATAAATGCAATTTTCGAGTATGGGGCAGATAGTCCAAACCATAGAACTGAGATTAAATAGTAGAATGATAAATGGCATTCACAGCTCTCTGAAAAAAAGGGTAACAAAGATAAACCACGTGAGTGACATGGAAGGAATGTAATATTTGGAAAATTATTGCCTCTGTTTGGCACAAAGAACATTGACTCCATTCTGAGCTTCGTAAGTCTAGACTGGGTAAGGATTGTTGTTGACGTGTGCCTCCAGGGCATAGCCTGTAAGGCAAGAGGGTTGTAGTACCATCCGCTGGCACAAGGCTTTGAGTACCCATTAAAGGGTGGATATCTGACTTCTACTCCGAGACGGCGCCACCTCCTCAATTTATTTATGTCACTGGAGGTGAGGGGCAATTTTCTCCAGATGACCTATACAAATTGCAAACTCCGCCATGACCGACCACAGGACTCTCGTACCCACAGATTTAACGAGCACGTTCTCCGCAAGTACTCAGGACAACACAAATATCCATGCCTTATAAGGGATTCTAACCCGGGCCCACTCGCTTGCAAGCGAGGGTCGAAACCACTATAGTTGGGCGACTCTGTGTTAGGATAATTATGATGAATGAAAAAAAAAACGCTTAAAAGCTTGAAGAGCCTGCAAGCCAGCACAAAGGAATAAACAGCTTGATGACTAAAAAGCAATGCAAACTGAGCTTATTAAAAAAGCTTGGGATAGCAAAGAGTAAAGAGAAAGAAGAATGAAGCATAAACGTTCGGTTGCAATGCTCGTACTAAATACTTACTGCTTCACTCTTACCCTCACTACGAAACCTGGGGTTCCGCCGCAGCCGCAGCTAAACTCAGTGTCTTTGCACAAACCAAGATTGTGGCCACCGCCGGAGTGACAATAATCGACGGTACATCCAAATAGGGCCACTACCAAAGAAAAAAGGTTTTGGGGGTGTTTCCATACAGCCTTTTCATATTTAAATGACAACTTGAAATGTGCAAGTAAAATTGCGCAATCAAGAAGCATTAATTTTTATTTAAATTATTTTAAAAATATTGTTCAAGGTTAAATATTTTCAGTTTTATAAAGTAATGTAGGTGTTTCGGTTTTCTTGTTTGAATTTAATTAGGATTTAGTAGTTGTATAATAGTGTATAGAATACTAAAATAACAGCAGACATTATGTTTTGTAATATTTCTCTTAGACTATTCCAGACGATTTCTAGATAGATAATTTGAAGTGGAATTTAATAGTAGACGCTGATGAAACGTATACATTTTTTTTTTTAAACTTTTCATTAAACTAAAAAAAGTGAGCATTTTAATCCATTGTGTTTCAGTAAACAAAAACTGTCACAAATATTTTAAAACGAAAGGAACTAAAACACATAACATAATATTAACGTCTAACCATCTGAGACAAATATAAATTATGGGTTGGAATTCGATTCCATGGTCTATGGAAACCAAATCATAACTTATATTTTAACCAAGTGATATTTTTTATACCAACAATAGTTAAAACATACCTTCCGATAGTTGTTATAGTTAACGGTTAAAGATACTTATTTAAACTAAAAAAATTTTCAGTCGTAAAAAAAATAGAATTCTGCTGTTGACAATATTTAAAAAAAATTAATTTAGTACAAAAAGTAAGCATTTTTTACAAATATTTGTTTATATATATAAGTAGAAAATCTTACCAACTTTTATTAAAAACCAATTTAAAAATTGATAACAAAAATACGGTTGTAAAAATTTAAACGTATTCATTTGAAATAATTTTTAAATATTGGTTTTAAATTGTGAAAAAAAGATGATTTCCAAATTAATTTTTAAAGAAAGTGATATCGCGACAATTTAATTTTTTTCTTAAAGTTTTTAATTATTAAAAAAACATAAATTATAGACTTCAGTAACCAAAAAGAATTCTCTTTTATTAACTTGATAATTAAGAATTCAGAATGGTATTAAAGAGAATAAAATTACTTTAAAAAAATTAAAAATACTCACAGAACAAGCAAAAAGATATCTTCATACTGCCACAACTAACACCAAACACAACTGAATACTAATTAATGCCAAATCTGATAAGGAGATCGAACGTTTTCCTGCAATGTTTCGAAGAAAAGAAAAAAAATCGCTTATTATTATCTGATTTCTCCTCTTAGGTAATCATTAAGTATTAGAAGAAGAACATGAGTTACCAGATAATACATGGAAAATCCTCAGTACATTCTCAGAGGAGGTTATGTATGGGACGATAATCATGTTTGTTTCATGTTCTGTTGGGAAGTCCGGATTTTAAATTCAAGGACAAATTTCAAAAGCGAGATTTTGAACTTCAGGGTGAGACACTGACGTATTTCTTATCGGTCTGGGGAGCCCAGTCGGTTAAGCACTCGCCTAGCATTCGAAAGGTCCCAGGTTCGGGCCCGTGCAGCAAAAAAAAATGTCCGGCGAATAATACCCCGTGTTAGGGAGTGCACGTTAAATATCCTTCAAATTCCTAACGCTGCGTACGATGTCGCCCTTAACGGTAGCGTTGGGTGCCTATTCAGGTGCCGGCTCGTCACTTGACTGCTGTTTTAAAATACGACGCTTGTCGCCAATAGCCCTCGTGTAGCTCTAGTCCGACGACAATTCAAAGTTAAATCTTATCGTTCTAATGACAGAACCCAGCCAAATTTTATTGATTGGCGGGTTTTTTTTAAAAATTGGTGGCTTTATTAGTTTCTGGTTTTGTATCTTCGATGGTCTCCTACATTCGTTTTTTATTGGACGGACAATGATACTATAAAAACCGAAATGTAAAGGTTAAATGTTGTAAGGAAGGTGAGACTCGCGTGATAAGTTGAAAACTATTTTTAAGTATAATTATGCATTGAAAGGCTAATCGCCTTGTGAGTATGTCTGCCTCGATTTTGAAGAAATTTGCAGCAGAATGTTTTTTTGTTAAAAAAATCATAAACAAAATTGGTTAGGTAAATATTCTTAATCCAAACTCCCGAAAAAAACACCTATATTCTTTATACGCATCAAAATTTGCAAAAAAAAAAGAAAAATTTAAAAAATAACGTTTGCATTCACTGTGGTCCAAAACAATTTAGTGGAATTTGAAGTTTCGAGCAGTAAAAATACAAGCTTTTGTATGTGTGGCTAATGGTTAGGGTGCTAGCTTTTTGAGCTGCTAGGTTCGGGTTCGAAACCCGGTAAGGCATGGATGTTTGTGCTTGTAAATAAATGTTATTTGTCTATGTGTTTGGGTCATCCTTCTTTATGTGTCTCTTGTGACTGTCTCTTCTGGCGAGCGGGGTAACGGGCTATAAAGCCTATGCTCTTCTTGAGGGCACACTCACTGTCATTTGTGGCTATGAATAAACAAACAAGTTGTGACATCCAAACAACTTGATATGCAAATACCCATGTGTATAAAATTAAGGTTATCGTAATTATATAGTAAACAATATTTTATTTATTATTTATTTTTTGTTAAATGTAGTTAAACATTGATTGCTTCTATAAGTTTATTAAGTAAAAATTAAATGAATAAAAATACTAAATTGGTACTTATTTACAATGTTAAAATTAAGCTAATTTTAAAAAACGTTTAAAAAAAATTTAGTAACAAAAAAAAATCAAAAGTTAAATAAATATTCAAAACAAAACTTTCTATAAAAATATTGTTTATTATTAAATACAGGAAAGATCAAAATATTATAGTATTTACAATAACAAAATTTATTTGCAACAATGAACAATATTTTTTCACGAAAAAAATTAAGTAAATAACCAAATCTACAATGGTTCAATCAATATAACCAATACTTTTCTCAAATATTTGACATTTCAAAGCAATAAAAGTATTTCAACCATATAAAGAAAATAGATACCTAACCCAGATATAATTAATGTACAAAGATTAAAAAAAATCATTGATAAATAAACAACACTTTAAATTGTAATACTTCATTAAAGAAGATTTTTTTAATATTATTTAATCTGGGCAATGCAAACAAATGAAATATTATTTAAACATTAATGCTTTAAGGTTACCCATAATGTCTTAACAGTACAAAAGATCATAAAACATTGATAATAATATTCTGGAATAGCAGACTGGTCGTCAAAATTTTCAAAAATATGTCAAAATATTGCTATTTTAGTTAAATTCAGTTAAGTTCATTTAAGAAAAGTTGATACGTGATGGAATTTTTTCCCTATTTTTTAGAACTCATCGTCCAAAATTACAAAAGAGTTAGTCAACCGAGTTCGGTTCACAGAACCATAGCAAATTTATGATTTAATGTAATTCAATTTGAATAGTCCTTACTCATAAAAAAAAAAACCTAGAAATTATTTCTATGAATATAAGGTGAAATTTTTTTATGTGTGTGAATAATTTTAAAGTAAAATTAAACTTGAAATCCCTTAATAAAATTAGTTTCCGGCACAGCTACAGAAGCTCATTATTTCAATTTTTAATGTTGAAATACCTAAATACGACCTCTAATAATAATGCATAACAAATTTAAATAAATTTTATGAAACTATTTAAAGTTAGGAAGGCTAGATTTAAATCATAGTATATAAAGTGAAATTAATGTTTTTATAATTTAATTCAGACAAAAATACAGAAACACAAAGAACTCATAAAAATAGTCTAATGAATATAAATTAAAATTACATAAAAACCCTTATAATAAATAAAATCTCAAAGTCAAAATAATTCAAATAAAAGAAATCATGACATATATAACAACTTACAAATAATTCACCTTAACTAAATAGAAAAAAAGATTTCAGTTCTATATCATAACATGTAACAGTAGCCCTTTCCTTCTTAAAGTAACGTTATAATGTAAAAAAATACAAAAAAAATCTTTTCTTTGCATAACTTAAGGCTTCCTTTTAGGGGGCTTCAAAAATCCCACTCTTCTAAGGTATCTCACTATAAAGGGAGCCACAGACAGGGTGATTCCAATGCGAACTGGAGCAAAGCACTTGTGAAGAGCATAGGCTATGACAAATGTACTTCCGCCCACCGCAACTTTGCTTGATACCACACTTTCAGAGAAACCGATGAAGGTTAACAGACGCACAGCATCGAGACCACTAAAAATACAATATTGAATGTGTTACAATATCAGATAAAAAATAGAAAAAAGTTTTTGTAATAGTATTATTATTTTTAAATTTTCATAATATTTTAAAATGCAATTACATTTATTTTTAAATTTAGTTTTAGTAAACATATCATCTATGGTGGTCGGTAAAATAACATAAAACACGCGAATGTGCAAAACTACAAAGACGAAAAAATTGAATACTGATAGGCCCACTGTTTTCAAAAAATGCCAATACCTAGAATTTGCACATTCGTATGGTAGTTTTTTTTTTAAATCAAAATGAATGCTATAAAAATGTTTATTTAACAGAAGGTACATTCTGTAAATATTTACTATGCATTTATATCAATAATTTTAGAGCAAAAAAAATTACAATACTTTTATCATTACTAACTGACCCAACTATATGTTAGTAGTGGTTACTGTGACTCATATGTTGTTCCTATCTCTCTGTTGGTTCCTATACGTATTCGAGCAATTATTTGACTGTTTTGTTCCATCCTATATGATTGCACTTCTAAAGTCTGCTTTCATTATCTGTTACACTTTTTTTATGTGAGAGTTTAATGACTAAAAGTTGATCGATTACAACTAGTTTTTAAAAAATTCATTTCATAAGCATTAGAAGTTTTCATTCATTTATTAACCATTAACC
This sequence comes from Hylyphantes graminicola, assembly GCA_023701765.1. Classification (NCBI taxonomy): domain Eukaryota; kingdom Metazoa; phylum Arthropoda; class Arachnida; order Araneae; family Linyphiidae; genus Hylyphantes; species Hylyphantes graminicola. The sequence goes on from CM043119.1 coordinate 55,491,781, forward strand.
CAGGAAAATTTTATATTGGTGTATTCAATACAGTAGACTCCCTTTTAACCGGCCTCCATTTAACCGGATCTCCACTTTAACCGGGCTGAAAATTTTCCACCCTTAAAATGTTTAAAAAAGCAAAAAATACATGTTTTTGGTTATTTCAATCAGTTTTTGGTGTTGCACATGTTTCAAATGCGGCCTTGGAAGGCTGTGGAGATCGACGGGACATTCAAATGAATTAGCGAGGGGTTGAAAGCAGGGATTTTAAAGGGACCCGTGACGAGCGAGTTTAAATTGTTGTCCCTGTAGGATTGTGGCAATTGGTCGGACCTTCCCAATCTATTAGTGAGGGGTGGAAAGGAAGGTGATTTAACGGAACTGGTGTTGAAAATTTTTGAATGCTTGTTTTCAGTAAAAGTTTACAAGTTGATTTTTTTGTGCAATGAAATAAACATCTAAATTTCAATTTATTTAATTTCTCCTGTTTAACAGGATTTTCGTTCAACCGTCTTACCCTTGGTCCCGTTTAAGACGGTTAAGATGGAGTCTACTGTACTTCAGATTCCTGCTTTTGTTTTAGATTACTTCAGATTTTTTAGATTTCCCCTTACTGTACATTATGTTACGATTGCAGTTTATCAAGTTATATATAATTTATTTTACCTTGATACAGCCAGATAAGAAATTCCTAAGGATGTTAAAGCTATAGCAACATGAAATACAACGATAGTAGCACCGTAGTCCCGAACTGCAAGCTTCAGTCGAGTTCTTTGGCTGATTTTGTCAGGAGAAGCATCCTGTACAAGGTTCTCCACCTTTGGCTTTTCATCTTTGAGTTGATCTATAGTTTTTTAAAAAAAATAGTTTTTTTCTATTCTACTCATCTAAAGAAATGAATTATAGCAGTTATCGAAATAAATGAATTATAAGACAAAGAAAGACAATAGTCCTGAATAATTTAGGTAGGACAAATTAAGTTACACGAAAAAAAGATTTAAAAAAACTTTATGTTTCCCTCAGAAAGGAAAGTGTCAATGGTATTCAAAAAGTGGTCATTTATTAAAAATAAAAAGTTGTTGAAAAGAGAACAGTACTGTTCTCGGACGTTTGTCAAGTGTCCCATAAATAAATATAAATTGTCTAAGACTCGTCAAAGAAATGCATAATTTTTTTTTAGCAGAACACGAAAATTAAGTATACTACTTTAATAAAAAATATGACTAAATTATGGTTTTATTTTGCACACCATCGCAATACAATTTTATTGTTTTTACCATTCGTTTTGTTATCAGAAGAAAACCATCGTGGCTGACTTGCAATTCCTTTCAAATACAAACGAGATACCGGTGTTTTCAATATACTATTTGTATAGTGATAATTGTTAATAAAAGAGTCATTACACATTGAGACATTATAAAGCCGTTTATGAATTATACTTAATGCAGAACGATTGAATAATTTCAGTGTAAGGGCAATATTCATTTTCAATTTTAAAGCACAAAAACAATACAAGAGCAGACGAAATTTTGTTTGTTTACCACTTTACGATTTCGATTAATCAAAACTTACTTTAAAATATTTGAGTTTTAATCCTTTATTTATAAATTTTCAGTCAATTTTTTTTGTTTTATAAATATTAATATCAATAATTTCATTTATCTATCATGCAAAAAAGCAAAATATAATTTTTCTTTAAAAGTCTTAATGTCTTACCTATGACATTCACTTCAACTTCAACATCCCGTTTAGCCGATTCGTGAAAGCAACAAGAAATCTGCAATAATTTTTTTCTTTTTCAAAAAATAAATACTTAAAATCTTATTTATATTGAAAATTTGCTTTAAAACCGGAAAACTGAAACAGCACAGATTATAAAAGGTACAAAATTTCATAGATGTTAATATATTACATTTGTATTGGGTGTTTTCCTTAACATCTCCAGTCGCATGTATTAGTATTTTATTCTTATTATTTATTTTCAAAATATTTGCATAATTTTTTTTATTTTGCTTCAAACACTATTATGATGAACACTTCTTTCTTGTCATTTTAAATTTTATGTCGGTTAAATCAAGTTAACAATTGTGTTTGCTCTCTAAAATATCATAAAAGTTAGCGACAGATTATGTAATATACCAAGTACAGTGAACTCCCGATTATCCTCGGGCCACGATCTCTCCCTTTTTTCCCTGCAAAAATAATTATTTAACAAATCACAGAGAAATACATGTATCTGTTATAAAACTTGTTGGAAGAATGCATTCTAAGAACAATGAAGAGAACGGCGAATACATGTAAAGAACAATAATTTATTCTAGGGACAACGAATGCATTAAAATACGAGTGACTATAGGAAACCTGGTGTGTGCCGAAATGTGTTCAACCAGGTGCACATGACATGCAGATTTTTTTCATAAAGCATCACTTAGTAAATAAACTACCCATGATTTTAATTTGACTGCTTTGCACATTTTTTTGATAGTAGCGTATTGATGATGAAAAACAACAAAATTTAGTTAATTGATTGGGATGTCGGCGATAAAAGCTATGAAAGACTTACAGAAGAAAAAAATCATAAAGAGAGAAATAGGACTGATTCGGATAGTGATGATGAGGAGCCAGAAGAAAGCATTGAATTGTAAAATAAGTCATGAAAAAGGTCTTTCTGACATAAGCAAATTGGTCAGGTACATAAAGGAGTCAATGTAATGCCTTTCTTTGCGACAAAATGGTTCTAAAATAGTTTCAATCACAAATAAGAATGGGAAGTTGCAAAGCTAAAAAACAAAAACAATTAACTGATTTTTTGGGAAATTGTATATCTTCATATTTCATACCTGTTAAGGTTTTTTTTACTCTTATAATACTACAATTACTCTACTCTACTTCACTTTTATGAAACCCAGAAGTAATTTTGTGGATATTTTTTTACTTTTGTGGATTATTCGCTTATCCGCGGATGCTGCACTAGCCAATCAGATGATTGAGAGTTCACTGTATTAGGGGTTAAAATCATTTTGGAATACATAATATTATTGGTATCAAAGGTTCGTTAAAGGCTTGGGTTCCCCTTGATGCAGACATAGGATAATACAATTATAGTGAAAAATATTATTTTGTTTGTTAAAGCTTTTTCTTTTATGTTCTTTAAATGAATGTCATTAAACAATAAAATGTTAAGTAAAATTTTGCTCTTAGTTTAACCGACAATTTATTACTCTCCTAAATTGTGTTACTAGTAATACATTTGGGTCGAAATTAATCTATATAACAGTTCCTTTTGTGTCCAGTATGCCTATAATTGAAGAAGTGGATAGTGGAATTGATGCAACTAGTGCTTCTAACAGCCGAGAAGACTCCCCTGCCAAAAGAGAGATGTCTAATATGATAGAAGATGATCCAGTAAGATATTTCTCTTTGTTTTACAAACTAATTTATGTTTGTCAAAGCATCTATTTTTCTCGTATGAAAATCAAATCACCTCTAATTAAAAAAAATAATTAAAAAAAGGATTCTTGTCGCTATTGCAATAAAACTACTAATTTGATATGTACCTTAATAGGCTACATCTACATAATAGGGCAATTCCATGAATATGTCAACCCAGAGACCATTTTTTCAACTTGTAATATACTAATTATGTTATACATCAATTTAAAGATAATTTTTCATCTTTTTAGAATTTAAATACAGATTTAGCAAAAGTTTACTCCAAACCCTAAAAAAATGATTTGAAACATAACATTTAATTTAACCAAAATATGCCATTATTTTCATAAGTTTTCACATTGATATTTTGTTATTAAAACTGCAACTAACAATTCAGTTTTTTTTTTCATGGAAACTGGTATCTTCCTCTGTTTAAAATATATAATTTTGTTTCTCATTGAGATGAAATTAATATAACACAGGTAAATTATATTTAACCATATTTTTTTGTTATGTTAGTCACTAAAACATAATGTAAGTTCCACCCCCCTCAGAAAACCATAATAATTTAAATTTTTTTTTCCCTTTTTCTCTTCTATATGATGGTTACAGTTAGAAAGATGTGAGTGGACAGAAAAAAAAATCTTTTTTTCTGGCAACAGTATATGTGACTAACATAACAACACTGTTTGTGACTAACATAACATGCATTCGTATAACATTTGGAGGCAAGCTGCAGAAGCAAAAGAAAAACTTGAGCGAAGGCAAAATTATTCTGCAAACTGATTTTGCTGAAAACTATGCTATAAAACATCAAGATGAAGTGATGCAGGCACATTGGAATGCAGGTAAAGGAGTATCTGTGACAATTTATACTGCAGTTATTTCCTTTCGGCACACTACTGATTATGATGGTGTACCAGATACCCAGTCCAATTTGGTAACTAACTGCTGTTAATATTATCTTTCATATTTATAAGTTTATTGTGTATATTCACACATTATGTTAGTCACGTTATGTTAGTCACAGGTATGTTTCATTAAAACCTCATTTTTTTAGTTATTATAGTTAAAACATGTACCAAATTTGAGTTTAATAATACTAACAATAACTTAATGTATAGATATTGTCTAAAAAACAATAATTTTGAAGTTAAGTTTCAGAGAATTATGATGATGAAAGTTAGTTCAAATTCATAGGGTTGCAAAACGGTTATGTTAGTCACACTGATCAAAATGCTCTCTAAATCTCAAATATATATATATATATATATTTGGCATTTACTTGCATAAAACCCCTTTTTCAAAAATGAATATCCCCCTGGATAAAGTATTATGACACAAATAAAGTTTTTGCATAGAAAAGAACCTATTAACCCTTTAACCTCACAAGCTAGGAGAATTTCTCATCCCCGAAATACGAGTTTTTCTAGGCAGGAAAAAAGCGAAATGGAATCGTCCTGTATCAAAAAATACCCAAGTGATTATTTCGGCCTTTAGTCATCCCATGGAATTGGACCTTTTTGACTTTGTGAATAAATAACATTCTAAGTTAATTGCATGAAACAAAATTTTCATAAGGGGATGTCTTTATATTAAAAATGTTAACAACTTTGAAATTTCCAATTGTAACACCCATATTTGATTATTTAGAAATGTTAAGCATCCTCGAAAACCCCTAAATCTTAGTTTTTGTTACATTTGGATGAATATTTAACGAGTTATTCCATCGAATCACTTGATATCCTATGAGGGACCATCTCAAGGTTGTTGGTTTAATGATGTTTATCTTCCTTTCCAAAGCCGTATTTGTTTATCAAGTTCATATATAATCTTATACACAGTCCCCTGAAGCACAATTAAAAAGTATTTTGTGATTTACTCAGAAAATTATGGATAAAAGAAATTAAAAATTGGGATTTCGCTTAAACTTCCTGTCTTAAATATATTTCTGTAAAAATATTAAGGGGTTTCTATTCATAATTTTTTTAAAAATTAAAATAATAATTATTTTACAATATAAAAATTGTTTTAAATACCCCAATATTGAATGCATTTTGTTTGGGTTGTTATAATTTGTTTTCAGTAAAAAATTCGTTTTATTATCTTAATTATTTATAGATTGGGATAGTTTTTTATGTGCAACTCATTTAACATTATAGGACCTAAACTTTGCACGTCTCTATCTCCCCTAATAATGCTTAAAAACTAACAAAATTTGGCATTTCGTATTAACATGGGTCATAGATTTGAAATATGGACTCAAAAAGGGGTGTTGCCATTGGAAATTTTAAAGTTAGTAACATTTTGAATATGAAGACGGCCCCTTATGCAAATTTTGTGTCATGCAATTAACTCAAAATGTTATTTTTATACAAAGTCAAAAAGGTCCGATTGTATAGGATGACTAACGACAGAAATGATCACTAGCGGATACTTTTTTTTCCACAGCACGCTCAATTTTTAACATACCCAACACCCCTATTCGTGAAACGAAACGGCCGAAAACGGCCTTCCCGATGTTTGCTGGTAGAGCCGTCCTGGGCCGGTTTCGAGGTTAAAGGGTTAAAAAAGCTTGCAAGTGTTATGTTAGTCATCATGGAATTGCCCAATACTACATGCTAAGAAAAAAATTAAGTTGTTTCCATTTCTTATGTTATGCATATATAGCTGTGAAGTTCCATCAAAATGCTTTCAGATATTTTTAGAGGCTCTTTATTGAAGTTATATCTTGTTAACGACTCGCTTAACACAAAATTTTGCTTAAGACGAGAGCATTTTCTTGCCCAATAGCCAATAAAGCTTTGAGCTAATTGCTAAAAATTCAACGCAAAATCGCTTTCATCGAAATCCCACTTAACCCAAACAAAAAATTCATTAGTTTACTTTTCTTCTTAGTAGGTAATTGGAAAAACATATTAAACAGAGCATTAAAAAAAGCGGCAAAAACTTTTTAAAAAACATAAGAATACACAGCCCATTATAAGAATAGGTTGTCTTCTATTTCTGTGAAAATCATGAGATCTCCCATGATTCGTCAGTTTAGTTTCGATTGGTGTTCTTTAAAATATTTCCCATTTTATCTATAGCATACACTTTGTACTACTCCAAATTAACTTCACTAATTGTATTCACATATTTTTTTAGTGTATTTCGTTATAAAATTAGAATAATTTTTAGATGATATTTTTGCTATTCACAGGATCACAATGTAAAAAATTCTGGAAGGTTAACTTGAAATTCTGTTAACACAAAATGCTTCGGTTCGCGTGAACAGGGTTCCACTGTAATATTCCTTCATTAATTATTAATAACTAAATGTTAATAACGTAATGTTAATAAATAGAAATGTTACATCCTCTATTATCCTCCATTAAATATTTAAGTAGCCTTAGTTAGCCCTTAAGGTTCTTGAATTTATGTTTTAAGTATTATGTTTACTGCCTGTCTTAACTAACAAACCTCCATGTAATAAAAGGTTTTCCTTTCAGCTTAAATTTAGATTGCATCTATTATTTGCAGGGCATTGATGAAAGTCCGGGGAAGAGGTTATGTGGTATTGGGCTTTGCTTTTAAAAAATTATTTATTATGAGTGTTATAATTCCTACCTTAACCTTATCTAACTATTAATTTTAGAGTACAGGGAAAAAACAACTTCATTGCGTAGGAATCTTCTGGTATTCTGATGTACTTGGTGGATATTGGCAGCAGGAAACCGGTTTTTCTCTTGTTTCTTCTTTCTAGCAAAAACGTGACTCGTGTATACCTATCTGTGGCTTGAATAAGCGTTGCCGCGTTAAAAGAATGTGAGTAACCAGTTTTCTTACGCCAGAGAAGGCAATGAATCCTGATGCAGACAGATTCCTATGCAATGAAGTTGTTTTTTCCCCCTGTACTCTTCGTTTATGTTAGAAATGTTTTTCGTTTCAGCTTTAATTTTAATAACGAATTATTTGCAGGACATCGACGAAAGTCTAGGGGAAAGGCTATGGGGTTTGACCGAAATGTTCCCAGAGAGTATGAGAAATGCCACATCTGCTTTGGTGTACGGATCCATATCTGGAACTAAATCCTTGTACAGCTTCTCGCGCTCCGCCGTGTGGTTTTTCTTTTCCACTGCAACGATATTAGTTGCCCCAGTCATTTTTGAAGTTGAGAGAATGCAACTAGACGAAGTACAAAAGCAGCAACAACGACAGGCAAGTCTTTAATATATATTTAATCATAATGTAATTCTTCTCTTTTGTGCCAATTATAAAACTGCTTGGTCATATAATGATGTAGGTAAAAAAACCCCTTTCATTTAAAGAGTTTCAACCAAATCAATCAAATCAAAATTTTTAAGCTAATTTTAAGTGATTTTACTTTTTGCAACTTTATGTAGGTTGTAGCAGTTTTTTTTTTTGGTCAAGTAACAAACCATTGTTAGACACATAAACAAATATGTACAAAATAAAAAAAAAGATAAGACTGATGTCAATTCGTTCTGACAACAAAAGAGAATTTGTCTGCTAAGAAAAAAAATGGCTTATACATATTCCTTAAAAATGTAGACAGGTATCTATAGGATACTTGCTTTGAAATGTAGGAAACTTGAATAAGTATATTTTCAGAAGAGGGAATAAAGTATATTCCTTAACCCTTTCAGTCCCAATGATGCCATTTGGCATCATCACTTTCAATATTTTTTTCAAAATGTTTATGTCCCGCTATCACATCCAACCACACATCATTCAATTCTTCACACTTTGTTCTTTCAGACAAAATTTTACTTTAATCTCAATAGAAGTCAGAACTACTATTTTATTTATTTAGAAAATAGTCAACAAGCGTTTCTCCTGATTTTTGATAAGTTCACTTCAGTTCCACAGTTCAGTTTAGTTTTTATATTTAAAACACAATTTAAACTATTTCGGTTAAAATAATTACTTAATTTTTTTTAATAATATGGTCAGATACCTTAAAATATATAACTCGAAGTGTTTTTAGGTAATATATATTTTTTTTATTTTGTTGTTTTCTACAGTTAAAGAATTTTGGCATTGTTTCAAAAACCATATAAAAGATTTTAATGGATTTTTTTTTCTTATGGAATTCGTATATTTGACCTAAAATAAGCTTATTTTGTGAATATCAGATGTTTCTGTAGTGTAGTAAATTTTTGGGACTGAAAGGGTTAAATATATCCTGAAGAGAAAGGGGGCCACTTTAGGTCAAAAAGTCCAACTTCATTGCCACGAACTTGCTTAACACAAAATTTCGCTTAAGATGAACTGAAAGCATGAAGAGAAATAGCTTTAGACAAAATCCCGCTTAACCCAAGTAAAAAAAAATTAAGAATTTGACCCTTTTTTCTTAGTATTTCAAAGTTTCGACAAACAAATAAAATAAAACACTAAATAAAATTTTTCTATGGTATGTACAACTCAGGGCTCGAAAAATTTCAGAAATTTTACCTGTCCCCAAGGACAGCTTGCCCAACAATGTACCCCGTCCTCCTTTAAAACTAACCCGTTAAATTTTAATTATATATTAATAGCTTCTATATAAATACATATATGTAAAATGCACAATGTATAAGTAGTTACTATGATTATATTGTACATTAAGAAAGGAAATACTAGGTGACCACAGCGTAATGTGTTTTGTACTTAACCCTTTCAGTCCCAGTGATGCCATTTGGCATCATCACTTTCAATATTTTTTTCAAAATGTTTATGTCCCGCTGTGGCATCCAAACACACATCATTCGATTCTTCACACTCTGTTCTATTCGACAATATTTTACATTAATCTCAATAAAAATCGGAACTACTATTTTTTTTATTTAGAAGATAGTCAACAAGCGTTTCTCCTGATTTTTGATAAGTTCACTTCAGTTCCACATATTTAAAACACAATTTAAACTATTTCGGTTAAAATAATTACTAAATTTTTTTTTAATAATATGGTCAGTTACCTTAAAATATATAACTCGAAGTGTTTTTAGGTAATATATATATTTTTATTTTGTTGTTTTCCACAGTTAAAGAATTTTAGCGTTGTTTCAAAAACCATATAAAAAATTTTAATTGATTTTTTTTTCTTATGGAATTCGTATATTTGACCTAAAATAAGCTTATTTTGTGAATATCAGATGTTTCTGTAGGGTAGTAAATTTTTGGGACTGAAAGGGTTAATTGTTAATTCCTTTGTTGTTACAAGTCTTACCCATGCCTGAATAACTTTTTTTGTTTACTGATTAAGTGAGCATGTGCATTTGGTCTGATGAAGGAATCGACAGAATTTCTTGATTAAAAGGTCATTTCAGAAGTGATATGTTTACTGTTGTAAGATATAAAAAATTTAATTTTTATCGCAAACATTACGGGGAGGGGGAAATGACTGTCCGCGAGGACGTAATGTTCGAGTACTTAGTTGTCCTCGGTTAATTTTTTGACCGACGAGGACGGGTGGTTTTTCGAACCCTGGTACTACAAATTAATTTTATTTATTGAATTATTAATTTTATACATGCTGATTATTAGTATATATAACTTATAAAATTCAAATACATTTTTTTAATGTTATTTTATATAATAATATTCATTTTGTTCAATGTAAAATAATGCTGGACGGTTAACATGAAATTCGGTTTATACGAAATGTTTTTTGGTGCTCCCTTCGAGTTCACGTTAGCAGGATTTGACTGTACCTGCTTTCTACTTTTACTTTTGAATAAAAAAAATTAACTTGGGCTAAAAATGCATTCATCCAATCCTTTTTAATTTATTATTTTAGATCCTCCTCGGGCCAAGTGCAGTGTCTGGTGGAGGGGTGCACCCTGGACTTGGCATGCCCATGCCCCCAATGACGGCTCAGAGATAGGCCAACTGCATCCAGTCACATTATAGATAGTCATTGTGCATCAATTTATAGAGTCAATCGTGTAACCTTGTGTAAAATAAATGCTTTGTGTTTTGTTTATCAGTATTGTAGTTTCATTAACTTGTTAAAAAATAAATGACATAATGCAACGACTTAGTTACAGGCGGGTGTGACCTGACTATGTACAAAAAAGAACATTAAGTTAAATTTAAAGTTTACAAGTTAAATAATAACTGCTAATGTTTAAAAAAAATAGTAAATATTTCTATGTGCTGAGGGAATTAAAACTGCATACACTTCAAACATTTTGTTATGCATCATGCATTTATATTTACTAGAAATTCATACCCATTCTTCGCACGGGCTAAAGAAATAAAACTCAAATTGTATTTTAAGTAATTATTTGCTATTTAGTCTGGTCTTGGGTAACACTTCTGTTATTTTTTCACTTAATCTAAGCTTTTAAGTTAAAATCTCTATTGGAATTCAAAGCACATTTGGTGCAATTAGGGGACTTAAGGTAGGCAAGTACCAAAAATTGTAAAATTTTTACTATTACTTTAATCTTTTCCAAATTTGGCATGGTGATTTCAAATATAATGAACAAGGCTTTTTGGGCAATTTTTTTTAAATTTAAATATAATTGATTTATTTTAAACGGTGTTTTTCAACTAAAAAAGGGGTTTACGCTAACACTTCTAGCATAAAAAGTTTTACAGGAATTTACCTGAAATTTTTTACAGATGCTATTTCAATATATATCTGTGCCATGAACCTCTAACATCTGGTGTAAATATACAAGTTTTTTTTTCAAAAAAAATGCTAAAGTAAAAGTGTAAGTTAATCTGAAAAAAACTTTTTTTGTGGTTAATTTATAAATTTTTTTTAATAACTTCTTTTCTTGTAATTTGTATGTAACTGTAGAAGGTCATTGCATGCATCAGTTCAAAACATTTAACACATAATTAATGTTTATAGGATGAAAATTTAATGTGGTAGACTTGTTAGCGTAAACCTCTTTTTTTAGTAGAAAAACACCGTTTAAAATAAATTATATTTAAATTTTAAAAAATGCCCAAACAGTATTGTTCATGATATTTGAAATCACTATGCCAAATTTGGAAAAGATTAAAGTTATAGTAAAAATTTTAGAATTTTGGGTATCCGCCTACCTTAACTAAGAAGGTAGAAACCACAATATCAGCTCAAGAGAGAAATAGACATTAGCTTACCAAATCCCATTAAATATCAATAGAAAAAATATTCCCAAGGAACAAATAGCTCATAAAACAGAGAATACATCTTACAGTAGCATAACGTTTCCCAGTAAGCATACTTATATTTTTATGAGTATGCTTACTGAGAAACTTTGTGCTACTATATGATGCAATATAGATTCTCCATGTTTTATGAGCTATTTGTTCTTTGGGGTAGTTTTTATAAATATCGTCCAATATTATAAAATTTTCCCATTCAAAGCAACCAGATTGTCAAAAATCAGATTAAAATGTTAAAAAAAATACTCTTAACTATTCAATATTTTTTTTCTAAACTTTTAACCTACAAAAACATAAATAACACATTTTAAAACATAACTTTTAAGTAATTACACCTAGCATCTTTATCACTGCATTTTAACTTTTTATGTTCTTCAAATTTATAAAAATGTATTTTTATACGGTAAAGTACATTACAAAATATTTTTCAATGGCAGAGGATTTCAATGATCAGTAAATGGATGTTTTAAAATCAAAAATAATATTTTAAAGCTTTTTTTATATTATCCATATGATTTTATTTACAAAATAATTCTATCCAAAATCTGACAAGGTTTTTGTTTTCTTATGAGCATTCTATCCTTTTATTTGAGAGTCTCTTTTTGCTATGAACGAAAATCATGTAAGGTTTATTTCATTTAATCATAATTATAAACCAGTAAATACTTGTTAATCAATAGAAAACGCTTGAAATCTAAATGGTAGTTGCCTAAAAATCTTTTTAGAGTTAACTTTGGAAAATAATTTTTTAAAAAATATATAGAATAAAAAAATTCTAAAAATGGTTCTACAGTGACCGCAAAACGTAAATCTGCTTCTTTTATACAAATTTGTTTAAACTTTTATCACATTGCTTCTATGCTAATTCATCACACACACAAAAAACTATTATTTATTAATCTGTTTAATTTTATCATCCATTTTCAAAGCTACTTATAATCCTTAAAAATTTATAGAAGACATTAAAAAATATATGCTTTAAATTCTGTTTCTAACTTCTTACCAGTCTACATTGCTCATTCTGAGTGAAGCATTTTTTAAGATATTTAAAAAATTGAAAACGTCAACTGTCTTTTCTTGCAATTAAAAATTACAAAAAAAAAAAAAAAATCCAAAAACGTGTGTCTTTTTATAATTAATCAAGCAACACAAACACTTTGTAATCATACATTCAACCTGCTTCAAAATATAACAGAATCCCCCACAAGGAATTTAAATATAAGAGTAATTTTTCTAAAAGTTTTTTTTTTTTTAAAGGCCCTCGCCAGATAAGACGGTGAAAAATGCCCCCATTCCAATCGGGCTAATTTTTTTTCTGAAAATACCTCAGAGTATGGACAACTTCTCAGCCAAGTTTCAGCTCAAAAATATGACGCATTTTTGAGTAAAAAATTAAAGTTTTTTTTCTTTTTAAATTGATTATTCCCTGAATATATTTGATAAATCCAAAAAACTACTCATGAGTTTTTAGATATCATTGAGTAGTATTCTCAGAAAAATCCGCTCATAAATCTGATCGAGCGATCATTCTTAAAAATGCAATTTTATTTTTCAAAAAAAAATTTCATGCCAAAATCGTTTGGTCACAACTTAGGATTTTGTCTCTACATATTCCTCTATTATCAATCTATAATATATTTTTTTTTCAGATTTTTAAAATTATTGGACGATAGTTTAAAAAAATAATTCTTAAAGCCTGATTTTTTTGCTCTAAAATCCTTAGATTTAGAAATAGCATGCCCACCGATTGCGCAATCCCGTACAACGCAATGATGCGTGATGAATCCACATTTCGTCGTTTTCGCAATGCATCACGGGATACTGATTCACAAAAATGGTTTTTCCGAAGAGTTACATACAATAAAAACTGCATTTTTAACTTGCTTCTTTTGTGAATATATACCTCATGCCTTACAGAAATTATCAATACGCATGCAGTTATAAAATTATGCTAGCGAAACTTGTAAAAAGTTTTAATTAGTTAATATTGAATATATATTTTTTATTAGTCGAATTATCTCATGGTGCCATCTGGTGGCGTATGGCATGCCATGTGCAAGAGCTTGCGAACTGCCTTATGGGATAATGGTTAACAAATGGCTTCACCTTTCCCCTAGAGGCAGATCTGCTACTTTCTAAATCTATGCTAAATTCCTTGGTCCGAAAGAAATTCTCCCAGATTGAATTTCCCCGCCTTTGTTAGGAGTGCCATCTGCCGAGTAAGTAGTGCGAAAAGTCAGGTTTTAAGAATATTTTATTTTTTTTAAACTATCGTCCAATAATTTTAAAAATCTGAAAAAAATATATATTATAGATTGATAATAGAGGAATATGTAGAGACAAAATCCTAAGTTGTGACCAAACGATTTTGGCATGAAATTTTTTTTTGAAAAATAAAAATGCATTTTTAAGAATGATCGCTCGATCAGATTTATGAGCGGATTTTTCTGAGAATACTACTCAATGATATCTAAAAACTCATGAGTAGTTTTTTGGATTTATCAAACATATTCAGGGAATAATCAATTTAAAAAGAAAAAAAAACTTTAATTTTTTACTCAAAAATGCGTCACATTTTTGAGCTGAAACTTGGCTGAGAAGTTGTCCACACTATGAGGTATTTTCAGAAAAAAAATTAGCCCGATTGGAATGGGGGCATTTTTCACCGTCTTATCTGGCGAGGGCCTTTATGTATTAAGAATTCTTGGCATTATTAGAGTTAGATAAAACATGATAGTACACAGTAGATTTGTAACAGTGTATGTCACTACGTTTTAGATGTACCCTCATAAAAACCATATTAGTTAAAATGTATATATTTAAGAACATATGTGTTGTAATAGATTTTCACAAATTATACCCAGAAAATAATAGACAATTTTATTATACAGTTATATACAAAGTATCAAAAACTACCAGGCAAGTAATTAAATTTTCACTGCAAACACTCTGTCTGCTGTTCATAAGAAAGTATTCTCAGATCTGATTTTAAAGTTAATATTCTCACATATTTTACAACACTCTGTCTGCTGTTCATAAGAAAGTATTCTCAGATCTGATTGTAAAGTTAATATTCTCACATATTTTTCAAAATTATATATAAAACAAGGAAATCCAAATAAATCAACTTCGCTTGGGAATAACCTGTCCTTGTTGAATAGATGACGATAAAATTCTAGTTTTGTATTGGGTACTCAAGCCAGTCATCCAAAACTTTAGTACCTTAAAAAAGAATGTTGTTTATAATATAGTCCACTGAACATAACTATTGAAGCATACATAATATTCTGTTCTATTAGTGCAGGAGAGAAATTTGTTATTTCTTTAGTTGTTTGTAAGCCAGACCATTTAAAATTTAATATCGTTGGCTTATTAATTAAAAGTTAACAATACTAAATGGAAAGTTAGTTTTTTAAAACAAGTTTACAAAAATACTATTTACAGTCATGAGCATTAACCAAAAGTAAGGCATTTGAAGTTCATATTATAATTTTTAAAAAATAATCCAGCAAATGTATTTTAAATATTATACCATAGCTTCTACATAATTTAGTCACACCTAAATTGAAATGTTACATATTAGAAAATGAAAATGTAATTGGAACTTATCTTCCAAATTAATTTATAAGAAACCATTTTATGATAGTTCTATAAATATACTTTTTATAATTGCGTGAAAAAAAATCTAACTTCTACATTGTAATTTTAATATCAGACGTATGCAAAAAGTTAGACTTTTTGAAACAATGAAAAAGTAGTTTTTTTTCACCCAAAAGCAGTGAAAAAAAAAAGATTTTTTTTTTACTCTTTTCATAAGATGCCAACATTTTAAGTTAAAATTTCTATTTCATAATATTAATAAAATCCAGATATTTATCAATCTGCTTGTATTTAAAGATACAAATGCGCGTGAAATATTCTTGGACCAATGATATATTTTTCACACAATTATAAAAAGTTGTATATGAAACACGAGGGAAAAGTAAATTTTTAAAAACATGTGTCATTATTTCACTCGCTCGTGAAATAAAATCCACCAGTTTTAAAAAGTGTTACTTTTCACACTTGTTGCATAAAAATCTATTTTTTTAATATTATTCTAATTTGTGTAAATAATAATTCTGATACCAATAACACATAAAATGAATTTAAAATTTTCAATACCAATTTGTCATGCTCTTGTGCTCCAAGAACTGTCAGAAGTTTCAGGGTTTCTTCTGGGCTGTGCTGACCACCGCGTGAGAAAGCAAACAGGACTTTTACTTTACTGCAAATAAAAAGGATTTTTAAACCCACAGAAATTTCCCTGATTATCTTATATCAATATGAAATTACTAAAACAGAGAAATAGTTATTTTATAAAGTATATATTGAGCTTGATTTGAATTAATTTTACATTTTAAAATGCTTATATTTCTAATTAGCAATCTTAATTAAATCGTCTTTAAATTCATTAATTCCATTCATTACCTAAGTTTTGTTACAGAATTAAATGCTATATAAGTTTTCTAAATATTTAGGGACATTCTGGTCATTCCTTGGACATTCTGGTCATACATGGACCCACTGTAACTTGGTAGCATTTAACAGGAGACCAAGAACAACTCCAACACACAAGAAGTTTTGATGAGGCTTACTGTGATTAAATTCTTGAATGAAGAAGCATTTAACGAACTTTTTATTTATTTGAAATAATGTAAAGTGCAGTTAAAAAAACAAGTTCGATCATCTTTACACCAAGTCTATTTTGGACATCAGCACCTCTCCACCTGTCGCAAAAAAAGTTCTAAGCTTCTCCTGCAGTCGGGATAACTTTCAAGGTGGCCAGTAGGAGAATACGGCTTCAGGTACGTTACACAAAATTTTTTAGAAGAACCTATTTTACATTGGCATAAAATATATACACATTTTTTAAAACATTAAATGACAAATGAAAAGGATCCATTGTTTAAAAATAATAGTTATTGCTTTTAAAGTGCAAGCAATTGAGATGATAACATTAGTTAAGAGGGACTGTTAGTCCAATAGAGCTAATTCAATAGTTTTGGAATCACAACTTCTGCAAAAGTATTGCTTGCCATGTTAACCCCTTTTTGCCAAGCACGGGAATAGCCATACAACAATTTAAAACAAAATTGTAATGAAAATAACAGCTTATGAATTGAGAAAGTTTTAAAATAGTGTCACCATCTGCTATATAGTTTTGTCATTTTAAAAATTCAAAATTATATTATTAAACAACTAGGTAACATTTTCGTTTCAAAGTTTCATTTTGATGTTCCGTTGATTCCGTTTTTATTCCTGGCGGAAAAGAGCTAACATGGCAAAGCAATACTTCGGTGGAAGTTGTGATTCCAAAACTAATGCATTAGCTCTATGGCACTGACAATCCCTCTTAGAGCATCTTTTTTATTGACATGCAAGATTGGTATATCCCTAATTTTGTAGTCAGATGTTTATTATTTTTCAAAAAATGTCATTCTTACTTCATCCAAGCTTCTTTAGTACTGAAGAGGAAGCTATCCAGAGCTGCAGGACAAAAGGCTGGATCTGTGATTGCTCTCTCCATTTCACATAAAACTTGAGGGGCTACACACATAACGAAAAAAAAAATTAGATACGATTTTAATAATATATATGTTAAAAAAATTGTAAAAACTAAATTGATGCATTACATATTACCATAAAATTGGTAGATAGAACTAAAAAAATGTCTCTCAGTTCAGGAAAATATACCAAGTTTGTAAAAGGCTTAATAAGTCAAAAAAGCAGCTCCTTTTTAAAAAAAAACTTCTTTAGTGAAGAGAGCAGTGTTTACTGAACCTCTGGATACACAACTAACTTAATAAAAGTTATTATCAATTGTCAAAAAAATTCAACTAATACTAAACTAATTGTTATTATTTTGTATAAAGAATATATTTTAATTTTATTTCACTTTTAAATTGTATTTATTGCATTAACTGTAAATAAAAATTATCAAACAACATTTTGGTGAAAGAAAAGATTGTATGTGAGCATGAACCTTTTTTTATATTTCAGCAATTCATATAAAAGTCAAATTTTCAAATATTAATAAATACTAACATTTCTCTGGCAAACTGGCTGTTGTGTGAAAGGCAATTAAGAAATCGTCCAATCTCTCTGCACTGCTGTACTTTGGAGTGATGTGCACTTGGATGTGTAAATCTGACTGAGCCACATGCTCGGGTATTGAAACATCAGGAAGTATACCCAAAAAATTGCACTTCCAAGAATCCTCATATACTGCAGAGTAGTAGATTGGATGATAACAACCTCTCGGTAATAGATCCTGAAATTTTTTTTAAAAAAAATACAGATTTCGTAATCATTGTTTTATCGCAAGGTAATTATGTCAAATATTTGAACTAATAGTTTTAAACATATATTTTAAAAAACATTAAATAATTTTAAACAGATATTTTAAAAAACATATTACATAATTTTAAACATATATTTTAAAAAACATATGAAATAATTTTAAATATAAATAAAGCATTTTATTTCTTATCCTTCAAGCTTAATATTTATGTTCATTCTTATTAATATAAATTATTTTATATAGTCTTCTACCTTGAAAGTAGATGGTGCTTGCATGCATAAAAACTTTTTTAACTGCTAATGTGTCTTGAAATACTTTTTGTTATCAAGTACCATTGAAAATGATTGTGTGTGGTGTTATTTACCAGGGTCATGGTTATTTTTTAATTTCTTAACAATTCTTTTCAGAATAAGAAGAATTGAAATCAAAAACGGACAGGTAAGTTTCAGATTTAGATTCGATTCCACCAAACAGAAAAGCCCTACCAATTTATTAAATTAAAAAATATATAAACTACTTGTTTTCTCACCTTTAAACAAACTATTATAGATTTCACCAAGTTAATATACTTTGATTTGATGATTATTTGGTTTCCAATTATGGTATGGTAAGCTAAGCAATGGAACTTTTCTTTTCCTAAAACCTAAAATTATACAAAAAATACTTAAAATGAGTTATTACTTAAATGACTTAGTTAAAATGAGAAATTACTTAAATTGGAATATTAAAAGTACTGGATAATTTAAATTGCGCCATACCTGGCATAACTCCCTAATTGATGAAAATGTAACGTCATTAGAGGTATCCTCTTGTCCTAAAACACAAGTGTTTTCCAATTTTTCTGATAGTTCAGCAACATTGGAAGGGTCTGTTTCAGGTTTAGAAAGATGAAGTTTTATGAATCCTTCTTCGGTTTCTATAAGAATAAATAAACTTAACCATTAAAGAATAAAATGTTTTTATTCACAAATTTAAGTTTTAAATTTTAAAGTAAAATATAATTTTAAAAGTTGTCCTCGAATTATATTTGTTTTTTAAAATGAATGTTAAAAAGCATAATATACTACAACTGAACTTTAAACAATTTGTTTAAAAACTTTTCAATAAACATATGAGATATATCATATGGAAAGTCTAACATTAGAAACATTTAGTGGATTTGCATGATAACAAATAAATATTTATACATACCAAATTTTTCAGAGTTACATGAAGTAAAGTCATTAATTGCACACTATTATTTTTTTTTTAACAAAAAGACATAGTGTACATGAATGTTAAATAAAACAACTCCATCACTCAGCATAACACTATATTTTTAAAAAAAAACTAAACTATTATACAATCTGTAAAAAAAAAGCTGCTTTTTACTTTCACAGCAACAGTCCTTTAACTACCTGCTAAATTTTTTAATACAAATATATTTAAATGTGCACAAAAAATACATAATACTTATTTAAATCCGAAAAAGATACCTTCCTGTCTTTCTAAATCGATAAATGCATCTTCATTGGGAAAACTCTCCACTAGTCTTTCACTGATCCTTACAGCCCCTGCTTTCAAGATCCATGTAAACCACAAATGAAGATAAGGGAAAACTTCCTTGTCATTGGTTAGGTCCATGAGAGACCTCGCTTTGATGTTGCCACGCCTTCTTCTGAATGTATCCAAGGTTAAACGGGTCACACTGTTCAGGCGTACAGCTCTTAGGTTGTTTTCTGATTGCTCAGCTGCATACACCTATATATAAATTAAATATTCTTTAATAGGTAATATTTTTAGAACATGTATGGTTAATATCTGCATAAGTAGTATTATTAGCTTATATATGCTTTTAATTTCAAATTTCTTAGTGCAGTCATAGAAAAATAATTTATAAAAAAATCTATAATTTTCTAGGACATGAAGAAATACTCAATAAATAGAAAATTTAAAAAATAACGTTAAGAATATGATTTTTTCCTAGTTTTGCAAAATACACAAAAATGAACAAGCATAAACCATTAAAATCATAATTATTTTTCACTCAGTACATTCTAATTATTAAAAATTAATATTGTAACATTCAACAAGCAAATACTAACTTTATTAGCTTTTTCCTGCAATTCGTGAATTATCCTTTGGAGGAACTTAACAAGGAATTGCCAGGAGTTGAGCAAAAAAATTTTGTCTCTCATGACAACTATAATGCTGTACCAGCTCTGAAATCCCCTGGCTTGGCTGTCTTTTAAAAAGAAGGTGTGACTAAGCACATGTCCCCTCTGGTCATCCCCGAAGAATATGGGACCTTCACGCCCTGGACAAACCTATATTTTGAAAAAAAAATCCATTTCAAATAAACTATCTAGTTTAAGATCTTTAAGAGGGAATGGGAGCACTTTGGACTGTGGTCTCAAGGGCCTTAATGTTAATCCAGTGGGAAAAATCTATTTTCTCGGTCACATTTCTCGGGCTGTATTGAATATTTCTGCAAGCTGTTTTTTTTAATAATAAATGCAGATAACTTACAGGTCTCCATAATCTCACTTTTTAAAATTGCTTTGAATAGTTATTGTAAAATTATTTATTCAAAATTAAATTTTTTTTTCAAGAAGTGGGATTGTCGGGACCTGTAAGTCAGCTACATTTATCACATAAAAAAAATCTGTTTGTAAAATTATTCAATGCAGCCAGAGAAATGTGGCAGAGAAAATAGTTTTTTCTCCATTGGATTAACACTGATGCATTTTGCTTTGGATACCCGCGATCCAGCGCTCCCATTCCTCCTTAAGATTCAAAACTGTTTACAAAACCACTTAATATCAAAGTAATTGTGATGTGGTAAATTAATGATGTTACGACTGGGGTCAAAAGCTTAAAACTAATGCCAATAAGCCTAGCTATTACATATTCTCTTTTTGAAGCATTTTATGCTGCAGATTCATGTTAAAGTCCCGTTTTCAATTAGGAAGTAAATGAGTGCCTGCTGTTTTAGACTACTAATGATGTCATTTGTATAATCTTTGTTAAAATTTGCATACATAATTTAAAACAATTCCCAATGAACTCAAAGTACTTACAAAGTAAAAAAGCAATCCTACCTCACAACTGAGACTCCTAACACATGCTTGCCTCACAGCAATGAAGACATCTGGATGCAAGGGATACTGACTGCTCACATAGCTCACCCGGGCTTCGTGGTCATTACTGATGTAGCCCCTTTTCTTGTTTGTCATTGATGTACAACCCTAGGAAATTTCAATAGAAGCACTCATTGAATCCCATCACTTTTTTGAAGTACCTACAAACTCCATATTCAGAAATCTTATAGTTTTATAATTTGCTTTATATAATTCTAGTATATTCATAGTATTTATCATTAAACCATTATTGACAAAAGACTTGATGTTTAAATAACTTAAAATTTTTTTTAAGAGAGAGATCAGAACTTTTTTTAAAATTTACTGTGGGCCACTAACTTTTAGAATCTTTACAAAGGTTTAAAATTTGCGATCTCTTTAAGGGTTCAAAGTGGGATACTAATTGTTAAAGTTTACTTATAAAAATACACACAGTTTGCAGTTGAACTAAAACGATTTTGTAGGAAAGGATTTTATATGAAAGTAATACTGACAATGCAAATTTTAATCACAAATTTGTTAATAGGATGGCTGGGTTTAGAAGAACCTTCCGTATGAAAGGTGGCTGTTCTAATAACTCAGCCATTGAGACTTTTCTATAAATCCAAATGCATATTTTCATGTCTTGAAGGACGAATGGAAAAAATGATTCTCATGGAAAAGTGACCTCTACCAGCCAATCTGATCAGTGCTAAATGTTGAAATTCTGTACAGGAATGTACCCATCCCATAACCTTGGCAAGAAAGATGTTAATTGCTGAGAAAATACAGTTTGCCTATCCCTAGAAAACGGGCACAATAGAGTCAGAGATTTTTTTAATGCTAAGTATGAAAAAACATAAAAGCATATATAATATAGCCGCACAGAAATATATTGATACATTAACGCATAAATAAAGAATTATACAAAAAATACATTCCTACTTACAAAATTGGATTTATTTATCAAATTATGCAGTATTTTTTAAGGCTTACGAAAGCGTTTCATAGGGCCAGTTCGGCCAATAAGAAGGAGGAAACACACTGTGACTTGAAATTTACTCTTAGCCAGCATTTTCCTACACTTGAAGTGAATGATTCCTGACTATCCAAAAATTCAAATCTCCATCAATCGAAAGGGATTTGGTCCCGTACCTTTTGGATAAGGGGGACTTTACTTATTTCGTACAGACAATGGCACCTAGCTAATATGGGATATATTATACATACCTCACAATTATCAGACTTTAAAGGAGGCAGTCCAGATTCTGCCACACCATTGCGCTGTGAAAAAAATGATGGTCCATACCACGACTTCTGCGAGGCGTTTGATTTTGGGTTTTCAGTTTTGGTGGCTTCCGTCCATTGGGCTTCCTCAGTATCATGAAAGGCTTGGGTACAGAAGAGAACACTGGGACCATGAAGCTCGCAGAAACTGCATATTCCAATGACAGCATTCATCTCTGAGAGGAGTAAAAATTAAAACATGCAATCGCTTTAATTTTGAAGAGGGTATTTATTTGGATACTTCCAATTAAAAAAAGGCAAAATCTAGCGGTTTCTACACTTCAACATAATAAGTTTTTAGTTTACTTTGAATTATCCTCACACTAGTGCTATACGAGGGCTATTGGCAACAGGAATCGTATTTTACAACCGAAGTCAAGTGATGAGCCGACACCTAAATAGGCACCCAATACATCGGTTAAAGGGAGACATCATAGCTGCGTTAGGACTTTGAAGGATATTTAACGGCACTTCCTCCATGCGGGGTATTATTCGTTGGACATTTTGAGCTGCACTGGCTGTTGATAAGTTGTCAGTTATTGTGATGATGCCTGAATCCAGGATCTTCTGCATGCTAGGCGAATGCCTAACAGATTGGGCTCCCCAGCTCCTTTCAACATAATGATAAAACTTAATATGATTAATCTTAGTTCTATGGATGGTACGAGGTTGGCAACATCTCAAAATTCCAACCAATCGTTGTTTATAATTTGTTGGCATTCTTACCATAAGGTATATTATGGTATGCCCACACACACCAAACTCAAAGTGTTATGTGATGTGATTAATTGCTAATTTTACATGATGCAATTCGAAAAACAATGCCAGTGTACAGAGTTTAAGGAAGTAGCTTGACTTTATCTGTTTTGTGTGCGAGGTTCTGTACTTTTAATGTTGTAATAGTATTCTAGAGAAGTAAACAGAAATGCAGTTTTCCATGTCCAAATATTTGGAATAATTATCAAAATTTAATGCCTTTTAAAACTTTTTACGATAAAGCAACACCAGAAATTGAATATTATGCGGTTGTTTGAATTAATAAAAAATAAAAATAATTACTTCAAATATTTAACACTTTTACAATTCCTTCATTACAAAAAATTATAATCCTTGCTTGACATGCACTGAGATTATTATAATTTTATCAAATACAGTGCTGTAAAAAGTAAAATGTTTCACAATTTAAATGAGTTTTAGAAATCATGTTAAACAAAAGGAAAACTAAGTGTCTCGTGCCTTTTGTTTTGCTTTTTTTGTTATGTAAATACGAAGTGTCTATTTTGCCGACATTCCGACATAAATATTGTTGTTTATGTTTGCGGCAGAAATGTAGCCAACTACTAACGCCAACTAAAATTTAGCCAACATCCAAAGACGCCAATGAAATTTAGTCAACATCGAAAGACGCCAAATCTCTGACATGACATTTTGATCCTTATTGTTTCTTTTTCTTTGTGTTGATTGAAAGGTAAATATATTTTTTATACTCTTTTATTATAATTTAAACCAATAATTGTATATAATTATTTAAATTAAGTATTAAAAAAATTTATATTTTCATAGCGATTTTGACTGACTTCATATTGTTATAAATGTTTCGCATGGTATAATTTATCCATTTACTGTTCATAATCTGTATATTAATTCAATCTAATTAGTCAAATTAAGTATAAAAAACTATTTAGTAGGTTCAATAATTTTAGTTTTTAATTTCGTAGCGATTTTCACTGGCTTTCTTTTGTTTTATTGTTTCACATGGTATAATTTAGCCATTTACTGTTCATAATCTGTATATTAATTCGATCTAATTAGTCAAATTAAGTATAAAAAACTATTTAGTAGTTTTAATAATTTTAGTTTTTAGTTTCATAGCGATTTTCACTGGCTTTCTTTTGTTTTATTGTTCATGTTGCAAAATGTATCCATTTATTGTCCATAATCTGTATATTAATTTGATCTAAGTATTAAAAACTTTTAGTTTAAATTTCATAGCGATTTTCACTGGCTTTCTTTTGTTTTATTGTTTCACATGGTATAATTTATCCATTTACTGTATATAATCTGTATATTAATTCAATCTAATTAATCAAATTAAGTATAAAAACCATTTAGTTTCAATAAATTTAGTTTTTATTTTCATAGCGATTTTGACTGGCTTTCTTTTGTTCTTATTGTTTCACACTAAAATTTTTCGATTTATTGTCCATAATCTGTATATATTAATTCGATCTAATTATTTAAATTAAGTTTTTTAAACACTATTACATTTGCTAAATAGCTTTAGCATACATTTTCATAGCGATTTTAAATGTTTTTCTTTTCCACATTGAAAATTTGTTAGTTATTGTATGCTTATCTATACAATAAAACTTCTCGGGAGCGACCACCCTCCGTTCTGAGGAAAATCGGTCGTTGAGGGAGGGTGGTCTCTTTGCGAAGTTTCATCACTGAGCAGCTTAAATGTTCAAATAAATTTTATAAACAATGGTTTAGTAGTAAAAAGTTTAGTATAAAGTTATTTGAATTATATCCAAAAACAAGGTCTTAATTTTTACAATACAAGTTACAATCTTTTAAAATAAAAACAAAATATCTTTTTGATTAATTTTTTTTTCGATTTTTCGGAAAGTACCTCATATTTCAATTTGTTTTTAAGTTTTGAAAAGACTATTTATTGAAACGTCTTTCGTGTTTTGCAAATTTAACATTCACTAGTATCCCTCCATTCTGTGAGTTTCTTAAACTCCTTGTAAATTACGACTCCCGTCGCCAGTAGCCCTCGTGTAACTGTAGTGCGAAGATAATTCATACTCGAACTTTTCAGGCTGGTGAACTATCCACGCTCTAATATGGATGAAGGCAGGGTTGTTATGTTTAAAACATTTTGTTTAAAACAAATGTTTTAAACATGTTTAAAACATAGTAAAAAAAAACATGTTTAAAACAATTTTATTAATTATTATATGTTTTATAATTTATTGGCCAAATACAGTTCATTTGAGGAAATAGGTTTTATTTTAGGATATATGACCATTCTGTATTACCTTAAAGATTAAGATTGTGATAAATAGTAGACCCTGATTAGAATGGTAAACCTTGTATACGATACTTTAGGTCCCAAATGGGACACTACTGACATTTGTTAATGTTCATTAATTGGCCCTAATTTGTGAGATTTATGCTAATCATCAATGTGGTACATAATTTTAGTTCATTAAAATAATACCAAACATAAACTAGTATTACATTATTAGTTTATAAATTCTTCTATTAGCCCATCCGATTTAATCAAAGGAAGACACCGAATCACCAGATAATCGAAGGATTTCTTGTATTTTATGATTCTTTGACAAATAAAGATGTAAGGCATATGCCTAAAATTATTGAGGATGGAAGCAAATATGGAAAACTAAAATGCAAAAAAAAACATGTTTTTTTAAACCTAAACAACTTGTTCAGTAACCAAAATTTAATTATTTAAAAAAAACATGTTTTAAACAAAAAAACACGTTTAAAACAAAAAAAAAACATGTTTTTTTGTTTTATTTAAAAAAACATGTTTTTTTCCAACCCTGGATGAAGGTAATTCAAAGGATGAAAACGGCAAACAGTGACCAGTAGCGGCGGGAAAGCAAGACTTTTTGGAAAAGTGACTACCGGATGATGCCTGTAATGTGGTTGTAACCGGAGATTGGTCTGGTCTGTCCGAGAGGTATTTTTAACATTAAGCGTATAGGGTAAAAAATCGGTGCCTTGAAAAATTGCCCTTTTGCGGAGGTGGTCTGCTGTAGAAGTTTTACTGTAAATAATTCGATCGAATTACTTAAATTTAGTGTAAAAACTATTGCATTTTCCAAATAATTTTAGTTTAATAATTAAATATTTTCAATTTTTATCGCTGATTGTTTTTTCTTTTTGTGCTAGTTATTTTTGTTAGTTTATTGTACTATTATCTTATGAATAATTTTATCTGAATATTTAAATTTAAGTTAGTACAAAAGCAAAATTATTGTTTGCTTAAATAATTTGTTGAAGTTCATAAGATAAAATAGCTATGTTTAATTTTTATCTATGAGAAGTTTAATTTTAGTGCATAGAAATTTTATATAATAAAAATATATATGCATAAAATTTTAAATTCATATAAAGATACATAGATTTTTAAATTCAGTATAGCTATCTTAACGTTGATTTTTTTTTTAATTTGTTCAATCACATTGTCTTAATGCCTTAGACTGAGTATTATATAGTAAATAAAATAATCATATGCCTTAATTTTAAGTGTGTTTAAATTCAGTCCCTATAATTATTTAATTTCTTTTCGGTATTTATTAAATGTTTTTATTATTCTTCCTAGATGGATGTGTCTGCGTTTCAGAGAGGTTTTTCTACATTCAACCTTTTGAAGGAGGAAATTTCGAAATTTGAAGAGAAAAATCAAATACACCTATATATGAGGGATTGTAGGAAGCTGAAAAAGGCTATGACTATATGTAAATCTGCTGGTCTAGCAAAATCAGAATTGAAATACTACTCATTGAAGTATACTTGTGTGAATAGAGGCAGGGATCATGTGAAGTATCCCAATTTCCGGAATAAACGCCAGGGAAAGTGAGTATAAATTAAAGTCTCATATCATCTTGAGTTTGATGTCTCATTCTAGTAAAAAATTTACTGTACTTTATGAATGTCAAATTGGAATGCAGTGCAGTACTAGATACCTATTGCTTCGCAATTTCCCCGTCGGGCTTTTTTATATTTTCAATGAGATTAAGTATAGATTTGCATAACATTTAATTGTTTAAAAAGAGAACCACAAAAATTTCTATATGAGGAAAAAATGCTTGCATTAAAAAAATTGAAAACTGCCTTAGTAAAACTTAGTGATGCGATTGAATTTGTATTTATAAATTGGCTTGTACCCTTACTCTGGGTAAATATCCAAAATTAAGTTATTCATTATTAAAAATTATTTCTATGTAATCAAATATTGTTTTAAAAATTAATACTGTTACAAATACATATACTTGTGCTTAATTCACTACACAAATTAATTTATAAGTATTATTAGTGTTGAAAAAATATCTATTAAAAATTATAAATACCAAGGCCAGAAGATTTGGTATACTTAACTGGATACATACTGTATGCTATACAGAACTTCTAAAAATTCAACAATTGCAGAGAGATAATTCATTTAGTTATAGATTTCCTAATTTTCTAACATTTTCAGGGCGCAGAAGACAAAGTTCCTGAGCGCGCTCAAACATGAAATGTTTGCTTTTAGTTGTTCATAAAAAATAGTTTCATTTGATTTTTTAAAAGGTGATTTTAACAATTTTTATTAACCACCGCCTGCATTTTAAGCCTTCAGCAGCATGTGATGTAATGTCCACTTATACTAATGTATTTTCTTGGCAGAAGTGATTCTGCTGACCAGTATGTTAACAATTTACAAGGCTTCAGCCTCGGTAGTTAACCACATGCCAGTTTAGGGTTTACCTTATGTTATTGCCTGGTCGAAGGATTGTTGGCTTTGGCTGCTTATCATTTTTAAACATTCTTAATAACTGGTCACCTTTTATTGACCTTAGTTAAAGGCAATTTGCTCTTTTATTTTTTAGAATCATATCTAAAAAATGGTTTGCAGAAGAGAAGACCTATTTAATTGTTAAAAATTGCATTGAGATGTCTATTTTGTATCCTGTCTCATTCAACTAAAAATTAAATAACAGTTAAAAATTGTGTAATAACTACTACAACATAAAAACATGTGTAATAATTTATTTTTTACCAACTATATTCTGTACTTGTGTAATATTAGTTTACCATTCATGTTACTTTTATTTTCAGAAACCTGGACAAATTTTTAGAGACTATATAGAAAAAATTATTAAATTCTATTCTAAGAAATCTAACTGCAAAACCCAAATATTATATTTGTAGAATAATTCCATGAAATTGAATTAACTAATAGGCTATTAATAGCTGATTTAAAATGAAATTTTTGCATGCGTGGATTTTAACACTAATGAAATTTTAAGCACTCTGAACTACAAATTCTTAGTTAAAGTTTTATCAAAAATTGTGTTTTCTATTTAAAATGCATAGTTTATTTTACACTGGTATACATACAGTATACCTTTATAAAAAAAATTAATTAACCTTTATAAAAAAAATTATTCTTGATAGAAAATGCAATGCATTGATTTGAAATTCACTTTAAGCACTAAGAGTTCCGGCTCTCAGATTTTGCATAATTAACTGAATTTAGAGCACCATTAATCAAACTTTAAAATCTAGCCTGGAAATTTTTAATTTTTGGTATGGAAAAATCAGGGAAGTTTGAAATTGCTTTGATGCCTTGTAAAGAAAAAAAGACTAACACAAAAAAATTAGCATAAAACAATGACAGGTTGTAATGCTTTACTTATAAAACTTCTCTCGAATAATGCTGAACGAGTCTTAATAGGCATAAAAGAAGGCATGTGTGTACCATATAAAGTAAATGTAATTCCACAACAAAAACTTTTTTATGATTTAAAAAATATATATATCAAGGAATTGTCTGATTTTAAATCAATCCTGGTAATAACTTTTAATTAACCCCATCTGTATCTTAAGCCTTCAGCAGAGAGTGATGTCATGCATTTAAACCTCTAATGTATTTTCTTTTATCTTTTCAGATTTCCTTGTATTCTTTCAAAGAGCCAGTGTATTTTTATCAAGTCCATTTTCTGTAAAAGCCAATGTTCACTTAGTGATGTATATTTTTGTCTGTAAATCTATCTTGTAGATAAAAAAAAATGTATAGCTAATAAAATATGGACATTGATATTTTGTTTGTTTTCTGTTTCATATTAACCAAACTAATCAAAATTTAAAATACAAGTGTTCAATCATAAAACTTGCAAGTATTTTTTTACTGTTATATTTTTTAAGTTAAAAGTATACATAGATTAAATGGAGATAATATTTAAAATTATGAGAAGTTAATTGAAAATACATATATTTAAAAATGAATACTTAATTCTCCTTTACGAAAACTTAATAATTATTAAACTTGTGAATTATTGCAATATTTCCTCATTCTATAATATATCAATATAATCCATAATATATTATATAATATAAAGCAAACTACTAAAACTAAGAATTAGTTTCAAATATATTTGTTACATGTGGTTTTTATTTAAAGTGATTGGAGTATATGATAAGGATAACTAAATTTACCTACCTTTGTCCTAAGGTATCTTATAAAAGTATAAATACCAAAAGAGAGACAGGGTAGAAATGTGGCATTCTTACAAGTTATAAACAATAACTTGACAATTAGAACTATCCAAACATTTAAAATTTAATGCCAGCATACTAAATAATATATATATATATTTTAATCCTGATGCCTACAAACAGCAATTCAAATAACATTTAAAACCTTACTATAAGCAACAGTGAGAAATGATCCAATCAATAATTTGAATTCTAATGTATTCTTACAAGTTATAAACAATAACTTGACAATTAGAACTATCCAAACATTTAAAATTTAATGCCAGCATACTAAATAATATATATATATATTTTAATCCTGATGCCTACAAACAGCAATTCAAATAACATTTAAAACCTTACTATAAGCAACAGTGAGAAATGATCCAATCAATAATTTGAATTCTAATGTATTGTGAAATTATATTGTGTATAGGTTACATAGTTCGTACGGTGCTTAAAAACCTTAGAAAGTACTTATTTTTTACATTCGTTTATAAGGCCCTTAAAAAGTGCTTAAAAAGTACTTATTTTTTTACTTTGTTCTTATTTTTAATTTTTGAACCAAAGTCCTTAATAAGTGCTTATTTTCCTAGAAACTTAAGAATTTTCGCCAAATATTTCGTAACTTTTTTCATGCGGCTTAGTAGATCGCTTGTAGCTCTGATGCTCTGCAATTTGCCGACTTTCGGGTCGCCGGAGTTTCGCGACTTTCGGGTCGCCGGAGTTTCGCGACTTTCGGGTCGCCGGAGTTTCACGACTTTCGGCTTGCCGTTTTTTCACGACTTTCGGGTTGCTGTTGTTTCGGGTCGCCGGAGTTTCGCGACTTTCGGGTCGCCGGAGTTTCGCGACTTTCGGATGGCCGTTGTTCAATGACTTTCGGGTCGCTGTTGTTTCGCGACTTTCGGGTCGCCAGAGTTTCGCGACTTTCGGGTTGCCGTTGTTCAATGACTTTCGGGTCGCTGTTGTTTCGCGACTTTCGGGTCGCCGGAGTTTCGCGACTTTCGGGTAGCCGGAGTTTCGCGACTTTCGGATTGCCGTTGTTCATTAACTTTCGGATTGCCGTTGTTTCGCGACTTTCGGGTTGCTGTTGTTTCGCGACTTTCGGGTCGCCGGAGTTTCGCGACTTTCGGGTTGCCGGAGTTTCGCGACTTTCGGATTGCCGTTGTTCAATGACTTTCGGGTTGCTGTTTCGGGTCGCCGGAGTTTCGCGACTTTCGGGTCGCCGGAGTTTTGCGACTTCCGGATCGCCGGAGTTTCGCGACTTTCTAATCCCCGAAGTTTCGCGGCTTTCGGATTCCCAAAAATGAAAAGTTTAAATTTGCAAGTCAGTACTATTTAAGTAATATGTTGGTTATATTCTTGTTAAATTTTATTTTAATAACTTTTGTAAGTTTTATTTCTTAATAAGACCACTATTGAATATTGTCTATATATAACTGAAATTTTCCCTGCATGCTTTTTAATTTAGTATGTTGTAGGTTTTGAATTTTATTTCTCACCTGTTGTTGATAAATAATATAAAGCGCGAATTTCTTTTTTTTTTTCTGTGACCACATTTTTCTTAGTAAGACATTATTTTTTTGTATTTTCTCAGATTTTTTTACATTATCTAAACTGCACAGGAAATTTAAGCTTCCGGTTGCTGTAAAACTTTTTTAATAAGGTCCTTAAAAAGTACTTATTTTTTTTTATAAAATTGGAGTATGAACCCTGGGTTAGGTTTGAATTATCGTCGCACGAACGAGGGCTATTTAAATTGTGTTTAAAGTGTCTTCAAAGGCTGCTGCGTACGATGTCACCCTTAACGGTTGCGTTGGGTGCCTATTCAGGTGTTGGCTCGTCACTTGACTGTGGTTCTAAAATACGACGCCCGTCGATAGCCCTCGTGTAGCTCTAGTGCGACGATAATTCAAACCTAACCTCAAAGGCTGTTTTAATTTAAGACTACTTCAATTAATTATAGGAGAAAATTGAGATAAAATCCTGGTTTGACACGAAATATAAACATATCTTTACCCGTTTTAACTTTGTAACCAAAATAAATTAATACACTCTTAACACATGTGTCAAATAATTTGTCATCAAACGGGGTCGTCCATAACCAACAAAATCCCACAGATATATTCTTTAAAAAAATATTTCAGTACTCTAATATCTATTTAGTAGTATAAGTATGATCTGCAGGTAATTATTATTTTTCAAAATTTGATTTCTATTTTTTTTTTTTTTTTGTTTTTGTAATACATAGCTTATTCTAGTATTTTATTATGAAAAATGCCTTTAAAATGTACTGCTGAAAATAAAACATTTTTGCAAGATCTTCGAAACTGTGTTGCTTTTGTACTGTGCTACCGCGAGGGTCTAGACTCTAGGCTATCAGGTCTCAGGAGTTGAAATTATGTAAAGCTAAGTTTGATATTCTTTGCAAGACTGCCTGCACTAATCATTTTTTATATACAAATGAACAATCATACGTAACGATAATGCATTGTTGGAAAAGGAAATTACATATCCTCTTCTACTGAACAATTTAAGTTTTTATTAAATAGTTGTTAAGTAACAGAACAAAAGTAAAACATTAATTCATTTAAGTGGATATCAGGTCTCTGGAGTTTAAATTATGTGACGCTAAGTTTGATATTCTTTGCAAGGCTGCACTAACAAAATACTATATCCAGGGAGCCAAAGTTGCTGGGGTCCTCTTCGATGGTCCACTAAGGCCTACATATTGGGCAATTGATGATAATCCGAGAAATTACAGGAAACATAATATTTTTAAATGGGCAAATTAAATGTCATCCGGTACGATCAATAGGCGCCCAACTGCCCATCCTCGAGATTAATATAACAGACATGTACGCAATAAACTAAAAAAAAACCCAACTACTCTACGCAGCAGCCCATTACTGGGCCAAGGTCTGCCGTGCCCATTTCAGATTTCGTGGCCTAGGGCTCTGGGATGCTAGGCATATGTCCCGGTAAGGGTAAGGTGGTCAGCCTCACACAGATTCCCCAGTGTTTAGTTCGCAAGCATGCTTAATACAGGCATAATAAAGCAAATATAAATTTACCCTTTCGTTAAGTAAGTTTTTGTTGCTTTGTGTCAAAATACAATCAAAATCTATATAATCAAAAGGAGACTTTTAAAAAATGCAAAACATCTGTAAATTTTTAAATATTTCTTTTCTGTGTGAATATGTTCCTAAAAGGGATTATAACTTTAAAAAAAAAAACCTTGTCAGCGGATTTAATTTTAAAAAAAATTGCGTCCATCTTGTCAAAAATTTACTACCAGCGACAGCCTTCAATATTCTTGTTTCATTTGTTTCCTGAGTTGTAAGAATAGTAGTTTGATTAAATCGCTATTTGATTTCGATAATGTTTGTAACATTGTAATTCTGTCTTTAATTAAAAAAAAAACAATAATAATTTGCTTTTTTTTAGAAGAAATCAGCAAAATAACAACTAAATTTATTCTTAACTGCAACAATAACTTTCTCAATAAAATTATTTGTAAAGTTGATAAGCAGCCAAAGACTACAGCCCTACGACAAGTCGGCAGCAAAAAGACAACCCTATACTAGCTTGTGATTGGCTACTGTAGTGTCCGACAAGTACTAAAAATAATTACTAAAAGCGATAAACAGCCAAGAATAACAACCCTAACAATAACACCAAGATCCGACAATAACATAAGGGAAACCCTATACTGGATAGTGATTGGCTACTGATACTGAAGCCTTGTTATTTGTAAACATAGATGTCGGCAGAATAGCTTCGGCCATGTAAATACAGTAATCGCGGTCACTACTAAACAAAAAATTTTTCAAAAAAAAAAAAAAAAACTAAGTTAATAGTTTTAGTGCAAAAAACTATGTATACATATTTTTTCATTTAATTTAGCTTGTTTTGCTGCCATATCTTTGGTTTTTAACTCATTCAAATTCACTAGCAAAATATTGTTATGCATTTAAAAAAAAGTGGCAACGTTGTTTCTAGAATACAAAACTACAACCGCCAAGACAAAAGAAAAGAAAAGTTTTGGATTTGGAGCCAAAAGTCAAAACAAACAAACCGCCAATATACTCATAATAAGTAAAAATTAAATATTTATTTTAAAAATTGAATCGAACATTTCAAAATGGGTAAAAGACGATCTACTTATGGAAGACGTCGTAGCAGAAGCTTGGGAGCATTGCCAACTAATGGTTTGTTTTTTTACATAAAAATTTTATAATTCTGCTGGTTATGAATTTTGTTGTATAAAGTAATGTTTGTTAAAAAATAAACACATAATGCAGAAATAATTTTCATCATCTATCATGAATTTGTAAAAATTCTCCTAATTCAAACAGTTTTAGTTTATCATACAAAGAAAAATTTGCGTTTTTTATTATATATTACGTTTTTTCCTATTCCTGTTTGTTCTCACTGTACATCTGTAAATTATTGTCTTCTCTCGTTAAAAAAAATGAGATAAAATGAATATATTTTAAGATTTATTTAAAGTCTCTTATTTTCTTTCATAAATGGATATACTTGAGTAATTTTTGTATAATGGGTGGTTTTTTTTAGAAGTCTGTAAAACCATCGACCACTCTTTACCACCTGCGGAGAGACTGCAATTGTTGATTCAATATGCATTGGAGGTAATCATGTATTTTTACTATATTGAATTAATGCTAAACTTGTTGATAAATGAAATAATCTGTCAAAGAAATACTTGATGAGACTTTTGTTAACTAACGCTAATAACAGCATCATATACTTTAGCATTAATTAAGTAACAAACAGTAGAGCTTTACTGTACGGTCCCCCTTGGCGAACTTTCCAAAATCGTGCCATAAGTATGTTGTGGCGACTTTTTTTTAGAAAACCATGATTCAAAAGAAGATATTGTTGCCGAAAAACATCATCAGTGCAAAGTTATAGAATTTCAGACAAATTGCCAGAAAAAATTATTTATCGCCAAATCCGAAAATATCGCGCCAAGGGGGACCGTACAGTAAATCTGATCAAACAATTGAACATTGTAACAAACAAGAAATCTTCTAGTATTCTTTTGTGCATGGCGAACATTGGTGACAGGAAACCACTTTTTCATTTCTAGATTAATGTTTATTATTTATTAAATTGTATGTCAAAACCTTTTTGTTTCAGAAATCAATTTCTAACTCGAAACAAGATGTAATCGATATTATTGATGATGCAGAAATGGAAGAGCTTTCCAAAAAATGTAAGTATAATGTCCTGTTTTAGCATTAAATTAATTTAGGTAAGAATTTGGATAATATTCTTCAACTCGTCAAATCATTTCAAATTAATTTTTTTTAAATAAAAGAAGTTGCTTAAAATTTTGTCTTTTATTGTAAAATCCACCAAATTTACAATAGTTCTACTCACTGTCTGTACTTAAGTGAATAGTGAATTACAATGTGTATGTACTTTTTGGCTTGATGTGGAATTACCTTTGTTTTCCCCCCCCTCATTTACAGATCTTCAAATTAGCTAAATCCTAAATACACACTTTTTCATGAGATATAATCAATAATTTTGAAATGAATTTCAACTGAAGTATTAATTGGTGACATGTGTAGTGTTTAAGAATAAAATTTTTAAATTTCATAGGTAGATAAACTCCTGTCTCATGAATTTTTTTATATGCAAAAAAGAATTTGAAACTGTGCAATGATTTTTTGTGTGGCAGAACAAAAGTTGACTTTAACAATGTATTGAAGTTAGAGACTGTAAAAAAAATGTTAATATGAAGGTATTGAAGTAAACCAAAATGTTTAGCTGGTGTAGTTAATTTAGTAATTTAAATTTTCTTGTTTTAGTGTCTCAAGTTCAGGTAAATATTGAATCTGAAATTGAAGATCAAAACCTTTATAGCTTGGCTGTAGCAAGCACTGCAAATGAGTAAGTTGTTTAGAAACTCAAATAATTTCAATTTCTAACTATTAAAAAACTAAAACAAACTTTAAGTTGTATTCATGGTTTTTTACCAGCAAACTAATAAAATTGTCATTGAAAATGCAAATTGAAAATATTGCACTTTTTTGCATTATTATCACATTTTAGTTACCTATAACTTCATTTTTATTTTTAAATCAAGTTCTGAATTATTTTTTTAAAAAATATATTTATTAGAATTTTGTATTCACAAAGCATGCTTTAAATCAATTCCTATGATATTCAAATATATAAGGCATGGTTGATAAAAAAAAACAAGTGTAGCGGGAATAGACCACATTAAAATAAGCCCTTCATTTTGATATTGCCAAATGAGTACATTTATAGTTGTTTGTGTGTTTAAATTTAGTTTGTATGTACATGTCCCGTGTAAATTTTATGACAATTAACATAAGCCCTTCATTTTAATATTGCGAAATGAGTACATTTATAGTTGTTTGTGTAAATTTTAGTTTTTATGTACACGTGTAGTGTAAATTTTATGACAAATTTATTGTTTATTTTTGTTAAGGGGTGTTTGCAGTTTTTTTTTCTGTAATTTATATTTGCTTCACATTAGGACCATGACGGAAGCTAATACTTCAAAACTGAATTTGCTTAAATGCAAGGCAGCGATGGCTAAGTATGCATACAGTATTTTAATTTTTTAAATATTAATTTCGTCATGATTTAAAAATAAAAATAAAATTAACTGCAGTTTAAGTGTGCAGTGTCTAGACAGTATAAGTCCAACAGCTTTGAACCTGCTTCTAGATAAGCAATTTCGCTAAAGTTGTCAACTTTTTTACTGCATGAGTTTTATATTTAAAATGTCATCTACTTTAGTTAATGGATATTGGAAATTCTTATTTTTTAAATTTGTTTCTGTAGTAGTAAATACGTGTTTTACAAAATTCCTCAGTACATGAAAATTTATTTTTTAATGATGAGTATTGCTGAAAAAGCTTCTTACAAATGAAGAGTTCAGGGGGAAATAACACTTGGTATCAAATCATTACATCTGGCCTCTTTGGCGACGATAGTAAGCCATCGTCTGAATTGAAGTAAAGAAACCTGTTTCTTACTTCGTTTTTCTTTCAATGCAACCCTGGCAACAATAGTAAGCCATCGTCTGAATTGAAGTAAAGAAACCTGTTTTTCACTTCGTTTTTCTCTCAAGGCAACCCTGATTCACGCCAAACACAATCTTACTGTTTTAATGTTTGAGAAGAACCAAGGCAGAAATATCCTGTTGCCAATGTTCGCCTAGCATTCCTGAATACAGGAAGATTCCTAGTCAATGTTTTTTTCCCCCACTTGACTCCTAATTTGTGATTTTTTTTTAATATTGGTATTTTTTAGACATTTTGAATTATAATTATAATCCTACTTTTTCTAGAACGGAAGAAGAAAAGAAAGAATGGGATCAACTTCGGGCAAAATATCGAGAAGATTTGCACAAAGAAATAAAGTAATTATTTTCCTTTCTTATTGAAAAAATAACCTTTAAAGTAAATGTACAACATTAAGTTTTAAAGCTTTTTTATTTCTGTAATATAAATGTCAGCGCGATATTGTACTACAGTGCCTTAATATGTCTAACGAAATATTCATACATGAAGTAAATTGTGATTGAAATTAAACTTTGTTTATTATACCATTAGGTTTGTTAAATTTTATTATGTAAAAAAACCTATAAATCATTTAGTTATTTTGTAAATTAAAACTTAACTCATTTTACTTAATTATATTAGTCAACTTAATTTACTTAACTTGCTACTCTACTTAACTTTGCTTAATAATATTGCATTTATTAAATATTATATAGTATATAAAATTAAACTTACTAAATAATGAAAAAGTTACATAAAAATTCATGAATATGTCCTGGGTGTATTAATTTATTATCTTATTTTATGAATGTGATTTTTTTAATGTTATAGCATGAAATGCATTGTCCCTAACCATCCTGTGGATGCGAAAAAGTGGAATTTACCAGATTATACTAATATGTGGGAGGATCTTTCATACACAGATGCAAACATTAATTATCAGGTGAGTACCACTTGTCAATTAGCAATTTTCTACAGTAGATATAGTGTTTAAAACCAAAGGTTTAGTCAGTTATGTTACCAGGAAATAAGTGTTACACCTTCACAAAAAAATAAAGATGTTTATGTATCAGTTTTGGCAGAAAAAAATGGGGTTATTCAATGCAAATTCTTTTTCATTAGTTGTAAAAATATACATTATTAGTATTAAATTATAAAAAATATATATATTATGTTTTAGTAAACCATATAATATTTTCAAAGGTTTTCTTTTTTACTAATTGCAGTTTTTTAAGCCCGAAATAGCTTCACATAAAGAACTTATCCTTAACAACCAGAGGGTTAAATTTCAGTATTAGATATTTTGAGAGTTTCATCATATTTTATACTAGCAGCATGGTCCCACTATACTGGGAACCCGTTAACTTCCCATTGCTTCCTTTTAGAGGCATGTTTACTTGTGAAAATACACTAGTCCATGTATTTTCAAGCCCTGTTATGGTCTCGCAATCCCACATGGATGACGTTTTTTTTTAAAACTAATTATATTAAAAATCACAATCAAATATGAAAAAACTGAGCCTCAGGTGCACACGTAGGTTTTAAAAGGAATCTATATTAAAAATTTAGAATTTTTTTAGAGCAGTCTAAGTAGGTCTTTTGCGATCCACAGACATACACACAGACAGACTCTTTCTTTTATTATTATAGATTTAATATACTGGTTTAATATATACATTACCACAATGATTGCATAAGTAAAGTATGTCTCAAGCTAAACAATGTAATGCTATGTGGATGCACGAATACAAATATTCTTTGTGACTGTTGCAGTAATGTTACAGTAATTGATTGTTATTGATAATGAACCAGTTACCATTAATAATAAGTGAATTTATTAACCAGTTACCATTAATAATAACTGAATCGATTTTCTGTATTGCAACCAATATTGCAAAACTTAACTACAAGAAGTGCTGTATAATTTAACCAGAAATCTTTCATTGTTATGTGTACATAATTTAAAGTTTTTAAACTTTCTTAATTTGAACACAAAATTAACAAAATTGTATATAGGCAAGTCCTTATTTTTCTGTTAGAGGTTTCTACACAATAGCCCCAAATTTACTAAGAATAATTTAAAAAGGATTGGAGTGTAAAAACAAATAATATTTGTTTTTCACTTAATATGTAAGCGGTCTAGAGCTTTTCTCTATTATAGTTACTGGTTAATGTAAATTGTATACTTAGTGTGTTTATTTAGGGAATGACCATTAGAGTTTATTATTAATTTAATTATAAATTTCTTGATAAATAAGTAATTTCTATGACATTGAATTATATAGTTATACATGTTTGATCTAGATTCAAAGACTAAAAACAACTACAAGAAATATTAGTACAAGCATGATGGCTGCTGAATCGTCAATTGAGAACTTGAATTCAAAAATTTATAGTAAGTTGTTTATGCTAGCAGTAAATGAGAATGTGAAACCAGTGATCTGGCTAAGTTATTTGAACTTAGGGTTAATGCAGTCTTTAAAAGACTTTTGAAACACAGAATTTCTTAAAGTCTTTAAATCTCTTGTATTCCTTTGTCGGCAAGTTATTATGTTTGTGCACTCTAAATTAACAGAATGTTCACTATTAAGCTACTTGTATGTCTTTATATCTTAATCCTTTTAATGCATCACAAAGTAATCCAAACTAATTTATTATGATATAAATTTTATATCATGATAAATTAGTTTGGATTACTTTGAATGCACTATGTATGGTATGTGCATAAAAAATATCAGTGTAAATTCCCTTAACCGTATAAGCAAATTCTTCAGATGAAAATTTAGCTAAATTAAAATTAATACCAAAAGCTTTTTTTAAAAATGAATTAGCAAAATTCATTATATTAATTTATAAAAAAATGAAATACTGAGTAATAAAATAATAAATAAATTTTAAAAGAACTTAATATTATTAGGTAGTAATGATTTCATTTTGTGCTCCTTGTAACTGCAAAATAATACATAAATTTCTTTAAAAACGAAGCTACCAATTAAAGTTTATACTTTTTTTTTTTTAATTTCAGGTCACTTTGAAAAGCAATTGTTGGCAGATTCACCTCGGAAACTAATTAAAGAATGTTTTACATCTTAAGTTTCTATAATAAGTGTTATTATATATTATTTATGTAAACAACTGTTTGTCTTGTATCTATACTGTTGTAATAAAAATGAAATGTGCGGATGTTTGTGCCTTATAGATTCTTAAACTAAACTGGCGCAAAATGTGTATTCATACTTAAGTTATGATTTTTGAACAATCATAGTAGTACAAAATGTTCTATTTTTTGAAAAAAACGTAATTATCCTAAAAAAAATTTTCGCTTCAACTCAAATCTGATCATTTTATTCCTTTTTATCTGTTTCTATAAGATGAAGAATTTAAATGGAACAAAAAATAATTCATATTGATTCATTTTGTTCTTTTGCCATTTCCTTCATAAAATAAATTTTTTATCAGAAAACATTGGTAATGGTATGCTTCTAGTGAAACAGTTCCATCTAGCTTTCATTATAGGATTTAATTGTTGGTTTATAAGATACATTTTTCAGTTATTAGTGTATTTTGGCTTTTTTCCCCAAATTTTCTACTAAATCTTTTGTAAAAATATTAAAAAAAAAAACTAAATGATTAGGTATTTTTAGGCTCGTTGGAATTTTGCAAATAGCATATCGCCGGAGTTTTGTGATTTTTGCATTATCAAAGTTCTTCCCTCTTCGCATTCCGGCTGTAGAAAGAATTCTTGCAGAAATCAGGCCTTGTAACATATTCCAAAAAATTCTAGCACCACATTGCTAGTCTATTCAAAATTATTATTTGAAGTATTTCTCACATTTTTAAATAAACTAATGCCGAAAACTCCTATATTAAAACCAAACCTGTTTTAGAAATATTTTTTTCGTCTAATGTTTTTATTATATCTGCAGTGATAAAGAATCTTTAAAGATGTAATTAAAAATCAGCCTATGTCTCATGTATAGTTTTTGTATTTTATACAGATTTAAGTTTGGTAACTTGTTTAAGGCATTGCAAAACCATAAGTTTCGTTTAGAATAAAAGCTTTTTACATTTTTTTTCATTGATTACTTTCTGAAAAAAAATTAACTCTTGTATCTATTTTTTTTCTAGACAACAATGTTAAAAATGAAGACAGAATATCATGTTATTAAAAACAAAAATTTACTTAATTTGTGATGCCTCTTTTTAAAAAATCTCTATATTTTTTTACTTGTAATATGAAATTAAATGAACAAAATTGCCAATGTCTTTATTTAAGATTTGATAATTTCTGGGGTCGACATTGACTAGTTGGTTGAGGCGTTATGCCACGAAGTTTATGTTTGCAGGTTACATCCTCGTTTTAAACATTCTATAAACTGATTAAGTGGGGCAAAAATTAATCCTATAACAATGGGGTTGTTTCACTTCGCGAACGGCAACAGCTCCAGCGGTCTTGTTTTCATACTTTGTCTGGAATTACTTTTATTTTGGAATTAAAAAAAATGTGGTTTCTAAGAACATTTTACTTATTAGATATTAAAAATGCTGTTGGTTGTTCAAATCATTTGTAAAGACAGCTAGTATTTAAAGAAAAGTTCCTTTTGCATCCATATGACGGTCATTTTAAGAGTGAAGCTGAAACAACCAATGAAATTGCATGGCACGAAAAAATGAAAACAAGAGCCTTACATCATCTGAAACATCCCCATAAATAACGTCGCGTGTATGAACATGATTAAATTTGTGGTGGTTTAATGTCCTGAGTATGGCCTCGTCACTTGGCCATGCTTTAAAATTGCGATTCCCGTCACTTATAGTTTTCGTGTAACTCGGCATCTTAGCCCTTTCGGTCACAATGACAATTTGGCATCATTTTAGATTTTTTTTTCTGATCGTCCATAGCCATATATGATATCAAAAAAGCACATCAGTTGTTTCTTTAAACTTTTTTTCGATTAGAAAATATTTTTTTATTAATCGGAATAGATGTCAACCCTATTACTTTTTTAAAATTATGACCAGAAACATGATGATGCTTAATAGCATCACTGGGACTGAAAGGGCTAATTAACTTCGAAAATGAGTAAGAGGGTAATATCGTTTCCGGCTGCCTATTTCTATCCATCCAAATAAGGCGCTGATGAGTAAAATTGCGATATGATTGTCTTTGACACATGGGCATAGTTTATTCTAACTCAAATACTTTTACTTAATACGATCCACGATATCATTGTTTATGTGTGCCGTCGATTTTCTCGTAGCATAAAACTATTTCGCGTACTTGACCCTAGAAAATGGTTTTATCAAGCAGAAAAGTTATTTTATCATGAATCACTTGTCTATTCTGAGAGTGATGCAGTCTATACGTCAGGGGTTCAGAAGTCGTCCCACATAAATCTACGTTGTGGCATTTGATGAAGTCCTTGGTTTTTGGTCGTAAACCCTATTTTCCATGATAAATTTATGTCTTCTTGTAACTGGGTCAGGTTGTTTTATGAATGGACCTCGAAGGAAATTAGAAAGCCATTTAAGATAAAGAATATTGTTTTTATCCCTTTTGGAGAAGATGACTTTCACATTAAAATGTCCTGAAATACCCTAGGTTCTAATTTGGTCCTCGAAGCAGATATTCTGCGAACGTATTGTACCATTCAAAAATCCAACTCATCATGCCAGCTGCCAGTTTGGAGTAAGCCGGTGAACGCTAAATCTGTCGGTGACAAATTTTAAAAAAGTTAAGAAAATTTCCTGACTAATTATGTCGCTAAAAAAGTAGGCTGGGTGCCTGCTTAGGTATAATTTATGCGTAACAAATGAAAAAATATACATTCGAACTCAGTTAGAACGAAAACTCGTTTATAACGCCATAAAAGTTCGGTCATTTGGTTTACCCATTGACCTTAATGTTTAATATCGTGCTTATAACGACAATTTTTTATAAATATCTTGGTTATAACGCTAAATATTTGCGTTAATGTGATATCCAAAAAGTATAAACGATGAAAAAAATTACAAAATGCTTTTTTTCGCTATTTAAATTTATTTTATTCACTAAATAATGCGATAGTCACAAAATTTGAACTTTATTTATTACATAAGAATATTGACTCGGGAAGGAGAAATTAAACTACTACTACTAATAGCACATCCGTTAAAATTAATGCAGTACATGTCAATCAATAAATATACTCAATAATATGAGTACAAAATACATATTTTATAGATTTGCCGCACTGAATATTCAACTTCGTTTATAGCGTCATAGAGTTTCAGGTCTTTAAGGGAGAATGGGCGCGCTGGACTTCGGGTCTCCAAGCTCAAGTGCCTCAATGTTAATCCAAAGGGGAAAAAAACTATTTTCTCTATCATATTTCTCAGGCTGCAGAGAATATTTTTACAAACTGTTTTTTTTAAATAATAAATGTAGTAAAATTACAGGTCTCTATAATCCCACTTTTTAAAATTGCTTCTAATACTTTTTGTGAAATTATTTATTGAAAATTTTAAAATAATATTCGTTCAAAATTCAAAAAATGGGATCGTCGGGACCTGTAAGTCAGCTACATTTATCACACGAAAAAATCAGTTTGTAAAAATATTCAATGCATCCGGAGAAATGTGGCAAAGAATTTTTTTTCCTATTGGATTAACACTGAAACACTTTGCATTAGAGACCTGCCGTCCAGTGTACCCATTCAACCCTTAAATGACGCTATAACCAGATCTACCGGAGCCTCCGAGAAGAAGAGACAGGGGAAAGCAGATATTACACTATATTTTTCAGATACACTATATTTTCCCCATCTTTCTTTTTCTCGTAGGCCCCGGTTATGCTGTATTTCTGAAATTCCTCAAAACTTTTTTTTCTAGATAAAATAATAACAGTGGATGCCACAAATCCAACATATGTTCAAAGCACGTCTTATTTTAATTCCGCAATTAAACTGAAATTTTCAATCAGTTGGTAAAATTTATTCTAATGCTAATTATAATTAATTATTTACGAATCTCACCAAACCGATCAAGAAAATCCCGATTTCAATGCCCGCAAGACTTGATATTCCAGGCGTGGCGATGTGCTTGAACCAATAAATATGGATGCCATTAGGGATGTCGGAGCAATCCTCTTGTTCCCCAAGGAAATGCCAAAATTCCAGTAAAAGAGGAATTATTCCTCAAGCACAACCGCCTAATTATCCAGGTAAAGAACCTTGGGATAATTAAGGTACAAAAGAGCTTAGCGTCCTATTGATGATGAGAAGATAATACTAAGTACCTTACTTGTTATCTGCTTCTAAGGCTGGTCGGTCATCGACCCTTGGGAATCTTCCTAAAAAGTAATGTACTGTGTAAAGATCTAATAAAAGTTTATATTTAAATCTTTGTGTAAATAAAAATGTCAACTTCTTTGGAGGATTAGCTAAAATCATAAAACCTTCCGTTTGTTAAAAAGATTTGTTTTGCGATTTCTTTCTTTTTTTAAAAAACTGAGCTGATGTTTTTTGTATCTGCAAGTTTTTTTCCTGATTAGCATTCTAATTAGAAATAAATCAGCATTAATGTTTACTTTTAAAATTTTCGAATTCTGCCCAATGATAAACAATCAATCGAAAACAAAAACTTGTAGGGGATATTTTGGTTTAAAAACCAATATTAGCATAAATCTAAAATATTTGCTCAATTAAATCAATCAGTAATTAAACTAATACTAATCTCTAAATGACTAAATCGAATCCTTTTCTAACTTTTAGTCATGACAAATTGTGTATCTAACTATAACACAATTATAAAAATCCTTACTATTCTGTAATATAGTATTTGTAGGGTTTCAACACAGTCTCTAATGTCCCGGAAGATTTTTAGTCCTTTGACAATATTTTCTTACAGCCAATCGCGTCTTATTACTTCCGACAAGTAGCAAGAGTACTTAACAAATTGAGGAATAGCCATTGGCTGTTGAAGCCTTTCTTTAATTGCTTTGATTACAGCGAACTAACAGATTTTATAGCTTTATAAAACGGTTTATTAGCTGTAATCAAATAAAATGTATATAAAGAAGATACTTTCTCATCATAACAACGTGAAAGGAGATTTTTTTTATTATATTTAAAGCCCT
Source organism: Hylyphantes graminicola (assembly GCA_023701765.1). Lineage (NCBI taxonomy): Eukaryota > Metazoa > Arthropoda > Arachnida > Araneae > Linyphiidae > Hylyphantes > Hylyphantes graminicola. The sequence goes on from CM043119.1 coordinate 55,536,523, forward strand.
TTGTACTCTGAGTGTTAAAAGATTTCATTTTTTTTAGCTTGAGCAAATGTGAAAAGCTTCTAAGGTCATTGACATGTTAAGGTGTCCTTTTACTTTAAAATACAATTTTTTTCCCCAAAAATCTGAATGAAAGAAAACAGCCGTCTAACATAAAATTACAGGCTTTAAAAAAGAAATGTCTTACTAAATTGGAAAAGGTTAATACTGTATAATGTATCTATAACAAGATATTTTTTGAAAGTAAAAAACGTAAATTTTAGTTTCAAAAGGTGATTGTAAAATTAAAATTTTTCTCTAATTCCTGTTTTTTTGTTCTTCAAAACACGCTTTCTCAAAAAGTTACAAAGATATATTAAAGCTCTTCCCGAACCTTATTTATTAAACTGTTTTACAACTTTTAAACTACACTGCTCAAAACAATTAGGGGAATTCATGGTTTAAACCATTTCGCCCCCAATGATTCCATTTGGTATCATCAGCTTCCGATTTTTTTCTCACTAAGTTGAACTCGTACTTATTTATCGTTAGATGAAAGAATCATGTCTTTTGGAGAATTAAATAATGTTTGTTTTAATTGAATGAAAATATGAAAAACATGGTAAAATAAAATTCAGTCCCAAAACCTTTTATGAAATAAATTGACCCTAAATTCTTCACGTTTGCATTCTTAAAAGTCTAAAATTTGATTTAACATTTTTTTACAGTTAAAATTTTCAAATAATTATTGTTATGACTTATTAAAAAGTTATGATTCCAATTTTTGGCCCTTAAATTTTAGTTTTAAAAAAATAAGATTTGTTTCCCTGTTTTTACCATTTCCATCTGGATGCATAAGGACTCAATTTCACAAATTTTAGATTTTTATAATAAAAAATAAGTTGGAATTCGACGGGTAAGCAAAAAACAGCAAAGTGCTCCCCTAATTGTTTTGAGCAGTGTAGTATGTATGTTGGGGTTTCAATGGCAAGTTTATAATTTATAGCTGTTTGTCCGTAGTACCAATCTTAAAAAAAAATGCAATTTTGTTAAAAAAAAAAATTCTGAATATTGTGTTTCGAGTTTTGACTATCAATACCTCCCTCCCCCATTTTAAGATATATCTCAGATTATAGTTAACATTATTACTAAATTTTATGAATTTATGAATTTTTTTGTCAGACTATTATTTAGCTTAATCTATATCCAAACATTTTAAAATTTGTTTTAATATATAGCATGCATTGAATTTTTTCAAAAGCCTTAGGATTAAACATGAATTGTTTTAAGATATTTCTAAGTAATTTTTTTAATGAAAAAAACCCATTTAAATAAATATTTCTTCAATAGCCCTGTGAAGATTTAAGATCCAATAACTTTGCTTCAGAGGCAGTCGACCAAGAACTAATATTGAAGCAAGAATCTTTTACACCAAGAAGACCAATATAAAAAGCGTCCCTTGTATCATAAATCAAGGGGTAAGATAACTCGTATGGGAAAGCTATATTTACCCTACATTGGAACGGCCACATTCGGGCCAGTTGATCTAGAAAATGGCATTACCCTATCGGACTTCACATACAGTCAGCAATATCAGTATAGATTTATAGCTAAAAAATATATCCAATTACATAATAAACATTTTTGGTTTCACTTACTTAAGTTGAAATATGAGGTAACGAAAGTATTGGAATGCGGTCGAAAATCCGAAATGAAGATTTTGGTTTTTGCCACACGTTTTGGAGGGAACTGATTCTAAAAAGGTGTTTTTTGAACATTGTTCCGACAGTATGGCTGTTTGGAACTACTTTACAGCTTTAACTAAAGGAGCTACAGACTTCAAAATTGGTACACGAAATACTAATGCTTGTCGGACGACATTATAAGGATTCGGAGAAAATCGTGCAAACTGCCATATTACTTTTTGGTATTGAAGGTTTTACTAAAAAATAAAAACGATATACAGAATTCGAAATTAGTATACGATTTTCCGTTACCTGACAGGCGTCACGATAATGAGTTTTTTTTAAAAAGAAAATCAAGCATTCGCAATCGGTAGCTGCGAATAGAACTTTCTAGGATTTAACGTTATTGAACTCATCTTATAAGGTACAATTATCTTTAAATGTATTGGTTTATTGAGTGACAATTTAAAGTGAAGTGCAGGTGTTTATTGAAAACACCTGTAGTTTTATAGAAAAAGATAAATCATAAAACATATATTATTTAATATCGTTGTTTATACTAAGAATGTATGCTACTTCCCATTATTTCAACTTATTTAACTAAGCGTCTCTAAGAGTTTTTATTGAAAAACGAAAAAGATATATAGAATTCGAAATTATTACACGAGTTCCCAGTACCTGACAGGTGTCCTAATAATGAGCTTTTTTTAAAAAAAAAAAATACGCGCATTCGCAAATGGTAGCTTATAATAGAACTTTTTCGCTTTAAAGTAATTAAATTACCTTATAGAGAATATAATTACCTTTCAATTTATTGATTTATTAAGAAGCAATTTAAACTCGTGTAGTGTTACATACCTCGAGTTAAAAAAAACATTATAAAACATATATTATTAATGTTGTTTAAATTCAGAACGCGTTATTCAGTCCCCTTTATTTCAACTTATTTTACTAAGCGTCCCTGTAAAAGTTGTTTCCTTATTATGAAACATTAATAGCAGAAAAACGAACATTATGAATGTCCACAATCCCCTTTATTTCAACTTATTTTACTAAGCGTCCCTGTAAAAGTTGTTTCCTTATTATGAAACATTAATAGCAGAAAAACGAACATAGTGAATGTCTACAAAAAATAACTACAGGGAATCTTGACTCATGACCATTGGTTGGAGAAAGATATGGATTTAGATGGGATCGCACAATCCTATTACTATAAATCTAGAATAATTACTAAAAATGGACTTACCTATAAATCTAGGATAACCTTTACACCTGAAATAAGGTCAATAGTGGAAAAATGGTCAATTGCGTATCGACGAATTTTCTTATAATATTTTAAAAACAAATAGTATCTTTAAATATTTTTCTTATTAAGGTATCCGATCACCTTTTTTCAGCAAAAATCGACTAAGTATGAAGCATTTTTTTTTAAATTTTAATGTTAAAAAAAACGTTTAGCTTTCTAAATCTGTTTAATTTTAGTTTCTAGTTTTAATAGAACCGAAGTTCTAGCACTTTAAATATTCTTTTGCTTGTTTTTCCATTTTTTCTTTCAAAACGCATTACACATTACGCAAAACATAAAAACTGTAGTTCTTTATAATCAATTGCTTCCAAATTTTTACAGTAGTTTTGTAACAGTATGAAGAAGGTTTCGAACAAGAATCGCGCAAAACTATTTAGAATTGGACATTTTAAAACTATTTATATGCTTTTTACTCTCTTGTTTCTATGTGTTTTCGATAAAATGCAACAAACTTTTGCTATAAGAAATTGGGCATTGATATCTTAATGATTTTAGTTCATGGCCTGTATTAATGTTTGTTAAGAATATTTAAATGTAAACGATGGAAAAAAATTAAAAATTTGTAAGGATATCATGTTTTGCGTAAGCGTGATTCTTTAAGCATATTTTACTATAATTTTCCACAAAACTGAAATTTTTTTTTTATGATTTTTTTCTTAAAACTATTTTTATATTCATAACTAATAATAAAATCTCTCAACTTCATGGTTTGAATGGAACATTCAGAAACTTGCTGCCAAAGGTGATCGGCCACCTTAATAACGACTTACTTGCTTGAAATCCTAATGAAATCATGTTGTATTTATTTATTACTTTGAAAGGTTTTGAGGTAGGGTGGGGGTAGGGTAGTTTACATTTATATTCCCACTTGTGTGCTTGATCAGAAACCCGCTTATAAGCCTTCCCCTTCAAATAAGACAGACACATAAAGAGTTTTACTGTCACAAAGAAAATAAGTACACCGAGGGCGAAGGTGGGAATCGAACCCGCACCCGTTACAGCGCGCTGACTGCAATGCTAACCACTCGGCCATCCGGGACTCAAAAAAAAGCTTGAAGTTTTCATAAGTTAGAATGGTTGCGTGTCACAACTCTAGCATTGCATATCTCAAAAAGATATCTTAATCGTTTTATATTGTCATAACAAATACAGTTTATAATGAAAAATACGTTAAATAATGTTTTTTTTATATTAGGCCATTTTTACGCTTCAGGAAATAGCTGAAAATTAAATTTACTACCTATATAACTTAAATAATCCTATTAGTTTCCCTAAGTTTAATATTTAAAGATTTTTTGACACGTTTTGAATATGATATATTATGTAAGGGAAACCGGAAATATACCCAATACATTTCATCCAAAATTAAAAAAAAGTTTTGAGAATCAGAGGTTACATCACTTTCTTCAAGTTTTCTATCCCCATGAATAAAACTAACAATAAAAGTGCCATATTTTATGAGTCAAAATGCAATTCCATGGTTCATAAGTAAATTTCCAAATGACCAGTTTCAATTGACGCAATGTTTTAATATTATCACATAAAAAGTGTAAAGTTTTTTTTTGTACATATAATTTTCTGTCAAACTCCCAAATTTTTGAGTTAGGTCACGTATTCGTAGTGGGGGAGTCATGTATCCCCATACAGTAGGATACCTGACCCAAAGTTAAAGTTTTAACTACATTATTTTCTTACAATATATTTATTTAAATATATTGTAATACTATAGAAGTAATAATGATTGATATTCTATAAAAATAATTAAGTTTAGAAAGACCTAATTCACACACACATAAATAACTATTAAAAAATTAAATAGTCAAAATATAAAATAATTGGTACTATATATATTAACTATATTAAAAAAATATATCTGCAATATTGTGTCAAGTATCCCCCATGATTTCGAATGATAATAAATAATATCCAAATCAAAGCAGTCAGACTATTCTCCTATGATTTCAATGTTTATTCTTTACTACCAACCACATTAATATTATATCAAGGGATGAGGCATCAATCCCGTTTCATTAGTCGTGATGCACTATCTCCCATAATGTAAACAAGGGAAATTTCCTATTTATCTTAGTGAAGAGTTGCGCCAAGCTTTCAAAATAGTCCCCAAAACTATTTTAATTCCTTTAATGGTCCATCCACAATCTAACAATTTAATTCAAATGTAAACTAATTTACCAAGTTGATGCTCAATATAAAAGCAACAACTTTACAACTTTAGATTATACCACACCAGATTACCATCTAGGCAATATAATCAATGAATTGGCGATGAATCGGCAGCTTGGCGATGGAAACACCGATAAGTAGGTTTCCTCTCTAAAGACCTTGTAAACTACATTACTTGACCGAGATAGCCGTATTTTTGAAAGATTCTCCTTCTAATCTATTCCCATGTTATTCTCTTATTAACTATTTAAGATTTGAAGCTAGGGAACTTGTCTTTTCATGACATATATTAGTTTTCTTTTCTCTAGGATCGCGAGGTATGCCCTCTAACGGGGATAAGATTAATCTTTGAAAAATGCGTGGAATCCTAAAATAATGCTGTGTGGTGGATGTTTATGAAATTATCTGGTATTAAATTGCTCAATTAACTGGCAAGACCTGAAGAATTGATTTTATAAGCATTATAAAATTGATAATTGTTTTACAGTTTTTGGATGATTTTAATTGTCTGTCTAAACTATTATACTTTCACCTGCATATTTTAATATTGGAATCAGACTGTACAGATTACATTTATTTAGAAAATAAGACCAAAAAACATCACATAATCATATTTAAAATACAGATTATATATTTAAATAATATTTCCACACACACCTACTTGTTTCAATGTAAAATAAGTATGTGCATTTAACTTATTTTACCAAACATCTCTGTAGAAGCTGTTTCCTTGTTATCAGACGCTAAAGGCAGAATAAAAAACATTAAGGTTCCCCATAAAAGAGTAACTACGGAGAATCTTGACTCATTATCATTTGAATAGGTAGTAGCATACCGGAAAAACTTTGGGAAATTATAAATAAGTATACATATAATGAAAAAAAGTTAATATTCAGTTCTTCTAGATAGTTAAATGTTAGGTACCGTCAAAGAGGGTAACTTTGGCCACGGAGGGTAACTTTGGCCATGCGTCGGAAAAATATTTGTTTCTTAATTTCTCTTCATAAAACGATCTCACTTTAAATTGTTTGACATTTTTGGAAAGTTGGAAACATCTATTTTCATTCCATGTAAAAAAAAATCTCATTCTAATTCTGGCAATACAACAAATGCTGTTTTCATTCTTACGAGCATAAAATGACAAAAATCTATCTCGTCCAACTTTTGTCTGGAACACGTAAAAAAATATTGAAAATATTTAAATAAAACATTCTATTCGATTCTTTTATTTATGGGGAAGAATATTACACCATTTATTTTATTCTAAATTTAATACTTTTTATGCTGTATTTAAACATTGGTAATTGGGAAGCTTTTACCGACGAATGTGGGTAACTTTGGCCACAGATGTAAATATTTATTTATGGAACTTTGAACTTTAAAAAATGTGTGTAAAAGTGCATTCTGTTTAACTATATTTGTAAAAATTCTTACTTTTATGATAACTCATTTATTAGATATTTTTTTTAAAAAAATCAAACGACTTTAAACATTAAAAGGAGCATTCCAAGGAAAGTGGTCCTGAAGTGCCAAAAAATTAAAGTGCAAATAAAATTCTGAAAAAAATGTCACATGTAGTTAAAGGTTTACATTTCAAATAAATCATACTGATTTTCGAATCTGAATTCAATTTTAGTGTGAAAAAATGCAATAAACTAGACCGATTTAGAAATAGATCTTTCAAGTGAAATAATTGCCAGATGTATGATAAACGTTTAAGGGCTAAAAAACATGTAAAATGAATTTTTTACGCATATTGTTGCAAATGCATCTTTTCTGAGTATCTTAGGCAGATATTTTGTGGATCGCTTTTTTTTAAAAAAATTACTCGGTAAAATATGAATTACTTGATGCTTAATGTAACACACGGAACGAAAACCTATAACTTTTTATATAAAAACTGTGAAAAAAGCTTAACAAAGCTTATTTTATTAATTATAAGCTAGTTACACATGGGGAACATATAGAAAAAATTTCAAAATGTTTTTTTAAAAATTAAGCAAGAATTTGGCAATTTATTTCTTGAAACGCACGGAACGATTTTGTCAATGATGAAGGAAACGGGAGTGGGAGCTAGTTGACGTGTAGTATAAAAAACGAGATTTATCCTGAGAAATTCATTTATTGAAATGCGTGCTTATGGAAACATGCATGTATATATTTATAAAACACCATAAAACAAAAAAAAATCCTTTACAAAAAAAATCCTTTACTAAAAAAATTAAAAACAATTGCAAAACTAAAAACGTTATCATTTACGCTATGGAAGTTTCAGCCACCTGCTCTGGCAGATGTACACATTTGAGGATGCATTGGATGTTTACATTTTAGATCATTAGTAGTTGAAATATAGAGTGCTTCAGACGTTATTTTGTTTTTCCTTGTGACCATTTGTCTTTAGAAAAGTTATGTGTTGCAAAATCATTATTTCAAATTAAGCATTTTATTGATATTAACAGTTATGTTTTAACAAAATTAATTGAAACGAAAGTGAATTGTTTTACTTTAACAACTTTCATTTACAATTTTAAAAAAGAAAAAAAAACATTTGAATGCAATTATTTCGCAACGTCTCCCAGGAAAGACATTGTCGACGGAGTTGGTGGCAATGCCAAATCTCTCGTGCGGAGAGAAGTTATGAGTAAAAGAACAAATCCGACCATCGTCCAGCATTCAAAGGATTTGGCGGATATTGTCGGAAACTTAATTCCGAATACCAAAGTCCTTCATATTTGACAATCGGATATAAAATCCAAAATAACGGATATTAACCCTTGAGTTACTTTGTTTCCGGTACCAGGAATACGAAAAATTCACCACGTTAAATGTGACTCTGGCAGTCACATTGAACTGTTCAATACAGTTATATAAAAATTGTGCTTGCTATTGTTGTGTAATTTGCAATATGGTAGGAATCATTTTTCACTACAATAAAACCCACATTAAGTTTGCAGTATACAAATGTTCTACGAGAAAAAGGGTAAATAGTTCTCATTTTCGAGTGCGAGAATCGAATAAAAAAAGGTGTTTCACATTCAATAAACAATTTTATTTGTTATTTCAAGACATAAATTTATTATTTTTATTAATTTAGCTTCAGTTAGAGGGTATTTTAATTATTTTTCCCTTCGATTTTGACGTAATAGGGTGCACGAATATCAGGGTCAAAGGAGGAGCCAATCAGAGTAGGCAAATTTCGGCGCCAGCTGCGTTGTTTACCCAGTTTCCTTCGCGCAGTACATTTCTCTGCTGCAAACTTAAGGTCGGTTTTAGTGTAGTTGAAAATTTAAGAATAATATTTAAAATTAGCAATTGAACTTCTATATTTTTATAAAAAATTAAATATCAAAAAATGTGCTTTACCGAAGTTAAATAATAAATAATTGTGTATTTAAATATGTCACTAAACTCCTATATTTATTTATTTGCTAACCAAAGTGTTTATCATTAAAAATATTAGGATTTTAAAAACTGAACTGCAAATCAATTCGCACGCTGTAACACACGGAACGTTGAGTGCAGCACACGGGACGGCGCTATTTATTTTATTGTAGTCTGACTATTTGTAACTCAGATTTCCAACGCCACTTTTTTTAAAGCTTGTTTACTTAGCTTGCTATTGATATTTTTTTATTTTCATGAGTATTTGCATAATTCGCAGAATTATGCAAATAATAGAAGAAGAAAAGAAAATAGCCCTGTTAAATGGAAACACACGTGACGCGAAATGAAAAAATTATATCTGCGTAATTTTTTAGTTTAAAAAGATTCCGATTAGCTTAATAAGATCATTAAACATCTGAGAAAAGATATAAGTTGTCATCTTATTTGTTTTATACTGCTTTCAAACCAAAAATGTAACAAATATACTGAAAATGTGGTCCGAATGTAACACACGGAACGCTGGAATGCTAAGATAAAGATAGAAAGCAAGAAACGTATACCACTCAAAATCGTAAATATCGAAAGGAAAACATTTTCAGATTCTTAATTATGAATATATTATTTTCCCCCTTTTATAATAATATCGTTTGCTTTTTATAAATATATTTGTTATTACATCTTGCTTCAAAAAAGTTCTTTTTCCCTTATTAAAATAGAAGTTTATTTCTTTTAAGCGGCAAACAATACTAGTATTCATTGTGTAATGTCTTTCGATGCACTGCAATGTAAATGTTAAGTTATATACCATTTTTAATACCTATATGTCTTATAACTTTGTTATTTTAAGTTAAAAGTTTCAATATTGCTATTTAATTCGTTAATACAGTCATGGGTGGCCAAAGTTACCCGCGCGGCTCCTAACAGTGCCCTAATTTTTTTTAATTAATGCCAATTTTTTATTAAAATATAAAATTTAACAAAAATGCTTGAAAATTATTCCTGAAAGTACAATGCTTGAATGCATAATGATTTTATTGTTGTTAAATCGTTTTTGTGTTAAAATTTTCTTCTTTTGTAAAAAAAAAACTATGATTTTGGCCAAAGTTACCCGCACTGACGGTATGTAATTTTATTTATCACACAAAATTTATTTTATTGGTTCCATTTAATTCCAATATTACAATTTAATATGTAATTGCATTACTATCAATATTTATTTCGGTTTGATACAAGATTTATGAAGTTATATTTGATTTTTTTAGTGATAAAATATTGATTTTACTTATTTTTTTAATCTAACTTTATATTGACCAACTAACGTGCTTTTGAATAAATTTTATTTAATGAAAATTAACAGTTATCTTTTTTACTTCGCACAACAATCATAAGTGGAAATGCAAAATAAATTCGTAGAATGCCTTTAGCAATACTGATAAAATTCCTTAAATTAATGTAAGTTCTTCTTACCTACAGAAATAAAATATTTCGGCAATCATTAAATGTTTAAAAATTAAATGCACTTAGGTCATAATTTTACGTTTACTTGCACCTCAAATAAAATTTTTGGTATAAAGAATACAATTATTTTTTTACTCTTTTTCCTGCCCTTTTCAGAAGTTGTCAACTCATCAAACCACGCTTTACCAACACAAATAATCAGGAAGCGTCCCATACCATGAAAAGAGTTTGTATAAAGGAAACCTCATTTTTATTTTACTGCCACTGGAGTACCAAAAATAACAATGCTATTGTTTTAGGAGCAAAAAGAATTAAGTCAAACATTTCTATAATTTTAATGTTAGGTTAATGGAACTAAATTTATTATTGTTATTATTTTTTATTTGGTTGTATACTTTAGTGAAATATGTCGCATGTTAAAAAACATTTAAGTGGAAAATTTTCTTTGTAGTTTGGTATTCAATAATTTGGAAAATAATGTATGAATGCATTTAACTTGTGTGTTTGACATTTGAACAAATTTTTACAATCGTCAAAACATTATTTCCCATGATGATTCAATGTTTAGTTCTTTATTTTTTTTAAACAAATACAGTAAGCTAAAGATAAATAAATAAGTTAACAAAATTAATTTTCCCCCAAAATTTGTGGAAATTGTTTTTGTATGCGTAACATCAAAATATGCTCCATATAACCCCCTTTTTTTCTACTCATCCCAAAACGCATCACAACCCTCTATCACAATACCGCATATCTAACTCTGAAATGGGGCCCGGATGGCCGTGTGGTTTGGACCATTACGCTATCAGTCAGCGCATTGCGACGGGTGCGGGTTCGATTCCCACCTTCACCCTGTGTCTATAGTCCTTTCTCTGTGACAGTAAAAATGCTTTATGTGTCTGTCTTACTTGACGAAAGCTTCATAAGCGGATCTCTGATCAAGCACACAAGCCGGAATATATATGTACCCACCCCTACCCTAGCCTACCAACTTAGAAAGAGACTATTTCTTGTTATACCCAACCCAAAATGTGACTTAAGCCCCCTTTCACCAAAGAGAATATCTGAGAGGGAATATTTGGTATTATCTTTCTAGGAGGTCATTGATCTCTAAAAAAAAAAGGATGACAATGACCTAAACGGATGCAGGAAAGATGTTGGTATTCCTCCTATCCCCAGACCAGATATCCTATCCGATAACGTATGCTGCGAGTGTCTCGGCCGACTCTATTATAGTACGGAAGTAGCCCAAAAATCGATGCTAAATTTCACTCCAAATTCAATGGGCGATGCTTAAAGTTTATTGGAAAGCTTAAACTTTGTCGAAGGGATTTACTGGGGACGAGCTACAAGGATCCACAGAGTAGCTTTGGTATTTTAGTTTAGGAAAATGAGCTCATATGATGTTTTTAGATGAATTGCGATGTATTGGTTTGGGCGAAATATACAAGATTTTTGTTTAGTTAATAAAAGCAGTAAATTTATATTATGTTTTGGAACAGTGGATAAAAATAAATTAATTTGAGAAGTATAATAATTTTTTCCTGTAATAAAGGCTTATGTGGAGTGGAATGTTGAAGATTGGAAAAATTTGTGATTTTTTTAAGTATTTTTAAATTTTTAAAATGAAATAAGCTTGAAAAATTATTATAGCGAAATATAGCAAACATCTTGTTTCCCGATTGCAAAACAAGATGTCTAATTTATCTACTTGTATTTATATATTCAGATCAGTTTTAATGATTTTAACTGAGTAAGTAATAGTCCTGGCTCAATTGCAGCAATTTTCTAAAAAGTAGATGAAAATACCTTTCAATATCAAACTACAAAAAATGGTAGATACCGAATTATCTTAGTAAAAACATTTTCAAATAATTTAATTATTGGCCATACATACAATGAAAACTTTAGAAACAACTACTACTAGGCCGCCTCGGTGGCACACTCGTTAGTATTCTAGCCTTTGGAGCTGCTGAGGTCGGGTTCGAATCCCGGTCAGGCATGGATGTTTGTGACCGTCAATAAATGTTGTCATTTGTCTATGTGTTTGTGTCGTCTCTTTCTTTGTGTGTCTCTTGTGACTGTATCATTTCTTGGGGTTGAATACAATAGACCTAAGGTCGCAGTGTTCGGCGAACTTGCCCCCCACCAAAGAAGTCATAAGTCATAAGTCATAACAACTACTACTATTTATAAGTAAAGCGTTATTTTCTAGTCATACTTAGTAGCCGATCATTATGTAAAATGTATTGTAACATAACGCTGAGAATCTACTCCTATGCCCCGGACTTGACCAAGAATCCCAGAACCACGGAGACATCTGTAAACTATACTGGAACGCAAGAGATCTAATTAGCTAATGACCCTCTCAAAGAACTCCTTTCGTTTTGTGTTCATCTTTTGTCTCTCTATTGCTCCATGTTTTTATTGTTACAGTTGAGATGCTGCTTACTAATCATTCTTGGTTTTGTGTTATTCTCTTGTTAATGTTTCTGTTGTACTTACTTGTGTCTTAGTTCTATTACGTGGGTTGCCTGCATTAATTTATGGATTGAATTTTCTAATAAATACCATGTACGAGAGTTCTTTTTCTCCGATGGGATGTAAAGAAAAGACGGGTCAATATACAAAAAAAATATTACCAAAAGTAATGAACAATACAGTCTATTTCTGTACAAAATTACCTTGACAGCCACCAAGTGAGAATTGCTAGCTGTTATTCGTTTCCCAAAGGGAGAAGGAAACTGTGGAATGTAAATTCATCGAAGAATATGAGTGGAAGTCGAAGTATGAGTGATAGTCGAAGTATCGGATTCGTTGAAGTATGAGTAATGACGTTGTTCGTGAAGGGAGTCGAAAATGTACACTCTCAAAACAAAAGAGTGAAATCCACTCCAGTTGGAGAAGTGCGTTTTCGACACCGTAAAGGCATGCATATTTGCTCAGACTGAGTTAAAATCACTCGTTTGGAGTGATCCTGTCGGAGGTTTAACACACAAAGGATCCACTCCAAAAGGAGAAGTGCATTTTCCAGTCTGGAGGAGTGAAATTCACTCAGACTGAGTTAAATTAAGAGTGTTTGTTTTAAGAGTGTAAAGGTGGTTGAACTGATGTTCACGAATAAGGGGGTCAAAGAAGCGAGTCTATCACTAAAGACGACATTGTTCAGCGAGTTGTCCAAGCGGTTAGGGAAACTCTAAGGTACAACAAAAGTGAATTATCCATTAGCAGTGGCTTGGGCAAGATAGGGCCGAAGCAGCAAGGGCAGAAAAAATTGACGTGAGCTCAAAGAAACTGTCACAATTCCCTTCCAATCATTGACAGTTATGTTTAATGAAAAGGGTATTTCAAAGCTTGTACACAGATAAAACAAATGCCTTAATCGTCAAGTTGATTATGTAAAGAAATAAGCTTATTGTACATTACTTTGGTAATAAAATCTTTTTGTATATTAACTGGTCTTTTTTACAGCCCATAAGAGGTTGAAAAAAAAAACAACCCTCGTAACAATAACAAGCATGGTAACGTTAATTAAATTCTATCGATTATCTGCTCTGTTAATGTCCTTGAAACCATCTAATATCTTCCATTGCTATCTAATTAAAATGTATCGTGGAAAATGGTCTAAGATATTTATAATAGATTTCTAAGAAAAGTTACACAAGCAAGGTTTATTTCTTCATTTTAACCAAATGTTCCATAAAGCTGCTGTGTTGTTGTTGTTGCATGCCCCCATAGGACAGCAGTGCTGGACCAGGTCTATGACGCCACACCCTCTCAAAAAATTCCAAAACCAAAAAGGGTCGTCGGTCAAATCCTGCTGGAGGGTCACAGGCCAGCGAGGACCTGGTCAATTCAAGGCAGTTAGGCTGTTGTTATGGGGTTTAGCGAGATTATTAAAGTTCAGTAGTAGAGTAGAGTTCATTGGAAAAGTTCATATTTGAAAGCTTTAATTTCTGTATGAGCGGTAGAGAATAAACTTATTGTGTGAACATGTAATTATGTTACATTAAACTTGCCAATTTTATTGGCCGGATCGTCGGCATAATGGTTAGTGTACTAGCCTTTGGAGCTGCTGGGCTCGGGTTCGAATCCCGGTAAAGGCATGGATGTTTGTGCTTGTCAATGAATGTTGTTATTTGTCTATGTGTTGGTGTCGTCCTTCGTTGTGTGTTTCGTGTGACTGTCTCTTCTGGCGAGCTGGGTAATGGGCTATAAAGCCTACACTCTCCCTTCTAGAGGGCGCAATCACTGTCATTTGTCATTGCCAATTTTATTGGGGATAGTCAATGATTTATAAGTTTATTTAACTTTACACCAAAAATGCACCATATGCTACTTATCTAATGTTCAAATATTAAAAGCATTTTGAAATTTTACAATTTTACTTAGATTTCAACTGTATTTATACTTTGACGTCATACAATATTTCTTTTGAAAAACCAGTAATGAATACAAATGTTTTGTTAATATAATTATACTCTTCATAGGTTCTACATTAAAAATATCTCATTTTCTAATACTCTGTTTTCTGTATCTAATTCTTATCTTCCATGTTTTAGGCTTTACAGCAATCTTTTATACATAAAGCATTTTTTTTTGGTGACGTATATGCTTAGCAATTATGCGAACGAAAAAAAATTGCACAAAGATAGACTTACGTTTTTTGAACACAATTGAATAATTATTTATTCTGTAATTAAAGAAAAGCAATAACATCTTGTTTTTTAAAGTTCCCTAATCTAGAAACACTCTTAGCAACAGCCATTTAAGTTATTTTGTTGGGTTTCGTTTTTTAAGGGATAACAAGGTACTTATTTATAATTTTTTCTATTAAATGAAATAATCTTTTTACTCTTTTTTTATTTCTTTGTTTTCCCATTTAAAATAAAACAAAAAAAATTGTGTTTAGATGCTAGTGCGTTGTGTAAATGCAAGCGAATTTAATTTGCATGATTATTATTATTCTTTTAAATCTTAATTTGACTTTAAATTTTTGATCAAGTTTATTAACTCGATCCTGCTTATTTTTACAAATCCATTTAAGCTTGAAGTTTATAAATGTAAAGATAGGGAAATATTTATGTATAAATGGGGGGTTAAAGACTGCATTATCTAGGGTACACCAGTGCAACGCCGGCTATATAAAGCTAGATTAAATATAAATGTCTCCCACAACAGAAATTGGCCTCGCCCTAAAATAAATGACTCCTAATGTCAGTTTTCCTCAAAAAATATTTCTTTTGCCTCAGCATCCCTGTAATCTTAGAACTCCGCCGCACCCGCTGAAAAAGGAAAACGTCCCTTTAAACCCGCTCCCATCGGATTTGAGTCTGTTGCAATAACCGCAGACTAAAAACGAACGAAAGTGGAAGAAAATACTTGCTTGTTAAATTTTTTTAGTTTTATTTTGAAACAAACGAAGTAAACATTGCAGGCATACAAACACCGGTATCTAAGCAAAGTCTTTTATCCAAAGATTTTTTATTAAAGCCTAAATGACAAAAACATTAGGTTTAAAAATATTATTCTTAATAATTCTCACCATTTTGGTTAAAGGAATATTTTTAATTTTCCCTTTGTTTAAGGCTAATAACATTTTTATAATGTGGGACCATTATTTTAAGTAAATATACCTTATTTAAAAGTTAATACTGTTTAGTTTCGGTCTTATGTTTGTTCTTTCATTAATGTAGATCATATTCTGGTTAAATAAAAACAAATAAGTTCAAGAAAAGATTATGTGAAATTTTTATGCACTACTAATAAAGAAAAACTCAAATTAGATTTTAAATTATGGTCGACGAAGGATGTTCATCTTAGACTTTCTTTAAAAAAATGTTCAAACTTAGGAATTGAAAATTTTGATCAAACAGAATCAATCACCATATGCTTTTTTAAACCAAATTATGATGTAATCAAATTTAGTTTTAAGTATCCGGAATTATACAGGTGTATCCTTAAAAATGCATGCCCCAAACTGGTATAATATAACGACCGGGCTTAATTTGAGGATTTGCGCTACGCAATGATACCCGACAAATAGGATAAATATTCTAGTTACAAAATTTGGTACACACATAGGAAACTTACTTAATTTTTCATGGTCGCCAAAAGTCTACAAAAGTATAGCCAATTCACACCACACATTGTATCATAACTATATACAAAAAGAGAATCAACAGCCAGACATCAAACTCGCATCAAATATCTAAATGCAAATATAAATTTTGTTTTGTGTTTCGTTTATTTAAAAAAGCAGTGGTAGTGTTTTGCATTGCAGTGCCACAGGTTCGGGGTTCGAATCCCGGATTGGGCAAAGTCCACCCAGCCTTTCGTCCTTTTAATTGGGTAAAAAAAGTGAGGACTAAGAGTGTTTGGGAACTAAACACTTGGGGCACGAGTGAGGTTCACCACCCAACCGGGCATATACTTTGCACCCCAGAGTCCTTGGTCACGGAAGCTGAATTAGGCACGGAAGGCCTTAGCCCACTAATGGGATGTTGTGCCGAGGAGTTTAGTTTAGTTTATATTAAAAAAAAGTATCAAGTAACTTAGACAGTTTCTTCTATAGTTTTATTGCATAACTCAGAAAAATTAAAGTAGAATAAATCGTAATTTTTAAGTATTAATTCTATAAGTACCTTTACTTAATTTTAATTTGTTATTTGGCAATTCAGAACACTATTTAAAACATATTTGGTTCCAATAAATGTCTATAAGATCGACAGTCAAAAAATCATAATCCCAAATGAAGAAACGCAGAAAACTTTAATCTAATGAAATAACTTTCCTGTTCTAATCAGCATATTTTAAGGTAGGCGAATACAAAAAGTTCTAAAATTTTTACTATTACTTTAATTTTTTCCGCATTTGGCATAGTGATTTCAAATATAATGAGCAATGCTTTTTAGGCAATTTTTTTATTTAAATATAATTGATTTATTTTAAACGTTTTTTTTTTCACCTAAAAAAAGGGGTTGCGCCAACACTTCTAGTATAAAAAGTTTTACATTAATTTACCTGAAATTTTTTACAGATGCTATTTCAATATATATCTGTGCCATGAACCTCTTACATCCGGTGCAAATATTTAAGTTTTTTTAAAAAAAAATTTCCAAGTGTAAGTTAATCGAAAAAATCCTTTTTTTGTGTGGTTAATTTATAACAATTTTCTTAATAACTTCTTTTCTTGTAATTTGTATGCAACTCTAGAGGGTCATTGCATGCATCAGTTCAAAACGAAGAATTTAGCACATAATTAATGTTTATTGGATGAAAATTCAATGTGGTAGACTTGTTGGCGTAAACCTCCTTTTTTAGTAGAAAAACACCGTTTTAAATAAATAAATTATATTTAAATTTAAAAAAATGCCTATATAGTATTATTCATTATATTTGAAATCAGTATGCCAAATTTGGAAAAGATTAAAGCAATAGTAAAATTTTTAGAATTTTGGGGAATTTTGGGTATTCGCCTACCTTAACACCTTTCCTATATCTCTACATTTGGTGGTTCAGGCATATATGGGGTTCAGACAGATACACAGTCACAGTTAATATTAAAGATTGCGTACTATTATTTTAGATACTACCAAAGCTCCATACATCCTAAGCCAGTTTTGCTATTATTTTTTCGACGTGATACTTGTTCGTGGGCGTTGATGAATCTCTTCCGATCAAGTTTATCCTATTTTTCGTAAAGCTCCAATCACAGTTTTTTCTTGTTGGTTCGAATTACTAACCCTTTCTTGTGGTAAAAGCACTGAATCGTTCTCTATGGTGAGTCCATAAGATTGGACTTAAAGAAAAAGACAAAACTTTCGAATAACCCCCCAACCCCCAGAATAGTTTAAATTAGCGTAATAACTGCAGCGTTCTCACACTCATGCATTAATAGTATACGAGTATCATTATTTTGAATGGCGCCAATAATCATTACATCGCAAGCCAGTTTTGCCATTATTTTTTCGACGTGATGCTTGTTCGTGGGCTTTGATGAATCTCTTCTAATCAAGTTTACCCTATTTTTTAAAATCCCTACCCTATTTTTAATTTTTAATTTACCATTACCCCATATTTTTTTTAATTTACCCTATTTTTAAATTTTTTTAAAATTTAGGTTGATTCCACGAAAATGTGCCATGGACATCATTTTTAAAATTTCAACTTTTTTTTATTTTAAACAAAATCTACTCGGCAAAAATTCTTGACACTTTATTTTCTTCTTTTTATACCTCAAAATAAACAGTTCGTAAAAAATTCGAACATTTAATTTAAAATTTGAGTTAAATATAGAACATCAAAACTTTGTCATGTCTGTCACATTTGTCATGTCAGTCACGCTAATAAATATTTTTAATATTTTACTATTTATAAATTTCTTAATTTTTTTCTTTCTGGTTAGTACATCAGAATCTTATATTGATTCCAAAAAAATTCTAGACTTGAAATGCATAACAGTTAAGAGCAAATGGTCATAATTTAAGGTCACTCAAAATCTGCGTCTCAATTTTGTCATGTCAGTCACGGCATGTTTTACTCTAATTAATTTTAAGTATTTACTCTTGAATGAAAATTTCAGTGTTTTTTATAATTAAGACCTTTAATTGCATCACCACATGGCAATTTTTTTAACAGTCAATTAACATTTAGTACTTTTTAAGAGCCAAGAAAGTTGTCTTATGTCATGTCTGTCACGAATGGAATTGGCCTTTACAGCTTTTGTTGTTAGCTCAAATAAGAAGTTCTCAGTGATAAGTTCTTTCGTAAAATAGAAATATCTGTTCCTGAATTAAGTTCGTTCTAATCATTGTTTCGTTTTTTAATTGCTTGGAGCAATAAATTCGTCATTATGATTGCACCATTTCAATTAATATTATAATTTATTATTAATAATCCATAGAATTGTAGTCAAAACTTTCAAATAAAAAAACACAGAAACTTTTAAACTAGCGTTAATAACTACAACGTTCTCACACTCATACATTAATTGTAAAGAGTTCGTATCAATATTTTGGATAGTGCCAATTATCTATACATCTTTACCGATTTCGCATTATTTTTTTCGACCTGTTCTTCTTGGGTTGATTAATCAATTTCGATCTCGTAAAGCTCCATTTACAGCGTTTGTTGTAAGCTCGAATACCTCTCCCTGTCTCTACCTTGTGGTAAAAATTTTGAATCGGTCTCTTTGCAGATTCTATGAGATCAACTTAAAAAAAATTCAAAACTTGAAAATACAACCCCCAGCAGAATCTTTAAAACTAACGTAGAACTACACCGTTCTTACACTCATACGTTTATAGTATAGACGGCGTACCATCATAGTGGATAGTGCCAATGATCTATACATCCCAAGCCAATTTCGCCATTATTTTTTCAAAGTGATACTTGTTCGTGGGCGTTGATGAATCTCTTCCGATCAAGTTTACCCTATTTTTCGTAAAGCTCTATTTACAGCGATTGTTGTTAGCTCGAATCCCTCTCCCTGTCTCTCTCTTATGGTAAAGCGTTGAATCGGTTATAAAGATGTTCTCAGTGATAAGTTCTTTCGTACAATAGAAATATATGTTCTTGCATTAGGTTCGCTCTAATCATTGTTTTGTTTTAAAATTGTTTGGAAATATAAATTAATAAAAATAATTAGGTCATTCCGATTAATGTAATTGTCATTTAGTATCAACCCTCTCGAAACACAGTCGTATAAACCCGTCACCTGAATACCAAGTTTTCCAGCAACAAACATCATTTTTTAAATAAAATTAAATTGTATAATTTAAGTAAATTTGGAAATTTTAAGTATATGAAGGAGTCACTTATTTTACTCAAAAATAGAAATAATGTTTTAATTTTTTTTAAAAAAAAATCAGTAAACATTTTTAATTTAAATTCATGCAGTGAATACAAGTTTGAACTTTATCCAGATTGCTCAGTATCTCTTATGCATTTAATTGAAGTGAACTCTTTTCAGTAAACTGCTAAAAACAGATATTGACACGCATTAATAATTTTTTCATTATTTTTTTAACTAGTAAAGGAACCTTAGCTACCTTTCAGTACTCAACAACTTAAACAACAATTGTATGCCATTGCAGTTGTTTGATTTTAATGTCTTCTAAAAAACAAATTAAATATTAGTGAAAAATAACGAAACCTTTCAACTGTTTATTTTGTTACATAAATTTTTACATATAATATTCAATGATTAACAATTCCACTATTCACCCTTAATTCGATTATATATGAGTTCTGAAGTAGTTTTTAATCTTCATTCTGTCATTCTAACTGTCTCATTTTCATAAGACACGAACAATGATTTTTAACCAATAATTGCGTTTAAAATACCAATTTGCTGAAAAACATGATTTTACGCAAAGCAAAAACAGTAATACATCTAAATGTAAACTGTATTAAATATTCATTGTGTTTTCTTTTTATGACACAATCAAAGATTTTTAACGAAAAATTATGTCTGAGGAGGACCATTTTAGCCTTGCTAAAATGGCAATTTTGATGTACCTTTTCTCAAAAAATACTACTTTGATTAATTCAAAATTTTACACAGATAAAGTTCAAACAATTTTACACAGATCGGTATATCCTTTTATAAATTAAAAGAAAAACAGATTTTTTTAAAAAAATTATATCGTTTTGAAAAATTTCTGATGCATTATGATAAAAAATCATTGGAATTATCTGTTTAAAAAAAGCAATTAATGTTTCTTTAAAATCATGTCTTATTTGTGTAAGAGTGCTTAGTGTTTATGCAAAAAAAAAATCTTAGCAAAAGATTCAGTAGTTTTTGAGAAAAATGTACGTTTGTCCTAAAGTATGCATTTTGAGAGAATGGCGTTTAAAGTATAATTTTTAGCAGTTTATTGCGTGGAAAAATATTTTTAAAAATTTGATTTAAAATACTTCTAATTGATATATTGCCTTCCAAATTATAAGATTTTGGAAGTAACATTTGATATATTATCCCACTCTAAAAATCTCTAACCGTGCTTTTGATCAATTTTCGAGTCTGGTACTTTTCAAGATAACAAATTGCTGAAGTAACCATTGTAAGGTAAGTTTGAATTATCGTCTCACTAAAGCTACACGAAGGCTATTGGCGACGGGCGTCGTAATTTAGAACCTTACTCAAGGAACGAGCCGACACCTGATTAGGCACCCAACGCAACCAACCGTTAACGGTGACTTCGTACGCAGCGTTGGGTAACTTATTTAACGCGTACTATTATTCGTCTGACATTTTTGGCTGCACGGGACGTTTATAGGTCGGCAGTTATTTTGGCGATGTCCAAACCCGACTGAAATACAGATAAATTTCCTGACATAAAAAAGACAGGAACACAAAACAACTACTCTTTACTACTCGTGCATCTACCAATAATCGGTTATCTGATCGGGTGGCGATATTATTTCGAGCACGATGCTCTTGTCTTTTGTTTTAGAAGTGGGTCAGGATCTTCGGAAAAAGATGGGATTTGACATCCGATGACACAATTTTGAACGGGTTTGACCTCGATCCAAACTCAATTGTAATCCCGTTTCTTTTAATACCCATCTATATTTTTTTTGAAGGTACGAAATAATGAATTTTCTTTTAAAAAAAGATATTCTGGCTAATGAACACTTGGAACTTCAATAAGATTTGAAGTTTTATTCTTTAATTTGGACAATGTTAAAAAAAAAAAGTATAATTGGTGCGGGTGAAAACCTCTGACTCTTGCTAGTTTTAAGGTTTGGTTAGCACCAGATGATGACTAACTTTGTAAGTTTATTAACATGAAAAAAAATGAATTATTGTTAGAAAGTAATTAGGGTTAGTCATAGGGTAGACTAACCAGTGAAGGAACGTTTAAGGTTCTGAGTTCGCCAGTGAATAAACACCAAGACATAATGACCAGGACAACCAACCATATGTCAGTTAGATTCTTAGTGGTAATGGTAATGTAATATATTCCGGCTGCCTATTTCTAGCCTCCATTAGGAGCTTTAACACAGGTCGACACATGAGCGGGCACCCAACGGAACTTCGAGCGACATCGTACGCTGACGCCGTCGGGACTTTGGACTATACAGATTTAACGAGCACGTCTGTCCCAGTGTACTCGGGCCCATCCGCCACGAATTGGATTTTCTACTCTTTCCCAGTACACATATCCGATTTATAGGATGACTGGCAGTAGGCGGGATTCGAACCCCCCATCCCCCCCAGTGGAATAATTTTCAATATTTATTTTTTAATTATATTTACCAAATGTTCATTCACTGGGGCCTTTTCACTTACTGGTCAGTCTCCTAGAAACAAATTAAGAAAATTTTGTGAACCAATGCATTGGTTCATTAAATTTTCTAGCATTGGCTAACACATAAGGTTATAATGAGATCTTCTTAAGAGAATTTATCAGCCAAATTTATTTTGATTCTGACTCACCAGGTGGTGAGTCAGACCTGGTGAGTCAGCCGTCTCCTCAGTGGCCGTCTCCACTGAGGAGACGTCCCAACCTCGGGATGGCGTCATTAATCCCCCTGCCCCCCGTTGGTGCGGCGCACCTTGCGGGCAGGCAACCCGTCTCCATTGAGAAGACGGTCCCGCCTCGATCAGGATGGAGTCGCCCACCCCCCTGCCCCCCGTTGTAGTTAAATGCATACACATTGGATTTCCCTTTCGGTCAGGCCACCCGTCTCCACTGAGGAGACGGCCCAACCTCGGGATGGCGTCATCCCCCCCCTGCCCCCCGTCGGTGCGGCGCACTTTGCGGACAGGCCACCCGTCTCCACTGAGAAGACGGACCCGCCTCGATCAGGATGGAGTCGCCCACCCCCTGCCCCCGTTGTAGTTAAATGTATACACATTGGATTTCCCTTTCGGGCAGGCCATCACCCGTCTCCACTGAGGAGACGGCCCAACCTCGGGATGGCGTATTCCATCCCCCTGCTCCCCGTTGGTGCGGCGCACCTTGCGGGCAGGTCACCCGTCTACTTTGAGAAGACGGTCCCGCCTCGATCAGGATGGAGTCGCCCAACCCCCTGCCCCCCCGTTGTAGTTAAATGTATACACATTGGATTTCCCTTTCGGGCAAGCCACCCGTCTCCACTGAGGAGACGGCCCAATCTCGGGATGGCGTCATCCATCCCCCTGCCCCCCGTTGGTGCGGCGCACCTTGCGGGCAGGCCACCCGTCTCCACTGAGAAGACGGTCCCGCCTCGATCAGGATGGAGTCACCCACCCCCCTGCCCCCCGTTGTAGTTAAATGCATAGACATTGGATTTCCCTTTCGGGCAGGCCACCCGTCTCCACTGAGGAGACGGCCCAACCTCGGGATGGCGTCATCCACCCCCTGCCCCCCGTCGGTGCGGCGCACCTTGCGGACAGGCCACCCGTCTCCACTGATAAGACGGTCCCGCCTCGATCAGGATGGAGTCGCCCAGCCCCCTGCCCCCCGTTGTAGTTAAATGCATACACATTGGATTTCTCTTTCGGGCAGGCCACCCGTCTCCACTGAGGAGACGGCCCAACCTCGGGATGGCATCATCCATCCCCCTGCCCCCCGTTGGTGTGGCGCACCTTGCGGGCAGGCCACCCGTCTCCACTGAGAAGACGGTCCCGCCTCGATCAGGATGGAGTCGCCCACCCCCCTGCCTTCCGTTGTAGTTAAATGCATACACATTGGATTTCCCTTTCGGGCAGGCCACCCGTCTCCACTGAGGAGACGGCCCAACCTCGGGATGGCGTCATCCATCCCCCTGCCCCCCGTCGGTGCGGCGCACCTTGCGGACAGGCCACCCGTCTCCACTGAGAAGACGGTCCCGCCTCGATCAGGATGGAGTCGCCCACCCCCATGCCCCCCGTTGTAGTTAAATGCATACACATTGGATTTCCCTTTCGGGCAGGCCACCCGTCTCCACTGAGGAGACGGCCCAACCTCGGGATGGCGTCATCCATCCACCTGCCCCCCGTTGGTGCGGCGCACCTTGCGGGCAGGCCACCCGTCTCCACTGAGAAGACGGTCCCGCCTCGATCAGGATGGAGTCGCCCACCCCCCTGCCCCCCGTTGTAGTTAAATGCATACACATTGGATTTCCCTTTCGGACAGGCCACCCGTCTCCACTGAGGAGACGGCCCAACCTCGGGATGGCGTCATCCATCCCCCTGCCCCACGTTGGTGCGGCGCACCTTGCGGGCAGGCCACCCGTCTCCACTGAGAAGACGGTCCCGCCTCGATCAGGATGGAGTCACCCACCCCCCTGCCCAACGTTGTAGTTAAATGTATACACATTGGATTTCCCTTTCGGGCAGGCCACCCGTCTCCACTGAGGAGACGGCCCAACCTCGGGATGGTGTCATCCATCCCCCTGCCCCCCGTCGGTGCGGCGCACCTTGCGGGCAGGCCACCCGTCTAAACTGAGAAGACGGTCCCGCCTAGATCAGGATGGAGTCGCCCACCCCCATGCCCCCCGTTGTAGTTAAATGTATACACATTGGATTTCCCTTTCGGGCAGGCCACCCGTCTCCACTGAGGAGACGGCCCAACCTCGGGATGGCGTCATCCATCCCCCTGCCCCCCGTTGGTGCGGCGCACCTTGCGGGCAGGCCACCCGTCTCCACTGAGAAGACGGTCCCGCCTCGATCAGGATGGAGTCGCCCACCCCCCTGCCCCCCGTTGTAGTTAAATATATACACATTGGATTTCCCTTTCGGGCAGGCCACCCGTCTCGACTGAGGAGACGGCCCAACCTCGGGATGGCGTCATCCATCCCCCTGCCCCCCGTTGGTGCGGCGCACCTTGCGGGCAGGCCACCCGTCTCCACTAAGAAGACGGTCCCGCCTCGATCAGGATGGAGTCGCCCAGCCCCCTGCCCCCCGTTGTAGTTAAATGTATACACATTGGATTTCCCTTTCGGGCAGGCCGCCCGTCTCCACTGAGGAGACGGCCCAACCTCGGGGTGGCGTCATCCATCCCCCTGCCCCCCGTTGGTGCGGCGCACCTTGCGGGCAGGCCACCCGTCTCCACTGAGAAGACGGTCCCGCCTCGATCAGGATGGAGTCGCCCACCCCCCTGCCCCCCGTTGTAGTTAAATGTATACACATTGGATTTCCTTTTCGGGCAGGCCACCCGTCTCCACTGAGGAGACGGCCCAACCTCGGGATGGCGTCATCCACCCCCCTGCCCAACGTTGGTGCGGCGCACCTTGCGGGCAGGCCACCCGTCTAGACTGAGAAGACTGTCCCGCCTCGATCAGGATGGAGTCGCCCAGCCCCCTGCCCCCCTTGTAGTTAAATGTATACACATTGGATTTCCCTTTCGGGCAGGCCACCCGTCTCCACTGAGGAGACGGCCCAACCTCGGGATGGCGTCATCCATCCCCCTGCCCCCCGTTGGTGCGGCGCACCTTGCGGACAGGCCACCAGTCTCCACTGAGAAGACGGTCCCGCCTCGATCAGGATGGAGTCGCCCACCCCCCTGCCCAACGTTGTAGTTAAATGTATACACATTGGATTTCCCTTTCGGGCAGGCCACCCGTCTCCACTGAGGAGACGGCCCAACATCGGGATGGCGTCATCCATCCCCCTGCCCTCCGTTGGTGCGGCGCACCTTGCGGGCAGGCCACCCGTCTCCACTGAGAAGACGGTCCCGCCTCGATCAGGATGGAGTCGCCCACCCCCCTGCCCCCCGTTGTAGTTAAATGCATACACATTGGATTTCCCTTTCGGGCAGGCCACCCGTCTCCACTGAGGAGACGGCCCAACCTCGGGATGGCGTCATCCATCCCCCTGCCCCCCGTCGGTGCGGCGCACCTTGCGGACAGGCCACCCCTCTCCACTGAGAAGACGGTCCCGCCTCGATCAGGATGGAGTCGCCCACCCCCTGCCCCCCGTTGTAGTTAAATGCATACACATTGGATTTCCCTTTCGGGCAGGCCACCCGTCTCCACTGAGGAGACGGCCCAACCTCGGGATGGCGTCATCCATCCCCCTGCCCCCCGTTGGGGCGGCGCACCTTGCGGGCAGGCCACCCGTCTCCACTGAGAAGACGGTCCCGCCTCGATCAGGATGGAGTCGCCCACCCCCCTGCCCCCCGTTGTAGTTAAATGCATACACATTGGATTTCCCTTTCGGGCAGGCCACCCGTCTCCACTGAGGAGACGGCCCAACCTCGGGATGGCGTCATCCATCCCCCTGCCCCCCGTTGGTGCGGCGCACCTTGCGGGCAGGCCACCCGTCTCCACTGAGAAGACGGTCCCGCCTCGATCAGGATGGAGTCACCCCCCCCCCCTGCCCAACGTTGTAGTTAAATGTATACACATTGGATTTCCCTTTCGGGCAGGCCACCCGTCTCCACTGAGGAGACGGCCCAACCTCGGGATGGTGTCATCCATCCCCCTGCCCCCCGTCGGTGCGGCGCACCTTGCGGGCAGGCCACCCGTCTAAACTGAGAAGACGGTCCCGCCTAGATCAGGATGGAGTCGCCCACCCCCCTGCCCCCCGTTGTAGTTAAATGTATACACATTGGATTTCCCTTTCGGGCAGGCCACCCGTCTCCACTGAGGAGACGGCCCAACCTCGGGATGGCGTCATCCATCCCCCTGCCCCCCGTTGGTGCGGCGCACCTTGCGGGCAGGCCACCCGTCTCCACTGAGAAGACGGTCCCGCCTCGAT
Source organism: Hylyphantes graminicola (assembly GCA_023701765.1). Taxonomy (NCBI): domain Eukaryota; kingdom Metazoa; phylum Arthropoda; class Arachnida; order Araneae; family Linyphiidae; genus Hylyphantes; species Hylyphantes graminicola. The sequence goes on from CM043119.1 coordinate 55,563,188, forward strand.
CAGGATGGAGTCGCCCACCCCCCTGCCCCCCGTTGTAGTTAAATATATACACATTGGATTTCCCTTTCGGGCAGGCCACCCGTCTCGACTGAGGAGACGGCCCAACCTCGGGATGGCGTCATCCTTCCCCCTGCCCCCCGTTGGTGCGGCGCACCTTGCGGGCAGGCCACCCGTCTCCACTGAGAAGACGGTCCCGCCTCGATCAGGATGGAGTCGTCCAGCCCCCTGCCCCCCGTTGTAGTTAAATGTATACACATTGGATTTCCCTTTCGGGCAGGCCGCCCGTCTCCACTGAGGAGACGGCCCAACCTCGGGGTGGCGTCATCCATCCCCCTGCCCCCCGTTGGTGCGGCGCACCTTGCGGGCAGGCCACCCGTCTCCACTGAGAAGACGGTCCCGCCTCGATCAGGATGGAGTCGCCCACCCCCCTGCCCCCCGTTGTAGTTAAATGTATACACATTGGATTTCCCTTTCGGGCAGGCCATCCGTCTCCACTGAGGAGACGGCCCAACCTCGGGATGGCGTCATCCACCCCCCTGCCCCCCGTTGGTGCGGCGCACCTTGCGGGCAGGCCACCCGTCTAGACTGAGAAGACGGTCCCGCCTCGATCAGGATGGAGTCGCCCAGCCCCCTGCCCCCCGTTGTAGTTAAATGTATACACATTGGAGTTCCCTTTCGGGCAGGCCACCCGTCTCCACTGAGGAGACGGCCCAACCTCGGGATGGCGTCATCCATCCCCCTGCCCCCCGTTGGTGCGGCGCACCTTCCGGACAGGCCACCAGTCTCCACTGAGAAGACGGTCCCGCCTCGATCAGGATGGAGTCGCCCACCCCCCTGCCCCCCGTTGTAGTTAAATGTATACACATTGGATTTCAATTTCGGGCAGGCCACCCGTCTCCACTGAGGAGACGGCCCAACCTCGGGATGGCGTCATCCATCCCCCTGCCCCCCGTTGGTGCGGCGCACCTTGCGGACAGGCCACCCGTCTCCACTGAGAAGACGGCCCCGCCTCGATCAGGATGGAGTAGCCCAGCCCCCTGCCCCCCGTTGTAGTTAAATGTATACACATTGGATTTCCTTTTCGAGCAGGCCACCCGTCTCCACTGAGGAGACGGCCCAACCTCGGGATGGCGTCATCCATCCCCCTGCCCCCCGTTGGTGCGGCGCACCTTGCGGGCAGGCCACCCGTCTCCACTGAGAAGACGGTCCCGCCTCGATCAGGATGGAGTAGCCCACCCCCTGCCCCCCGTTGTAGTTAAATGTATACACATTGGATTTCCCATTCGGACAGGCCACCCGTCTCCACGGAGACGGCCCAACCTCGGGATGGCGTCATCCATCCCCCTGCTCCCCATCGATGCAGCGCACCTTGCGGGCAGGCCACCCGTCTCCACTGAGAAGACGGTCCCGCCTCGATCAGGATGGAGTCGCCCACCCCCCTGCCCCCCGTTGTAGTTAAATGTCTACACATTGGATTTCCCTTTCGGGCAGGCCACCCGTCTCCACTGAGGAGACGGCCCAACCTCGGGATGGCGTCATCCATCCCCCTGCCCCCCGTTGGTGCGGCGCAACTTGCGGGCAAGCCACCCGTCTCCACTGAGAAGACGGTCCCGCCTCGATCAGGATGAAGTCGCCCACCCCCCTGCCCCCCGTTGTTGTTAAATGTATACAAATTGGATTTCCCTTTCGGGCAGGCCACCCGTCTCCACTGAGGAGACGGCCCAACCTCGGGATGGCGTCATCCATCCCCCTGCCCCCCATCGGTGCGGCGCACTTTGCGGGCAGGCCACCCGTCTCCACTGAGAAGACGGTCCCGCCTCGATCAGGATGGAGTCGCCCACCCCCCTGCCCCCCGTTGTAGTTAAATGCATACACATTGGATTTCCCTTTCGGGCAGGCCACCCGTCTCCACTGAGGAGACGGCCCAACCTCGGGATGGCGTCATCCATCCCCCTGCCCCCCGTTGGTGCGGCGCACCTTGCGGGCAGGCCACCCGTCTCCACTGAGAAGACGGTCCCGCCTCGATCAGGATGGAGTCACCCCCCCCCCCCCCAACGTTGTAGTTAAATGTATACACATTGGATTTCCCTTTCGGGCAGGCCACCCGTCTCCACTGAGGAGACGGCCCAACCTCGGGATGGTGTCATCCATCCCCCTGCCCCCCGTCGGTGCGGCGCACCTTGCGGGCAGGCCACCCGTCTAAACTGAGAAGACGGTCCCGCCTAGATCAGGATGGAGTCGCCCACCCCCCTGCCCCCCGTTGTAGTTAAATGTATACACATTGGATTTCCCTTTCGGGCAGGCCACCCGTCTCCACTGAGGAGACGGCCCAACCTCGGGATGGCGTCATCCATCCCCCTGCCCCCCGTTGGTGCGGCGCACCTTGCGGGCAGGCCACCCGTCTCCACTGAGAAGACGGTCCCGCCTCGATCAGGATGGAGTCGCCCACCCCCCTGCCCCCGTTGTAGTTAAATATATACACATTGGATTTCCCTTTCGGGCAGGCCACCCGTCTCGACTGAGGAGACGGCCCAACCTCGGGATGGCGTCATCCTTCCCCCTGCCCCCCGTTGGTGCGGCGCACCTTGCGGGCAGGCCACCCGTCTCCACTGAGAAGACGGTCCCGCCTCGATCAGGATGGAGTCGTCCAGCCCCCTGCCCCCCGTTGTAGTTAAATGTATACACATTGGATTTCCCTTTCGGGCAGGCCGCCCGTCTCCACTGAGGAGACGGCCCAACCTCGGGGTGGCGTCATCCATCCCCCTGCCCCCCGTTGGTGCGGCGCACCTTGCGGGCAGGCCACCCGTCTCCACTGAGAAGACGGTCCCGCCTCGATCAGGATGGAGTCGCCCACCCCCCTGCCCCCCGTTGTAGTTAAATGTATACACATTGGATTTCCCTTTCGGGCAGGCCATCCGTCTCCACTGAGGAGACGGCCCAACCTCGGGATGGCGTCATCCACCCCCCTGCCCCCCGTTGGTGCGGCGCACCTTGCGGGCAGGCCACCCGTCTAGACTGAGAAGACGGTCCCGCCTCGATCAGGATGGAGTCGCCCAGCCCCCTGCCCCCCGTTGTAGTTAAATGTATACACATTGGAGTTCCCTTTCGGGCAGGCCACCCGTCTCCACTGAGGAGACGGCCCAACCTCGGGATGGCGTCATCCATCCCCCTGCCCCCCGTTGGTGCGGCGCACCTTCCGGACAGGCCACCAGTCTCCACTGAGAAGACGGTCCCGCCTCGATCAGGATGGAGTCGCCCACCCCCCTGCCCCCCGTTGTAGTTAAATGTATACACATTGGATTTCAATTTCGGGCAGGCCACCCGTCTCCACTGAGGAGACGGCCCAACCTCGGGATGGCGTCATCCATCCCCCTGCCCCCCGTTGGTGCGGCGCACCTTGCGGACAGGCCACCCGTCTCCACTGAGAAGACGGCCCCGCCTCGATCAGGATGGAGTAGCCCAGCCCCCTGCCCCCCGTTGTAGTTAAATGTATACACATTGGATTTCCTTTTCGAGCAGGCCACCCGTCTCCACTGAGGAGACGGCCCAACCTCGGGATGGCGTCATCCATCCCCCTGCCCCCCGTTGGTGCGGCGCACCTTGCGGGCAGGCCACCCGTCTCCACTGAGAAGACGGTCCCGCCTCGATCAGGATGGAGTAGCCCACCCCCTGCCCCCCGTTGTAGTTAAATGTATACACATTGGATTTCCCATTCGGACAGGCCACCCGTCTCCACGGAGACGGCCCAACCTCGGGATGGCGTCATCCATCCCCCTGCTCCCCATCGATGCAGCGCACCTTGCGGGCAGGCCACCCGTCTCCACTGAGAAGACGGTCCCGCCTCGATCAGGATGGAGTCGCCCACCCCCCTGCCCCCCGTTGTAGTTAAATGTCTACACATTGGATTTCCCTTTCGGGCAGGCCACCCGTCTCCACTGAGGAGACGGCCCAACCTCGGGATGGCGTCATCCATCCCCCTGCCCCCCGTTGGTGCGGCGCAACTTGCGGGCAAGCCACCCGTCTCCACTGAGAAGACGGTCCCGCCTCGATCAGGATGAAGTCGCCCACCCCCCTGCCCCCCGTTGTTGTTAAATGTATACAAATTGGATTTCCCTTTCGGGCAGGCCACCCGTCTCCACTGAGGAGACGGCCCAACCTCGGGATGGCGTCATCCATCCCCCTGCCCCCCATCGGTGCGGCGCACTTTGCGGGCAGGCCACCCGTCTCCACTGAGAAGACGGTCCCGCCTCGATCAGGATGGAGTCGCCCCCCCCCCTGCCCCCCGTTGTAGTTAAATGTATACACATTGGATTTCCCTTTCGGGCAGGCCACCCGTCTCCACTGAGGAGACGGCCCAACCTCGGGATGGCGTCATCCATCCCCCTGCCCCCCGTTGGTGCGGCGCACCTTGCGGGCAGGCCACCCGTCTCCACTGAGAAGACGGTCCCGCCTCGATCAGGATGGAGTCACCCACCCCCCTGCCCCCCGTTGTAGTTAAATGTATACACATTGGATTTCCCTTTCGGGCAGGCCACCCGTCTCCACTGAGGAGACGGCCCAACCTCGGGATGGCGTCATCCATCCCCCTGCCCCCCGTTGGTGCGGCGCACCTTGCGGGCAGGCCACCCGTCTCCACTGAGAAGACGGTCCCGCCTCGATCAGGATGGAGTCGCCCACCCCCCTGCCCCCCGTTGTAGTTAAATGTATACACATTGGATTTCCCTTTCGGGCAGGCCACCCGTCTCCACTGAGGAGACGGCCCAACCTCGGGATGGCGTCATCCATCCCCCTGCCCCCCGTTGGTGCGGCGCACCTTGCGGGCAGGCCACCCGTCTCCACTGAGAAGACGGTCCCACCTCGATCAGGATGGAGTCGCCCACCGCCCTGCCCCCCGTTGTAGTTAAATGCATACACATTGGATTTCCCTTTCGGGCAAGCCACATGTCTCCACTGAGGAGACGGCCCAACCTCGGGATGGCGTCATCCATCCCCCTGCCCCCCGTTGGTGCGGCGCACCTTGCGGGCAGGCCACCCGTCTCTACTGAGAAGACGGTCTCGCCTCGATCAGGATGGAGTCGCCCACCCCCCTGCCCCCCGTTGTAGTTAAATGCATACACAATGGATTTCCCTTTCGGGCAGGCCACCCGTCTCCACTGAGGAGACGGCCCAACCTCGGGATGGCGTCATCCATCCCCCTGCCCCCCGTCGGTGCGGCGCACCTTGCGGACAGGCCACCCGTCTCCACTGAGAAGACGGTCCCGCCTCGATCAGGACGGAGTCGCCCACCCCCTGCCCCCGTTGTAGTAAAATGTATACACATTGGATTTCTCTTTCGGGCAGGCCACCCGTCTCCACTGAGGAGACGGCCCAACCTCGGGATGGCGTCATCCATCCCCCTGCCCCCCGTTGGTGCGGCGCACCTTGCGGGCAGGCCACCCGTCTCCACTGATAAGACGGTCCCGCCTCGATCAGGATGGAGTCGCCCACCCCCCTGCCCCCCGTTGTAGTTAAATGCATACACATTGGATTTCCCTTTCGGGCAGGCCACCTGTCTCCACTGAGGAGACGGCCCGACCTCGGGATGGCGTCATCCATCCCCCTGCCCCCCGTTGGTGCGGCGCACCTTGCGGGCAGGCCACCCGTCTCCACTGAGAAGACGGTCCCGCCTCGATCAGGATGGAGTAGCCCACCCCCCTGCCCCCCGTTGTAGTTAAATGTATACACATTGGATTTCCCATTCGGACAGGCCACCCGTCTCCACGGAGACGGCCCAACCTCGGGATGGCGTCATCCATCCCCCTGCCCCCCATCGATGCAGCGCACCTTGCGGGCAGGCCACCCGTCTCCACTGAGAAGACGGTCCCGCCTCGATCAGGATGGAGTCGCCCACCCCCTGCCCCCCGTTTTAGTTAAATGCATACACATTGGATTTCCCTTTCGGGCAGGCCACCCGTCTCCACTGAGGAGACGGCCCGACCTCGGGATGGCGTCATCCATCCCCCTGCCCCCCGTTGGTGCGGCGCACCTTGCGGGCAGGCCACCCGTCTCCACTGAGAAGACGGTCCCGCCTCGATCAGGATGGAGTCGCCCACCCCCCTGCCCCCCGTTGTAGTTAAATGTATACACATTGGAGTTCCCTTTCGGGCAGGCCACCCGTCTCCACTGAGGAGACGGCCCAACCTCGGGATGGCGTCATCCATCCCCCTGCCCCCCGTTGGTGCGGCGCACCTTCCGGACAGGCCACCAGTCTCCACTAAGAAGACGGTCCCGCCTCGATCAGGATGGAGTCGCCCACCCCCCTGCCCCCCGTTGTAGTTAAATGTATACACATTGGATTTCAATTTCGGGCAGGCCACCCGTCTCCACTGAGGAGACGGCCCAACCTCGGGATGGCGTCATCCATCCCCCTGCCCCCCGTTGGTGCGGCGCACCTTGCGGACAGGCCACCCGTCTCCACTGAGAAGACGGCCCCGCCTCGATCAGGATGGAGTAGCCCAGCCCCCTGCCCCCCGTTGTAGTTAAATGTATACACATTGGATTTCCTTTTCGAGCAGGCCACCCGTCTCCACTGAGGAGACGGCCCAACCTCGGGATGGCGTCATCCATCCCCCTGCCCCCCGTTGGTGCGGCGCACCTTGCGGGCAGGCCACCCGTCTCCACTGAGAAGACGGTCCCGCCTCGATCAGGATGGAGTAGCCCACCCCCTGCCCCCCGTTGTAGTTAAATGTATACACATTGGATTTCCCATTCGGACAGGCCACCCGTCTCCACGGAGACGGCCCAACCTCGGGATGGCGTCATCCATCCCCCTGCTCCCCATCGATGCAGCGCACCTTGCGGGCAGGCCACCCGTCTCCACTGAGAAGACGGTCCCGCCTCGATCAGGATGGAGTCGCCCACCCCCTGCCCCCCGTTGTAGTTAAATGTCTACACATTGGATTTCCCTTTCGGGCAGGCCACCCGTCTCCACTGAGGAGACGGCCCAACCTCGGGATGGCGTCATCCATCCCCCTGCCCCCCGTTGGTGCGGCGCAACTTGCGGGCAGGCCACCCGTCTCCACTGAGAAGACGGTCCCGCCTCGATCAGGATGAAGTCGCCCACCCCCCTGCCCCCCGTTGTTGTTAAATGTATACAAATTGGATTTCCCTTTCGGGCAGGCCACCCGTCTCCACTGAGGAGACGGCCCAACCTCGGGATGGCGTCATCCATCCCCCTGCCCCCATCGGTGCGGCGCACTTTGCGGGCAGGCCACCCGTCTCCACTGAGAAGACGGTCCCGCCTCGATCAGGATGGAGTCGCCCCCCCCCCTGCCCCCCGTTGTAGTTAAATGTATACACATTGGATTTCCCTTTCGGGCAGGCCACCCGTCTCCACTGAGGAGACGGCCCAACCTCGGGATGGCGTCATCCATCCCCCTGCCCCCCGTTGGTGCGGCGCACCTTGCGGGCAGGCCACCCGTCTCCACTGAGAAGACGGTCCCGCCTCGATCAGGATGGAGTCACCCACCCCCCTGCCCCGTTGTAGTTAAATGTATACACATTGGATTTCCCTTTCGGGCAGGCCACCCGTCTCCACTGAGGAGACGGCCCAACCTCGGGATGGCGTCATCCATCCCCCTGCCCCCCGTTGGTGCGGCGCACCTTGCGGGCAGGCCACCCGTCTCCACTGAGAAGACGGTCCCGCCTCGATCAGGATGGAGTCGCCCACCCCCCTGCCCCCCGTTGTAGTTAAATGTATACACATTGGATTTCCCTTTCGGGCAGGCCACCCGTCTCCACTGAGGAGACGGCCCAACCTCGGGATGGCGTCATCCATCCCCCTGCCCCCCGTTGGTGCGGCGCACCTTGCGGGCAGGCCACCCGTCTCCACTGAGAAGACGGTCCCACCTCGATCAGGATGGAGTCGCCCACCGCCCTGCCCCCCGTTGTAGTTAAATGCATACACATTGGATTTCCCTTTCGGGCAAGCCACATGTCTCCACTGAGGAGACGGCCCAACCTCGGGATGGCGTCATCCATCCCCCTGCCCCCCGTTGGTGCGGCGCACCTTGCGGGCAGGCCACCCGTCTCTACTGAGAAGACGGTCTCGCCTCGATCAGGATGGAGTCGCCCACCCCCCTGCCCCCCGTTGTAGTTAAATGCATACACAATGGATTTCCCTTTCGGGCAGGCCACCCGTCTCCACTGAGGAGACGGCCCAACCTCGGGATGGCGTCATCCATCCCCCTGCCCCCCGTCGGTGCGGCGCACCTTGCGGACAGGCCACCCGTCTCCACTGAGAAGACGGTCCCGCCTCGATCAGGACGGAGTCGCCCACCCCCTGCCCCGTTGTAGTAAAATGTATACACATTGGATTTCTCTTTCGGGCAGGCCACCCGTCTCCACTGAGGAGACGGCCCAACCTCGGGATGGCGTCATCCATCCCCTGCCCCCCGTTGGTGCGGCGCACCTTGCGGGCAGGCCACCCGTCTCCACTGATAAGACGGTCCCGCCTCGATCAGGATGGAGTCGCCCACCCCCCTGCCCCCCGTTGTAGTTAAATGCATACACATTGGATTTCCCTTTCGGGCAGGCCGCCCGTCTCCACTGAGGAGACGGCCCAACCTCGGGATGGCGTCATCCATCCCCCTGCCCCCCGTTGGTGCGGCGCACCTTGCGGGCAGGCCACCCGTCTCCACTGAGAAGACGGTCCCGCCTCGATCAGGATGGAGTCGCCCACCCCCCTGCCCCCGTTGTAGTTAAATGCATACACATTGGATTTCCCTTTCGGGCAGGCCACCCGTCTCCACTGAGGAGACGGCCCGACCTCGGGATGGCGTCATCCATCCCCCTGCCCCCCGTTGGTGCGGCGCACCTTGCGGGCAGGCCACCCGTCTCCACTGAGAAGACGGTCCCGCCTCGATCAGGATGGAGTAGCCCACCCCCCTGCCCCCCGTTGTAGTTAAATGTATACACATTGGATTTCCCATTCGGACAGGCCACCCGTCTCCACGGAGACGGCCCAACCTCGGGATGGCGTCATCCATCCCCCTGCCCCCCATCGATGCAGCGCACCTTGCGGGCAGGCCACCCGTCTCCACTGAGAAGACGGTCCCGCCTCGATCAGGATGGAGTCGCCCACCCCCCTGCCCCCCGTTGTAGTTAAATGTCTACACATTGGATTTCCCTTTCGGGCAGGCCACCCGTCTCCACTGAGGAGACGGCCCAACCTCGGATGGCGTCATCCATCCCCCTGCCCCCGTTGGTGCGGCGCAACTTGCGGGCAGGCCACCCGTCTCCACTGAGAAGACGGTCCCGCCTCGATCAGGATGAAGTCGCCCACCCCCCTGCCCCCCGTTGTTGTTAAATGTATACAAATTGGATTTCCCTTTCGGGCAGGCCACCCGTCTCCACTGAGGAGACGGCCCAACCTCGGGATGGCGTCATCCATCCCCCTGCCCCCCATCGGTGCGGCGCACTTTGCGGGCAGGCCACCGTCTCCACTGAGAAGACGGTCCCGCCTCGATCAGGATGGAGTCGCCCCCCCCCCCTGCCCCCCGTTGTAGTTAAATGTATACACATTGGATTTCCCTTTCGGGCAGGCCACCCGTCTCCACTGAGGAGACGGCCCAACCTCGGGATGGCGTCATCCATCCCCCTGCCCCCCGTTGGTGCGGCGCACCTTGCGGGCAGGCCACCCGTCTCCACTGAGAAGACGGTCCCGCCTCGATCAGGATGGAGTCACCCACCCCCCTGCCCCCGTTGTAGTTAAATGTATACACATTGTATTTCCCTTTCGGGCAGGCCACCCGTCTCCACTGAGGAGACGGCCCAACCTCGGGATGGCGTCATCCATCCCCCTGCCCCCCGTTGGTGCGGCGCACCTTGCGGGCAGGCCACCCGTCTCCACTGAGAAGACGGTCCCGCCTCGATCAGGATGGAGTCGCCCACCCCCCTGCCCCCCGTTGTAGTTAAATGTATACACATTGGATTTCCCTTTCGGGCAGGCCACCCGTCTCCACTGAGGAGACGGCCCAACCTCGGGATGGCGTCATCCATCCCCCTGCCCCCCGTTGGTGCGGCGCACCTTGCGGGCAGGCCACCCGTCTCCACTGAGAAGACGGTCCCACCTCGATCAGGATGGAGTCGCCCACCGCCCTGCCCCCCGTTGTAGTTAAATGCATACACATTGGATTTCCCTTTCGGGCAAGCCACATGTCTCCACTGAGGAGACGGCCCAACCTCGGGATGGCGTCATCCATCCCCCTGCCCCCCGTTGGTGCGGCGCACCTTGCGGGCAGGCCACCCGTCTCTACTGAGAAGACGGTCTCGCCTCGATCAGGATGGAGTCGCCCACCCCCCTGCCCCCCGTTGTAGTTAAATGCATACACAATGGATTTCCCTTTCGGGCAGGCCACCCGTCTCCACTGAGGAGACGGCCCAACCTCGGGATGGCGTCATCCATCCCCCTGCCCCCCGTCGGTGCGGCGCACCTTGCGGACAGGCCACCCGTCTCCACTGAGAAGACGGTCCCGCCTCGATCAGGACGGAGTCGCCCACCCCCTGCCCCCGTTGTAGTAAAATGTATACACATTGGATTTCTCTTTCGGGCAGGCCACCCGTCTCCACTGAGGAGACGGCCCAACCTCGGGATGGCGTCATCCATCCCCCTGCCCCCCGTTGGTGCGGCGCACCTTGCGGGCAGGCCACCCGTCTCCACTGATAAGACGGTCCCGCCTCGATCAGGATGGAGTCGCCCACCCCCCTGCCCCCCGTTGTAGTTAAATGCATACACATTGGATTTCCCTTTCGGGCAGGCCGCCCGTCTCCACTGAGGAGACGGCCCAACCTCGGGATGGCGTCATCCATCCCCCTGCCCCCCGTTGGTGCGGCGCACCTTGCGGGCAGGCCACCCGTCTCCACTGAGAAGACGGTCCCGCCTCGATCAGGATGGAGTCGCCCACCCCCCTGCCCCCCGTTGTAGTTAAATGCATACACATTGGATTTCCCTTTCGGGCAGGCCACCCGTCTCCACTGAGGAGACGGCCCGACCTCGGGATGGCGTCATCCATCCCCCTGCCCCCCGTTGGTGCGGCGCACCTTGCGGGCAGGCCACCCGTCTCCACTGAGAAGACGGTCCCGCCTCGATCAGGATGGAGTAGCCCACCCCCCTGCCCCCCGTTGTAGTTAAATGTATACACATTGGATTTCCCATTCGGACAGGCCACCCGTCTCCACGGAGACGGCCCAACCTCGGGATGGCGTCATCCATCCCCCTGCCCCCCATCGATGCAGCGCACCTTGCGGGCAGGCCACCCGTCTCCACTGAGAAGACGGTCCCGCCTCGATCAGGATGGAGTCGCCCACCCCCCTGCCCCCCGTTGTAGTTAAATGTCTACACATTGGATTTCCCTTTCGGGCAGGCCACCCGTCTCCACTGAGGAGACGGCCCAACCTCGGGATGGCGTCATCCATCCCCCTGCCCCCCGTTGGTGCGGCGCAACTTGCGGGCAGGCCACCCGTCTCCACTGAGAAGACGGTCCCGCCTCGATCAGGATGAAGTCGCCCACCCCCCTGCCCCCCGTTGTTGTTAAATGTATACAAATTGGATTTCCCTTTCGGGCAGGCCACCCGTCTCCACTGAGGAGACGGCCCAACCTCGGGATGGCGTCATCCATCCCCCTGCCCCCCATCGGTGCGGCGCACTTTGCGGGCAGGCCACCCGTCTCCACTGAGAAGACGGTCCCGCCTCGATCAGGATGGAGTCGCCCCCCCCTGCCCCCCGTTGTAGTTAAATGTATACACATTGGATTTCCCTTTCGGGCAGGCCACCCGTCTCCACTGAGGAGACGGCCCAACCTCGGGATGGCGTCATCCATCCCCCTGCCCCCCGTTGGTGCGGCGCACCTTGCGGGCAGGCCACCCGTCTCCACTGAGAAGATGGTCCCGCCTCGATCAGGATGGAGTCACCCACCCCCCTGCCCCCCGTTGTAGTTAAATGTATACACATTGGATTTCCCTTTCGGGCAGGCCACCCGTCTCCACTGAGGAGACGGCCCAACCTCGGGATGGCGTCATCCATCCCCCTGCCCCCCGTTGGTGCGGCGCACCTTGCGGGCAGGCCACCCGTCTCCACTGAGAAGACGGTCCCGCCTCGATCAGGATGGAGTCGCCCACCCCCCTGCCCCCCGTTGTAGTTAAATGTATACACATTGGATTTCCCTTTCGGGCAGGCCACCCGTCTCCACTGAGGAGACGGCCCAACCTCGGGATGGCGTCATCCATCCCCCTGCCCCCCGTTGGTGCGGCGCACCTTGCGGGCAGGCCACCCGTCTCCACTGAGAAGACGGTCCCCACCTCGATCAGGATGGAGTCGCCCACCGCCCTGCCCCCCGTTGTAGTTAAATGCATACACATTGGATTTCCCTTTCGGGCAAGCCACATGTCTCCACTGAGGAGACGGCCCAACCTCGGGATGGCGTCATCCATCCCCCTGCCCCCCGTTGGTGCGGCGCACCTTGCGGGCAGGCCACCCGTCTCTACTGAGAAGACGGTCTCGCCTCGATCAGGATGGAGTCGCCCACCCCCCGGCCCCCCGTTGTAGTTAAATGCATACACAATGGATTTCCCTTTCGGGCAGGCCACCCGTCTCCACTGAGGAGACGGCCCAACCTCGGGATGGCGTCATCCATCCCCCTGCCCCCCGTCGGTGCGGCGCACCTTGCGGACAGGCCACCCGTCTCCACTGAGAAGACGGTCCCGCCTCGATCAGGACGGAGTCGCCCACCCCCCTGCCCCCGTTGTAGTAAAATGTATACACATTGGATTTCTCTTTCGGGCAGGCCACCCGTCTCCACTGAGGAGACGGCCCAACCTCGGGATGGCGTCATCCATCCCCCTGCCCCCCGTTGGTGCGGCGCACCTTGCGGGCAGGCCACCCGTCTCCACTGAGAAGACGGTCCCGCCTCGATCAGGATGGAGTCACCCACCCCCCTGCCCCCCGTTGTAGTTAAATGTATACACATTGGATTTCCCTTTCGGGCAGGCCACCCGTCTCCACTGAGGAGACGGCCCAACCTCGGGATGGCGTCATCCATCCCCCTGCCCCCCGTTGGTGCGGCGCACCTTGCGGGCAGGCCACCCGTCTCCACTGAGAAGACGGTCCCGCCTCGATCAGGATGGAGTAGCCCACCCCCCTGCCCCCCGTTGTAGTTAAATGTATACACATTGGATTTCCCATTCGGACAGGCCACCCGTCTCCACGGAGACGGCCCAACCTCGGGATGGCGTCATCCATCCCCCTGCCCCCCATCGATGCAGCGCACCTTGCGGGCAGGCCACCCGTCTCCACTGAGAAGACGGTCCCGCCTCGATCAGGATGGAGTCGCCCACCCCCTGCCCCCCGTTTTAGTTAAATGCATACACATTGGATTTCCCTTTCGGGCAGGCCACCCGTCTCCACTGAGGAGACGGCCCGACCTCGGGATGGCGTCATCCATCCCCCTGCCCCCCGTTGGTGCGGCGCACCTTGCGGGCAGGCCACCCGTCTCCACTGTGAAGACGGTCCCGCCTCGATCAGGATGGAGTCGCCCACCCCCCTGCCCCCCCCGTTGTAGTTAAATGTATACACATTGGATTTCCCTTTCGGGCAGGCCACCCGTCTCCACTGAGGAGACGGCCCAACGTCGTTGGGATGGCGTCATCCATCCCCCATCTCCATCTGGCACCATCCATCCACCATCCGCGCACCTCCACAATTTCGACATGTCTCTGAAGGGGAGGGAAATAGTCTCCAGGAACATGTACCCGGAGGAAACTGCGCAATGACCGCCCCCAGGACTTTCGGACCCAACATATTTAACGAGCGCGTTCTCCTTAATACTCGGTGAGTTTTCAGCGATCAGGACTCGATCGCGGGACCTTTCAATCCGGAGACCGAGACACTGACCAAAGGGCTCCTTACAACCCTATAATCTTCTTACATCATGGTATAAAATCGTAAGTCGTTCGCAGTACGTAATACAACATAGACCTCCCTACAAGTCAAAATATTTCTCTTTCACTCAACTTTCCTGACCACTACCTTATTTCCATTTAATCTTCGTGAATGGCTCGCTGCACCATGAAAAAAAATGTTTGACAGGACTTTTGTACCCAACAGATTTAACGAGCATGTACTCCGCATATACTCGGTAAGTTTTCAGCGACCAGGTTTCGATCGCGGGACCTTCCGATCCGTAGATCGCTACGCTGACCACAGCGCGCTTCACAGCCCTAACTTTCTAGAATATCGATAACGATCACAGTTATAAACTAGTCTGTCAAAGTTTAACTTCACTTCTGTTCACAAATTCGTCAAAAAACTACTTTTATTAACGGGGCGATTGACGGGGCGAAAAAAAAAATGATGTAAATTGACCTTTCTGTTCTTTTTTGTAATAACAACTTTACATTGCTGATGAACAAATGTCACCATTAAAACTTTGATATTGGGCCAGTGTGCCAAAAGTATAAACTACAGATGTTCTTTATATTAATTTTCTATTATAACGTCGCACTTGTGAACTAATGCCGGTATAAGGAGACAAACCTCATTGTATGGAATGGCGGTTAAGTGATAAACTAGTCCAAAACCTAAATTGGCACTTAAAACAACCATATTCCGATATTGAACAAGGCGTCAACAATTTAGACCATAACAGGTTAAATAAACAAGGCGTCATTTAACGGCTATTTTTTTTTTCGCCCTTCGCGAGCTGTTTATAGGATTGTTAAGGAAAAAACAGGACACCTGAATGTATCCTAATTGGCATGACGCCTGAATCACCGCGCTAAACATTCGTCATACCTGTTTTATAAAAAAAATAGTAATGAAAAAGTTTAAAAAATAACAACATACCCTTAAACTTTAGATCCTTCTTAATATTCAGCGCTGGTGTGTGTCACAATAACACAATTTTGGAATGAATAAAATAATTTTTGAAGACTCTCTTTAATAAGAAGCTTAGTACGTGAGGTCTCTAGATGAAATGAAAAAATAGATCATTTTCATTGTTAGCAAGTACTGTAAACAGAATTTTGTTACAACAATGCGTGTCTTTAATTTTCAATGCTGCTTTGATCCACTATTATTAAAATTTTGTATAACAGTATCGAGTGTTCAGATCGATGAATCTCTGGATTTTTTTGGAATCTTATGAAATAGAAAATTAACTTGAAATGTAGGCATCTTAATCTGAGTAAAAAAAAAAACTTTTTTTCACTGTTTTGGGGCGAAAAAAAAGTGCTTTTTTTTTAACCGTTTCAAAAATTCTAACTTTTGCACACGCTTGATATTGAAATTATTAAGTGAAAGTAGCAATTTTTCACGCACTTATAAAAAATATATTATGAAACATAAAATAAGTGAATTTTTAATAATTTTTAATCATTCTATGTTTATGATTATAATAAGGTCAAAACCTCAGTAAACCGAATACCACATAATTTGAACTTATATTTGGCCTAATGATAAAAAAAACTCAAGTTTAACAATTTTATAACGAAAGTTAATTTTAGATATTCTGTTATTCGTTTGATATAAAATTTAAATAAGGAATAAAATCGCGGAAAAGCGCTATTCATATACATATAATAATAAAAAACGGGTTTTAAAAAATTGACAAGTACTTAGTTGTACATATTACTAAAACTAGATTTTGCTTGTTGTTTAAGTCCAACTTCCTTTACTTGCTGATTAAAATATTATATTTTCGAAAAATGAATATCGATACAGAGAATGAGAAATTTCATAATGAATAAGAATTGAAAAATTAAACAGGAACAGAAATAAAACAGTTAATGAAAGTTAGTCACGAAAATAAAATTCATTGTACGTCTGTTATAAAAAACAGGGGCAAATTTAAAAAGTAGTAAAAAATGCTTAAACCAACCGCATGCCAAGAAACTGTGAACAAATCAAATCCAACTGTATTCGTAACCATCCTGGAACAATCTTTGGAATACTTGAATATTATCACAGGTCTAATAAAAAACCTCGAGGTGCTGCTAGCAATAAAACTGCTTAAATGTGACAACCTACACTCTTAAAACAAAAGAGCGAATTTAACTCAATCTGAGTAATTTTCACTCCTCCAGTCTTGAAAATGCACTTCTCCGAAACCAGTGGATCCTTTGTGTGTTAAACCTCCAACAGGATCACTTCAAACGAGTGATTTTAACTCAGTCTGAGTTAATATTCACTCCTTTAAGTGTCGAAAATGCACTTTTCCAACTGGAGTGGATTTCACCCTTTTGTTTTAAGAGTTTACCTGGTGAACAAATTTCGAAGAGAAAATTTCATCCCTTTGATTTTGTCTTGATCTGATTGCACCGCGCGTTTTATGGGTAGCGGAATATGACGAAGGATCTGAGCTAGTTTAGTTTAATTTGAATTATCGTCGCGCTAGAGCTAAACGAGGGCTATTGGTGACGTAATTAAGAACCACTGTCAAATGGCAAGCTGACCTCTGAATAAGCACCCAACCAATACCACCTAGATTAGAAGGCCGGCGAACTAAACGCTTGACGTCAAATTCGTGGACCGATTCTGTGGTTTTGACCAATGATCATTCGGGACTAGATTTTGTATTTGAATAAATTTTTAAGAGAATTTATCAGCCAAATTTATTTTGATTCTGATTCACCAGGTGGCATTACAAACTTTCGCCAAATGATACGTCTGGCGATTTAAAAAAGGGGATACGTTTCTCTTCTGAGGTGTGGTGCACGCGGCAAGATTTCATCATAAGATAAAGAGGATTCGATTGTAATCAAGGGTTGACTAACGAATACTGGTTACGGTACTCGTACACTTTTGATAGCCGGAACGATTTTCTGGAAATTTATTATTTGTGTTGCTTGGTTATTTCTCTTTTATTTAATTTTTTATTTTTTTAATAAATTATATTTATTTTGTAAATCTTACGATCTTTCAGGAAACTATTTCCTTCTGGTTTGCACCGTACTAATATATTATCTTTCTATTTAAAATTATCGAGATGTGATACCGCTACGAATTCTCTAAAGTCATTCCTGTAAACTTCGGAATACTAACTTAGCTTCGGCATATAAACAGTTTTGTTTTTAAGGGGTCATAGGAGTCTTAAAAATGTGCAAAGAGGGTACTACAAAGCATAGTTTGATCATTTATGTAACTTTTTATCTACTCAACATATAAGTAAATTTTTTATATGAAATTCTATAACATTTACTTATTATAAAACAAATTTTAAAATTTATGAAACTTTAGCCAAATCTAAAATAAATGATAACAAACATAAAACTATTTGAACACATTGGGATTAGGCTTGCGCGCCAAATTTTGAGGTCAAAATTGAAGAAATGACCAAGAAAATGACTTTATATTGTACAAATATGTACAATCAAAGACTTATACCTAAATTCTGAGCTCAATTTTAATTAGAATTTATTTTAAGAGCTTTTTTTCTAAAAAAAATTTGAAACGTTTTAGAAAAAAAGCTCTTAAAATAATTTCTAATGAAAATTGAGCTTAAAATTAGGTGTAAGTCTTTGTTTGTACATATTTGTACAATATAAAGTCATTTTCTTGGTCATTTCTTCAAATTTGACCTCAAAATTTCGCGTGCAAGCCTAATCCCAATGTGTTCCAATAGTTTTATGTTTGTTATCATTTATTTTAGTTTTGGCTGAAGTTTCTTAAATTTTTAAATTTGTTTTATAATAAGTAAATCTTATAGAATTGCATATAAAAAAATATACTTTTATATTGAGTAGTTAAAAAATTATATGAAAGATCAAACTATGCTTTGTATTACCTTCTTTCCACATTTTTAAGACTCTTATGACCCCTTAAATCTAGTTCCGTACTTTAAGTGTTGGCGTAGCAATCTTTATGTTTGTTAAAACTAATGGCATACTAATGCAAAAGTAGAAACCCCAATGAATAATGAATCTGTCGTATTAGCAGTTTTAAAGGCAATAAAAAGGCCTGCAAGATACAAACAAACGCGGGTTTATGGTCTCCAAAAACATGTGCAGGAACCTTTTGTATTGCTAGTGACAGTTTGTCAATTTGTTCATTCGGTTGCTCTTGTAAATTAGACACTGAGTCTCTTTATTACAAGCCTTACTCCCGCCACTAATCTGTACATTCGTTCTGAAAGAAGCTTTCTACATTGCACACCTTTGGAGCCGGGAAATCTTGAAGTGTTTTTTGCAAACTTTTCAATTCCTCTAAAATAGCGTCGGACTGCGTGATTGGCACATTAAACTTTCAGTACTCTGCCACCAAACGACACATGTTCTTGAATATTGCTCGAGAAGTTCTAAAAGAATTAAAAAGCCTACATGTGCAGTTACTTAAATACTAGAATGAAATTCTCGTCGAAAGGCAAGGGTATTATAATAACATTAACTGCCACTTATAACCACTTCCGCATAAGATTTATAACTTTAGAACAAATATAGACTAACCCAGCATTCAGTTACAATTTGAATCTTCAACTCTAAAAATTGGCTACTATAACTACTATTTTCCTTTAGCAAATTAAATAAATAATCTTTATAGTTTGCTAAATTTATTTGCAGTTTGAAGAATAATTAAGTAAAATTGAATGAGTCAAATCCTGTAGCATCCTTTCCGTGATCTTTTGCAATGCTTTGAAAATCTCACCTTAAATTACACGAAATTCTTATAATTAAATAACAATCAATAACTATAATATTTGAAAAAACCTGATATTTCCAGAACATTTAGCGATGATAATCATGAAAAAACTCCAAATTGCACTGATAATTAAAGGAATTTAATTGTAAATTAATATACCAATTAGCTCTTTAAGCAAAAAAAAAGTAACACTCTGAATCACTTTCTCAGTAAACAAATATAATAAACATTTAAAAAAAAATCACATTGCGGTATATTTTTTATAACGCCATTCCAAATCGATTTGCAAAGAAATAATTAATAATCCTTAACATTTCAATTAAGGTTTTTCGCACGTGATATTGCTGATGAGGCAATAGTAATTTAAATACCTAAAAATTAAATTCCAATGCTACTTTAAAAAGATTATAAAATATTCTAAAAATAACTTCAGGGCTTCATCCTCATTGACTATACATCCCAGGACCCCTCCCTAAAGATCTTTAAATAAACGTTTATTTTTCTCCCTTCAATAAACCCACAGACTACGGCCGTCATTTTAGAAATGGTAAACCAAAGGTCACCAAGTGATTCGCTTGAATAACTCGTCAAATATTCAGCCAAATGTAACAAAAACTAAGATTTAAGGGTTTATGAGGATTCTTAATATTTCAAAATTATTAAAATTGGGTGCTGCCTTTGGAAATTTGAAAGTTAATAGCATTTTTAATATGAAGACGGCCCTTTATGCATTTTTTTTGTCCTGCAATTAACTCATGATGTTATATGAACACAAGGTCAAAAAGGTCCGATTCTATAGTATGACTAGCGTTCGAAATAATCACTAGTGGGTACTTTTTCCACAGCTGTACCTATCAAAATCGCTTATAGTATCCAACCTACACTACAACTAAAGTAATCTAGTTTAAAAGTCGCGCGCGAAATTCTTTGACTGGATTTATAACGAGCTCCGCCCACTTTTCTATGTGGTTTAGGTTTACAGTTTGAACTATTTAGATCAGTGGTTCCCAACCTTTTCTGTAACATCGCCCTCTTCTTTAAGTTGACTAACACATATCGCCCCCCCCCTTTAATTTTTATAATTTGTCCAATTATAATTTGAGTTAAAGTGTAACATATAAGCAATTTTATAATTTCAAACACTTCCATAGATAAAAACAACCAAAGCAGTTTTATCCGGTTACTCTTAAATAAAATAAAAAAATATATATATAACGTTTATTTTTCTCTATTTTTATTTAGTTTTTTTGAAAGAATGACAGTGAAATAATTAACTAAGATCTTAACTCAATTGTGGAAAAGTTTAAGAGAGTTGACAATAAAAATTAAAGAACAAAATTGAATGTTGAAAACTTTTTTATTCTATCTTTTTTCAACTTCATGCGCAAGTCATTGAGGCAAATGTCCAATTGATTTCTTTGTTTAGTGAGGTGCTAAATAACAGAACTAACCCTTTTTTAACTAAATACATTGACAGAACGAGATGAGATGTAGTTCAGCTTTTTACCATAGTTAAGAATCAGCGTAAATAAAGTTCCACGCAGGCTAACTCATAACCTCTCTACTTGAAATGAGTTTCGCCCTCACAGTCATACTTCAGATCTACAAACTCCGTCTACAAAGAGTTATCAAGGTTATCCACAAGCTACAGATTCAAAAGGGAATGGATCAATAGTAGAATCAGAAGTTTTTAACATGGTCAAATCCTCAGATCTTGTAAGAATGTCAGTTTGAAATTGTCATGTTGATAAAAAAAATTGGAATGGCTTCACTGTACTATAGTACAGTATATTTTAATTTCCCCCCTTTGAATACTAATCGCCCCCCTATCGCCCCCAAAATATTTATTGCCCCCTTGGTAACACAAATCGCCCACTTGGAAGCGATCGCCCCCAGGTTGGGAACCACTGATTTAGATATTGGCGTTTTTTTCATTCTATGATTTGGCGACATTTATTTTTGTGTGTCATCAAATTTTAAAATCATAGATTCTCGTTTGTTATGAACGTTTTTGTCATAAAAAGTACTTGAAATGTAAAAGCATCATTTAAATTATGTATTAACATACAAAGATAATGCATGAGTGAATTATTTACATTAATAAAAAATCTTTTTAATCAATTAAGCCAAGTTGTCCTACAGATGTCGCCACGATTCTCAAAATGAAGCTTTAAAAAAAATTAATAATTAAAAAACTGATTGATATGGTTCCTTCAAATCTTTTTTAAATTGTCTTTCATCCCTATTTGCGTATCTGGTGCAAACAGATCATACGTTTAAAAAATACTTTACAAGAAACTGTGCTTTGAAAAATAAAGCATTACGTGTATAGGACTGACAGTCCCTCTTAAATATGTTACATATTAATCAGAGATCAAAATTAGTAACTGTATCCTTTTCTGGTAACCATTAACTAAATACTGCAAATATTCCATGGGAAAATATTTTGAGAGCTCTTTTTTAGACTGTTTCTAGACATGCAGAGATAATAAGTTGCATCAAAACACTGTACTGAGAGCAAGCACACAAGCCTGAAAATATATGTATATCAACCAACCACTGTACTGATATTTATATTTTTCACAGAGATGCATCAGGCTTGCAATTATTTCCGGTCTCAGTTATTGAATATCACAAAACCTATTGTTATTAGATCCTGGAATATTCTTCTACACATTATTACCCGCCATTAATTGTACTTATTGATTTTCTACGAAAAAAACTCCTTCTCTATTATACAGGGTGAGGCAAATAAAAGTGGCACCGGTCTAGAGATAGAAATATGTTGAAATGCTTGGCGAGAAGAACTCTTGAAGCCGCCTGAAACCTGTTTTTGCATTGGTTGGATCGGATTAGCTTCACATTAGAGCTTATCATAGACTAGTGGCGAGTTCAGATCTTAGTTCTTCTCACTGTATGAAGCCGTCCCATAATGCAAAATTTGTGACTTGCAAGCAATTTAGAAAGTTTTGTATTAACAAAAACCCAAAGGTCCGATTCTCTAGGATAAATAACGGTCGATATAATCACTAGTTGGAACTTTTTTTGATCAGCTCTACAAACCTTGTTTATATTTCATTTCAACTAGCTTCTCAAACCATAGCGTAGTCGCCAGGCGTTTGTTTGGGCTTAATATTGAAACAATCAATAGCTTCTGTTAGCAAACCTGTTTTTATATTGGTTTTTGACTTGGCAACATTTCTGTTGTATTCTTATCTCCAGGTTGGGGCCACTTTTATTTTGCCTCCCCCAGTATATTGTGATGTGACTTTACCATGATGGATTATGATGCATCAAATGATATATCCATTACATTATTAGGTTTAGTATGGGTTGTTGGATTACTGTTACGAAAGTGTTGTTTGACTACATTACTTTAGTTTGTCATGTCACTGTTTTGATGGATGTAATTATTATGAAAGTTTTTCCTTAATGCAAAAACCCTCGTTTAAATAATACTTTCATGATTCATAATACCAAAGATGATTGATAGTTGCATTTCGATACCTTTAGTGTTTTTGACAATTTTATATGATAGTTGACCAAGACAGTCTTTGGCATAAAGTTATTCGTGGATACATGAAAATGAGAAGTACTATTACAAAAAAGTATTATACTTGCTCTTTAGTTGTTAGTTGGGTAGGGTAGGTTGATATATATTCCTGCTTGTCTGCTTGATCAGAGACCAGCTTATAGAATTTCGTCAAATAAGACAGACACAGAAAGAACTTTTACTGCCAAAGAGAAAGGAAGTACTCCCAGAGCGAATGCGGGAATCGAACCCGCACCCGTTGCAGCGCACAGAATGCTCGCGTTATGGTCAATTTATAACTACTCACACTGAAACTAGCTCCATTTTCTGTAAAGTAGAATGATTTAGCCCCTAAAAACATTAAAAAAGACGCGATTATGCTACAATTGCATTGTACTGCGGGGAAAAAAACGTTTGATTTAATTTTTTATAATTCTCAAAAATATCATAAAAAAACCCTTTAACAAATACATTTATCATATTTCGCAGCTTCCGAATTTTTAATTTGGAATTTTTGACGCTATAAGTTATTATTAAATGGTATTTTATTTAAATAACGTAATCTCTTAAAATTGCTGCATTTATTATTTAAGAGAGAAGACAGTTTCTCAAACTGGAACTTTTATGAACAGTTCAATTTTAACTGAGTTAAATGTTGTACATTCACCCTCGTATATATGTTATCTGAAATTAAATTTGCATAAAATGTTGTCTTTAATTTAAAATATTTTTTGTATCCTAACTAATTATTTGCTATGACTACAAATGTGAAGGAATTATATGTTTCATTCTTTCTAAGAGACTGTATTAACTCATTAATTTTACTTTTTTTTAAAAAATATTCTTAAAAATATTCAAGTGTTTGTAAAAATTAATAGTATTTTCAAAAAACTAAAGTGCTAATATATTTTTTTAAAAAAGGTCCTTTAAAGAATTTTGCTATTTGTGGATATTGAAGCTTTGAAAATCATTATAATTTAAAGGTGATGCTAAATGTGGCAGCTTGAGCTAATTGTTATTAGAGAAAGTATATTTTAATAGTTTAAGCTTTAATAGTTTAATTTATAATTATCAATTGAATATTAATGCTTTATCTCTGTAGACCATAAACTTAATTTAGATTAAGTTTGATTAATATTTTAGGTTATTTATAGTTATTTTTTTAATAAATTACAATTAAATAAAAAATTGCATAAAAATAACATTAAATTGAGCTTTTTGTTTTGAAAACAAGCTAAAAAATCTATAATGTAAATATAAAGTTTTGCTTTACATTTTATTTACAACAAAGTAAAACAAAGTGGGACAAGTGCTTTATAAACATATTACATTAATTAAATTCTTAATTTAAATATTTCTATACATAGTACATTAATTAAAAACCTTTTATGGTACCTTAAATATTTTATGAATTGATCTCCTATTCAGATACAAAAAAATATATATTCATTATAGAGCTAGATGATTAAAATTCAGTTGGTATTTTATTCAGGTAAAAAAATAATCTGAAAAAAAGGTAACTTGATTTTTTAATCACTAAAAAAATAATTCTAGAAAAGAAATTATTCTTTAATTAAAAAAAAAAATCAAGGATATTTTGGCCTTGTATGTCTATTGTTCTTTATAATAAATATTGTCGAATACTTTCTTATAGAGAGAATTACATACATTTTAGTAACTTAAAAATGTGGTACAAAAATCCGATTTTAAAAGAAACAGCCCCATTTTTTCTAAGCAATAGGAAATATATATATTTGTTAGTTTTAAGAAGAAGATTGGACGAATTCTTTTGAGAAACGAATTGGTGATGGTTTTGCTTGCGTTGGGTATTAAGCTGTCGACTAAACTATGCCGAAAAGTAAAGATAATATAATTTAACGGGAATATTTTTCCACAAAAGATTTTTCCTTGTAAATGAGTTATCAATTTATTTTCTCTAGAAATATCACTAGAGAAAATACTAAAGACACCATAAAACGTCTTTAAATAAACTATGTTATTGTACATCATATTTTATAAATAAGTTTAAAACTTTGTTGCAGATATCGAAAATATATTCGGAATATTATTTAAGTAAGTTGGATTGTAGATAAAAAAATTGCTTAAGTACATAAAAGTTTAATCTATTCTGTTATAAAAGTGACTATGATGATCAATTGAATTACAATGGGAAAAAAATGTAATGAAAATTGAGAAAAAAAATCATATTCCTTAATTTACTACACTTTGTACAGTCTTCGATTCACTAACTGAGGGATACAGACGTATAAGCCATCATTTTTTTAAATGTCAATACAGACGTATAAACAACTATATGTTTCCTATCATATTTTTTTGGCTATATACATAGGATTTTCCAATGAACGCTTAGTTATGAATTTAAAGATCTTTTCAAGGTTAAGAAAATTTTGAATTAGAAGAAGAGATTTAAATATATGTTCAGCCAATATTTATATTTAGACTTTGAATGAATCTTTATTGATTGCCTAAACACTCAATTTTCCTGTTTAATGTTTAGATAGCCGCCCCAATGGCGCAATCGATAGGACACTAGCCTTTGGAGCTGTTGGGGTCGGGTTCGAATCCCGGTCAGGCATGGATGTTTGTGACCGTCAATAAATGTTGTTATTTGTCTATGTGTTTGTGTCGTCCTTCTTTGTGTGTCTCTTGTGACTGTCTCTTCTGGCGAGCTGGGTAGTGGGGTGAAAAGCCTACACTCTCCCTTCTATAGGGCGCAATCACTGTCATTTGTCATTGTCAATGTTTAGATAACTATTTACAAGTAAAGCACTTTTAAAATGTCAGAAATTCAATGTTCTTTAGTTTAATAACTGGCGTATTTTTTGCTATTGTAATGAATTAAAAGAATTAAGTTTATTTTTCTGATTTAAAACCACTAAGCTTACAACTTAAAAATCCGTGAATCCATACTGTAAATATAAAATAGATGATTTTTTATAGTTTATATAGGTCACCAAAAAGTATACGTCTTGCAAACGTAAACAAAAGTATTATGTTTCAAAACATAACCTTTTTTGCACATATATGTTGAATATAATAGCATCTACGTGACTTCTTGTACAAGTCTAAAGAATAAGATTTTAAACATGCTTTGAATTTTTCGAATGCTTTATTTTTTTAACTATAACAATATTTTAACAGTGAAAATTTAATTTTTGCAGTATTTGTTTCAATATATAATAACTTAATCTCACAAGTCAGATTATACTAACAAAAACAAACAAAAAAAAAATATGTTGAACCTTAATGTATGTATATTTTAAAAAGTAATGATATTCAAAATATCTTTCTAGTCTTGCTAAAAAAAACAAATAAAAATTCAAAAAAGCGAAATAAATCCAAAAAATTTTAATTGGAAAAGAGCGAAATGGCATGTTTCAGGTCTTGAGGGGCAACATAAATGCTGAATAAAAATAAATTATTTCTCTAACCTCAATTGGTAAATCAACTTCAGGTGAGAATAAAGCAATAATTGGAATAAAAGAATGAAAGCTTAAAAGAATCTACGTCACCTGAAGCAAGGTCATTCGCTTTAGGAAAAAACTAATTTTATTTTTAAAAAAAATTGTATTAATGAATTATTCAGACGATAGTTTTTTTTTCAAATTAGAAAAACAATGCTTTGAATAAAAAAAAAGCATAGATTAAGGAACCTTCATCTTCATATTCATCGAAACAAAAAAAAAGTGTGTTTAAAAATATAAACAAACTAGCAGTATGGTCCCGCCTTACTGGGAACCCGTTAACTTCGCATTGCTTCCTTTTAGAGACATGCTTACCTTGTGAAAATACACTCAAAATCAAAACAAAATTAAATTCGTGTTGGCGCATGCGCACTTAAAAAAGCAAACACTAATAGAGGATGAAGCAGCCATAGGGCGAGCGCATATCCCAACCAAACTCAATCAATCAAACAATTTTGGAGGATGGCGTCAAGCCCCCGTTTCGGCCCGATCCATGTATTTTCAAGCCCTGTTATGGTCCCGCAATCCCACGTGGATGACGTTTTTTGAAACTAATTATATTAATTAAAAATCACAATCAAATATGAAAAAAAAACTAAGCCTCAGGTGCACGCGTAGGTATTAAAAGGAACCCATATTAAAAATTTCGAATTTTTTAGAGCTGTCTAAGTAGGTCTTTTGCGATCCACAGACATACACACAGACAGACAGATAGACAGACTCTTTCTTTTATTATTATAGATCATAAAAACATAAAAAAAAACACTTTTTGAAATATCCCATAAACACAGTGACACACAACCCAATCACACTCATGTTTTTGTTTCGATGTTACATAACCAAAAAATCGATTCGAATTTGCACGTGAACTTGAACTCGAATTGAAATGAGAATCGATTGATTCGTACAAAAAGACTAAAAAAAATCGAAGTTAAAATCGTTTTCCAGTTCGATGCCTTCAATAAGGTAGCAGACTTTTGCCGTTGACGGGTAAACTGCAGTAATCACAAAAATGAATTGAACCATTTTTGCTCTGAAATAATTAGCTTTTCAGTATGTTTTCATATAGGTTTGAGTAATTGAGTGCTTGTAAAAATGGTACAAGTCATTAGGCTAGTTACTGCTATTTACATGGTAAGTCCTTTACCTGGTACGTGCTGATATCAATGAAAGGAGAACGTTGTTCTGTCTAGGTCATTTTTTCAACAGAGGTTTTGTATAAAAAATAAAGGTAAAACAGATAAATCAATGAAAGAGAGACTGATTCAATGTCACCAAAATCCAGGTGCTTCTATTTTGTGGTTGGACTGATTCCTACCTGTTTTAATTTATTATAGGTTATTAAAATGAAGTTGGGAATGGTATTGAAATACTGAGTTTGTTGTGTCTGTAAAATGTTTCTTTGACTTAGTGCTTAGAGTTTTTTATTGAAATAATTCTCATCCTTAACAGTAGCACCCCCAACAATGAAATTTTCTCCCCAAAAATGTTTTGTTGAGAGGTTTAGTTGCTTAATATCATAATATTAAACGGATTCAGAACTTTTTAGCCAATTTTTCTTTTTTAATTCGAAAGAATTTAAAAAAAATTAAAAAGTAGGTATTGACATGTTGATGATGTTCGTCCGTCTGTCTGTCCGTCTCTACCTTTTCCCTCTCCAAAATCGGATTTTCCCATTCCTTATTGAAGATAAAATAAACTGAAAACTTATTTACAGGGAAAAATTGTCGAAAAATAAACACGGAAAATTTACATTATCTTTACTAAGATACTATCTCTTCTCTTAAAAATTAATTTTTTTAAAAGAAAAGATATCACGTCAGCAGCGACCCAAATTTTTAACGTTTTGGCCGTCTGTCTGTCCAACGTACGTCTATTTTTTTTTGAAGAAGAATTTCCCATTGAACTAGCATTGAATGAATTTTATCTTTATGTAATTTAAAAAGCTGCTGCCATATCAACAATTGCAATCATAATCTATAATAATAAAAATGAAGTTTTGTATGTGTGTGTGTATGTATGTCTCTCCGAAACTCACAAACTAGACATTTGTTTGACTCGTAACTTGGCACAAATGCGTAGTTCCTACTTGAGTTACAAAATAAGAACTTTCAGAGCTCAAAGTGTTCTATTTTTAGAGAAAATTCGAATTTTCTGGGAAAACTACACCACTTTGGCTCAAATCCGACCTTTTTTTTTTTACTTTCCTGATGCCATCTGAAGAAACAATTAAATAAAACTTTCAACGAAAATAAATAAAATTGAAAATGTTTATTTTATTGTGTTGCTATATCTTTCAGAAACTAAATTGATTATTTGAAAATAATTGATATGTTTCAAGTGACGTATTTCCGACAAGTCTTGATTCCTGGATTTCTTATGGGTTTCGTTGATGATTTCGTCAATGATGGTTCTGTTGATTACAAATATGCATGTTCAGGCAATAAATGTGTAGTTTTCCTATAAGTTCTAGAGCTGCCGTTAGGTCTTTATTTTCTCGCCAAATACGTTGCCAATCCCGCCAAATTATAATAAAAACTCGCAAAATGGGCAAATGGTTTGTTAAGCTATTACTGAACAATGATGGTTAATAAAGATCATCGCACGAGCTGCATATTAGGGTTTTATGTCTTTACTTTTTCGCCAAATACGTTGCCAATCTCGCCAATTCATTGATTAAAACTCGCCAAATGAGCAAAATGTTTGTTAAGCTATTACTGAACTATGATGGTTAATAAAGCCATCGCACTAGAGCTGCAAATAAGGGTATTATGTCTTTATTGTTTCGCCAAATATGTTGCCAATATCACCATATTATTTATAAAACTCGCCAAATGGCCAAATTTTTTTTTAAAATAATTTATAAGCTGGTTGGATATGCTAAGGTCGTTGTGTTAGAGCTGTATAATGTGTGTGTCTGTAGCTATATCTATTTTCTCGACAAATTATTTACCAAAACGAGCCAAAAGAGTTAAAGGGTTTATGTATTTATGAGGGAATTGTGATGACATTTATGAGTACATTTTACAGCGTATTTTTGATATCAGAATATTAGGGCAATGAATTGAGATTTTTTACTTGATAACGAGTGGGAGGAGAATAATTTAAGTTTATGATTTTATAACAGGTTATATGGAACACATACTTGGATCGATTTGATATTTATTTAATCCGTGCGAAGTACGGGTATAAATTTGCTAGTCAGATAATAAGAATTCTATAACATTATAAGTATAATACAAGTTTTTAAAAAATATTGAAATCCGAGATATTTGGAGGAAGAATTGATTTTGGAATTTACTAATCTGTGTCGAGCGCTTTGAACTTCAATATAATTTCAAGAAATAGAAAGATAAAATTCATTCAAGATTGTGTGGTTAGGACTTCTACTTAAAGTTTGCTTTTCTGCTATTAAAGTGTTATCATAGTGAAAGAACTGCTACAGAGTCGCTTGATAACCATTTGGCAACGTAACTTTAGGGGCTCGGATGGCCTAGTCGTTTGGACAGTGGGGAATTATGCCAGCAGTCTGCGCGCTGTAACGGGTGCGGGTTCGAATCCCGCCTTTGTCTTGGGAGAATTTTTTCTCTCTTTGTCAGTCTCTTTGACAGAGAGGCTGACTTTTTGTGAAAATTACTTCATTGAAGAAAGATATTTATTGAAATGATTGATAAAAGCCAATGAAAAGGTGTTTAAAAAAAAGTAAATTAAATTTGAAATTTCTAAATATCCTTACAAGTTATGTTTTATTTTACTCGTTCTTCAATAATTACAATAGTTTTACCCATTAACGACGACTTTGTGCAGAACTCCGTTAACTCATACGTTTCCGAATAAGAACATTTTTAAAATTTATTTTGCGATGTAACTTATTTTATTCTACACAAATTGTCGAGTACTATTGTCTCCATTCATCTTAAGTTTTGTTTAATTAATGTAATTATAATACGTTTATTTAATTTAATTATAATATGTGTATTTAATTTAACCCTTTCAGTCCCAAAAATTTACTACACTACAGAAACATCTGATATTCACAAAATAAGCTTATTTTAAGTCAAATATGCGAATTCCATAAGGAAAAAAAATCCATTTAAATTTTTTATATGGTTTTTGAAACAATGCCAAAATTCTTTAACTGTGGAAAACAACAAAATAAAAAAATCTATATTACCTAAAAACACTTTGAGTTATATATTTTAAGGTATCTGACCATATTATTAAAAAAAAAAATTAGCAATTATTTTAACCGAAATAGTTTAAATTGCGTTTTAAATATGTGGAACTGAAGTGAACTTATAAAAAATCAAGAGAAACGCTTGTTGACTATTTTCTAAATAAAAAAAATAGTAGTTCTGACTTTTATTGAGATTAAAGTAAAATTTTGTCTGATAGAAAAAAGTGTGAAGAATCGAATGATGTGTGTTTGGATGTCATAACGGGGCATAAACATTTTGAATAAAATATTGAAAGTGATGATGCCAAATGGCATCACTGGGACTGAAAGGGTTAATTATAATATGTTTATTTAACTTAATTATAATGTGCTTATTTAACATAATTATGTTTTGATGGTTAGTTTTTGGTTTATTAAGACAAGAAGCTTAGGCCCAGTGGTGTCCTTGTAATATTTGATAGGATTAACATTATCAAATCCTTAGTTGCTTGGGCGTTTTGGGGCGTTTCAGTAAGGAAAGGGTTAAGGGTCGGTATTTCTATCTCGAACATGTTAATTTTACTAATTTTAGAAACATTTTTCTCAGGAATTATATGAGATATCATTATAGATTTTTTTATAGTTATTTGATCGGAGACAGAGGAGTTTAGTCTAGGCAGAAATTTTATTTTCATGTGGAAAAATCTCTTGCCAATTTTTGTTAATGAGTCTGCACCTAGAGAGACCTTTTTTTTATTTCTTAATATTTTTACTTAAAAATTTCAGCATTGTTGTAAAATATGAATTTTGAAACAACTACGTTAAAAATTATTAATAATTTTTAGTTTATGGATAAAAAGGTTGATATTTCACCCCGATTTTTTTCAAATATTTAAAGCCCTACTTCTCCTTAATTTTATAGATTTAAGTCTAATTTTTTTTGCATCATTATACAAGTGTGTAAAACAAAGCCATGTTGATACATTTTGAAAATAATAAAAAAATAATTTTTTGGCTAAATTAATTGTCAAGAACACACGATTTTTGAGGGAAAAAAGCATTTTCAATGTAAAATGTAATTTAAAAAAAATAGACAATCACATTTCATTAAAACTCAACATTGGTTTGTTTACCCATAATATGGAATAACACATCAAAAATTATCTTAAAAGGATGATTTTCCCCTGAGCCTTACTGGTTCGAAGAAGGTGAAAACCTCAGAAATATGTTTCCGAGAAAAGCATGGTTAAAGATTTTAGTTGTTGTTAAAAAGTACTTAGGCTCGTCAGCTAAATAGAAAAAAAGAAACACATGAACCAAACTGGTGATGACTACTACATTTGGAAACATATGCTTCTATATGTTAGGTATCAATTGTGATACTAAAAATTGTTTCAACAATTTCAAACTATTTTTCCATTTTCTTGGTAGAGATTTACCTCAAAAATACACTAAAAAAATAGACATTTCATTAACCCTAATCATAATACAAACACACTGAGCAGACACCTCATAAAAGTATAAAACTGATTTATCGGATCCCTTAATTTTCATGCGCTGGAGCTCTTTTATGGTGTGATGATGAGTTTTCCCGCTGGCTTTCCACCATTAAGAGTCATAAAAGGGACGATACAATTGGATGATATCACCCCTAAAGGTGCCATGATACCTCCCCAAGCAGAGTTTTTATATAGATAAATCTAGCCAAATGGCACATTTTCGTCGTTGTAAATGCCTTTGATTTAATATCTTTTTTATAGGGTCTTGCTCTGTGTTTTGTGTAGAAGGTATATACTGAAACTTAGGCTTTTTTTTAATCTTTTAGGGCTTCTTTTATCCGGATACGCTTCTTTGTTTAGAGATTAAGATGTTTTATTCGAATTTTTGACCTACTTTTATGTAGGTTAAGTGTTATCTGCTATTCAAGGAGAGATTTATTTTTAAAGATTGTTTGGATAAACAATCAATCGAAGATACATATAATTTCTAGAGCTGACAAAAAAAATTAAGTGTAGCAAATGCAAATAAATGCTAACCATTAATTTTCACGTACGATGATTAAAAACTACGAAATTGTAAAAGATTGGACTTTCCAAAATGATCAAAAGTTATTTTCTTTAACAACACATTTTCAAATCCTTGATATTTTTTATAGTTTGCTTCAGAGGAGCAGACACAAATATGCATTAGCTAGAGCCACTCAGTAGACTGCCATCATTATTCTTAATGATGACAATAGAAATGTTTATTATCCATCATTACCTCTGAGGTATGAAGGAGGGAACATTTTTAGGCGTTTTTTACTTATTGAAACTGCTTAAAGATAGTACTGCTAAAGGACTTGAGAAGAAATGTTATATTTTTCAAGTGCTCTTTACTCACTTTAACTGCTAAAGAGAGAAAGCTAAAGTATTTGTGAATGAATGTTATATTTTTCGTATGGTCTTTACTCACAATAACTGCTTAAGATAGGACTGATTAAGGATTTGTGAAGCAATTGTATATTTTTCAAGTGCTATCTCACTTTAAGTGCTAAAGGTGGAAATAATAAAGGTCTTGCCAACCAATTTTATATATTTCAGGTATTCTTTGCCCGCTACAACTGCTTAAGATAGGACTGCAAAAGGATTTGTGAACCATTGTTATATTTTTCAAGTGCTCTTTACTCACTTTAACTGCTAAAGACTTACTGTAAAACTGCTGACTGTTATAGAATTTGGATCGGTGTTATTTATTTTTTTTATATTTTTATTTCCACTCGCTACAAGAAGGCTAAAGTATTTGTGAATGAATGTTATATTTTTCGTATGGTCTTTACTCACAATAACTGCTTAAGGTAGGACTGATAAAGGATTTGTGAACCAAGGTTATGTTTTTCAAGTGCTATTTACTCACTTTAACTGCTAAAGATGGAAATAATAAAGGTCTTGCCAACCAACGTTATATATTTCAGGTATTCTTTGCCCACTACAACTGCTTAAGATAGGACTGCAAAAGGATTTGTGAACCAATGTTATATTTTTCAAGTGCTCTTTACTCACTTTAACTGCTAAATACTTACTGTAAAACTGCTGACTGTTATAGAATTTGGATCGATGTTATATTTTTTCAAGATATTTTTACTCGCTACAACTGCTTGAGATAGGACTGCAAAAGTATTTAAGGAATTAATGTTAAATTTTTCTAGGTGCTCTTTACTCACTACAACTACTTAAGATAAAACAGTTAAAGGATTTGTGAACCAATCTTTTTCCAGGTGCTCTCTACTCACTGTAACTCCTAAAGATAGGGTTCGAAAGTCCTGTGGGCGGTCATTGCTCAGTTTCCCACAGGTACAGGTTCCTGGAGACTATTTCCCTCCCCTTCACGGACATGTATAAATTGTGGAGGTGGCGAGTGATAGATGGCAGCATCTGTCACGTATATGTGTGAGTGTGTGTGTTGTGACTGTCTTACTTGACGAACGTTTATAAGCGGCTCTCTGAGCAAGCACACAAGCCTGAAAATATATGTATATCAACCAACCAATCCTAAAAATAGGGCTACTATAGTTCCCGCCACCCTTATTTGAAACACTTTAGGGACGGAAAACCGAAACCGTTTTTGAACGAAAAACCGTTTTTTTTTTCGTGAGGCCGGTCTAAAGCGGAAACCGGTTTTCTGCGGGGAAAACCGCCTAAAAACCGAAAATCGTTTTTTTCTCTCCAGAAACCGCCATCCCTACCGTTTCTTATTTGGTTGGCGGTGAGTATCACGGACTTTCCAACCATTGATTTTTACAAAATGCTCTAGATGATCTTTGGTAATCTCTACTATACCACAGTATTTTATGTTTTCCAATAAATATATCTAGAAACATTGGTAAAAATGTTTACATAACCAGAATCTAGTACATAACACAGAAACCATGTCAAATAAGCAATAAAGAAATCTCAGGGTGCATAGACGTAATAAAACCCTCGCGGACAATTCCCTCGTGATTAGACTATATTTCGATGAGATTATTTATTGCACATAAACAGACCAAAAAGGAAAAATACGGAAATAAGCATCGAAGTTGTTATTAAGTATAACTCAATTTATCCACTGATTTTCTTTTATAATTTCGTATTTTCATTAAAATAACATATAAAAACCATTAAGTTTATCTAAAAAAAGTTAATAGTTTTAGTAAATTAAAACAAAATATTTGGGTAGGGTCAAGTGGGGTAAGTGTGATTGGGGGTAAGTATGATAAACAGCTCTTGCAACTTTGGAAATCATTCTAAAAATCTGAAAGTTTGCAATATATAACATTAGACCACTTATAATTAAACTAAAAAGAAACCTTGACCTTATTTTTTGTTTAAAGAAAGTTTTGACCTTTTGAATTTAAGTGCAACTGTCTTCTTTTTATATGGGTCTTCCTATGTGGGGTAAGTGTGATGGATTTTGAAATGCAAATTTTGTACACTTAAAATTGGAATTCACGCATATAATTTTTTTTCTACATATGTATGTTTCTTATAATAATTCACTACCAATTTCAGGATTTGGAATTTACTTGAAGCAGAGAACGGATTTTCTTAATGAAAAATGCAGAAACCCTATCACACTTACCCCACTTGACCCTACATGTAATCGAAATAATCGAATAGCCATCATTCAATCTGATTAAACTGTACAAAACTCCTCGACGTAGCAGACCATTTGCGGGCCAAGGCCTGCCGTGCCCATTTCAGCTTACTTGACCAAGAGCTCTGGGGGGCTAGCATATGTCCCGGTTAGTTGGTCAACCTCATGCGGAACTCCCAGTGTTTAGTTCCCAAGTATGTTTGGTCCTCATTTTATTTACTTACTTAAGGGATGAACGGATGAAGTCAACCTCGCCCTTTCTTGCACTCGATACCCGGACCTATGCTATGGCAATGCGAAGTAATACCACAATATTATTATTAACTTTAAAATATGATCCTGAAGATTTTAGTTCGTCATTTTTATAATTGTAAGAAGGCAAAGGTAAGGTGTGGAAGATATATCTCTAAATAAAGGCACTTTAATTGATAACGAAAAATAAAAATTTATTTGGGGTGACTTTACATGACGTATTGCATTTTGCAGTAGAGTTTTTTTTTACTTAACAATTTGCTATAAAAATTGCGCAAATATTCCCAGTTTTATTTTTTATAGTTTTTTCGAACAAAAACAACGTAAATAAAATATGATTCATGAAAATTTAATGTTTTCAATGTCGAAAAATAAATCAATGATTAAAGTCTGATCAGGCTATAATACTATTTATCGCAGCACAATTGCCGAGTTATTGCAACTCATTTGTTAAATGGACTCTTCAATCAGTTTAAAACTTGTTGATCGAATTCGCTTATATTCCATAACACCAATCATTGCTTTGCTTTCCTACACTCGATCAATACAAGTTTTCATGACGGTTTGGGGTCAGAAATATGACAGGGGGTCCAAATTCATTATAGTCCAGATTCGGCAAGATTTTATTTCCCTGATTTATTATAGATGGAGTTAAAATCCTAATTACGAGTAGTCCATGTGATTTAAACATATTCCTATCGATAAAGTAATTAAATAGTTGCATGGTAAATCGTTACCAAAAATATTTGCTTGGAAATGGGGTAACAATTGTGTGGTGTATGATGACATTATTGTGTTTATTATCGTGCAGGAATAAATTAATGCCGAAATGATACTTTAAAGCTGCAAAAAAAAATCTTTGTTTCGACCCATTTAGCTGAAACTTTATGAATAAAATTTTGTTCTGGTTTTAAAAACTAAACATCGATAGAGGATATTAACCAATCAACGACGTTTTTATGAATAGCATTAACACTTTCATTTCCGAACAAAACGTTAACTTAAATGCTTTTTCGTGTAAATTAGTATATGCTATGTAAGTTAATCAGGGATATGGTCTTCTTTTGTCGTATATATTGTTTATTTAGATAAACTTAGAAAAAAAAAGCATTTTTTTTAAACTAATCGCCATTAATGGGTAAATTTAATATTATTTTTACAAAACAATCAACAAACAATTTTACGAAACTGTTTTTATAAACAATTTGTTCTAAAAGAATGTTTATATCATCCTTGTATTTGACCCCCATACCCCCTCCAAATTTAAGCTTATAATCTCAACTTCCAATTTAAATTCGAATTCATTTCCATAGAACAATTCAAAAGATTTATTGTTCATTTTGGATTAAGTACAGATCAAATTCGGGATTCCAATGTACCTTGAGATGTCTCCGTGGGCAATACCAGGATTAAAGGGCCTTTTCATCAAGGCTCGTTCGATCCAATTTATCGACAATCAACCTTGCAAGTTTCATGAACAGCTGAAAATTCTCAAATTTAGGAACGTAATTATACAATTCCCTTTTCTATGGGTTAAAAGACCTTGACCCATTTTCACTTTACGCAACTGCATTTAATATTAATTGAATTCGGGAATTGCCTATTATGTGAAAGCGCAGACATGTAGATTATTATATGAAGTAGCCTTAAAATCGGATATTTTAGTAATAAGACAGGTAGTTTGAACACAATATCGAACTATATTCTTTCGATATAAATTTGACGTTATAATATCGAGTGAGTTATCGTAAGAGGATTACAATATCTTGTAGATCCACTAGTAGACTTTAAATCGGTACTTTAGAAATAAAACACGTAGTTTAAACACAAGATAGGTAGTCTGGTATGGTACATATATATTCCAGCTTGTGTGCTTGTTCAGAGAACCGCTTATAAGCTTTCA
This sequence comes from Hylyphantes graminicola, assembly GCA_023701765.1. NCBI lineage: Eukaryota > Metazoa > Arthropoda > Arachnida > Araneae > Linyphiidae > Hylyphantes > Hylyphantes graminicola. The sequence continues at coordinate 55,599,797 of CM043119.1, forward strand.
GATCGGTAGTACATATCGCTTTATATCCTGGTGATATAATTATAACGTTATGATATCGAGTTAGTATAGTAGGCTGGTTAAAATATTTACTTGATATCTACTAGTAGATATCTTCTAGTAGACTTTAACCCTCTAATGCATACTGTTACCGTTTGGTAACAAGTAACATGATCCACTTTATTCTATTAAATTAGAGCTCCTCCTAGACAAATCTGTGTTTTTTCATCTATTACATTTCATTTTAAAGTTATAGTTGCTAAAAATCCTCATAGATGACAGTAGTAAAAGCGTATTCAAAATTAAAGAGTGAGGTTATTAACTTTTGTGAAATTACGTTTTTGGCAGTGTTCAAAGAATCGTAATATTAGTACTAAATACTAATAAATTGTTTTGAAAAATTAATCATAGTTAAAAAGGGTTATTTTGAAATATTTTTAGTAGTTTTCTAGTCATTATTATCAAAATTGGAAGTTTGCAGTTGGTTTTTGTCATATGGAAAAAATTTAAAAATTGAAATTATTTAAATTCTAATGCAGTTAAATTTTTTTTAGTATTTTTCCCATAATGTGTGAGTATTAAAGATACATATATATTTGTTTGGGATGAAAATAAAAATTCTTGCATTAGAGGGTTAAATAAGTACCTTCGTAATAAGCATAGAGGTAGAAAAGAGAGGTCCTTGTATATGAGCAGTAGCACACAAATGAAGCAGGCTAGATTGGTGCATCTTGGGATGCCTCGGTATCAGATTCGGTTAATGTGTTATGCGCAGTAGCTCAAAAAACAACTAGAGCGGTGCATCTTGGGATACATCGGTGTCAGTATGTTATGCGCAGTAGCTCGAAAAACCTGACAGCTCTGCTTCAAACCATTTGAACTCATAGACCCCTCTACCTCTCCTTCCTAACTCTATGGTTATAAGACTGGTAGTATAAACACAACGTCGAATTATATCCCTTCGATATAATATTGACAATATGACATTGAGTTAGTATCGTAAGCTGATTACAATATCCACTAGGTTAATAAACGATTGCTATTTTATTGATCAACAAAATTTATTCAGCCTACAAATATAATGTAGATGCATTGCCAGAAAAATTAAATATTTATTTTCAATTCTTTTCTTCATCAATATTTAAAACTACTTTAAATTAAATATACAAATGCCATGAAATTTGCATTTTAAAACAAATATTTTTATGTCACAGAATTTTAACATATTTGTTAACATATTTTATTTATAACTCAAAATGTTTTATAGACAAAATCGAATTCGTATTCTAAATTTTCATATAAAATTCATTCAGATGCATGAGATAAAAACATTAAAATGAAACATTAAATATTGTTATTGTTTTAGAAGTAAAAATTTAATATGGTAAGGGGGGGGGGGGGATTTCAAAATGAACAATTATCATGATTTACTGTTAGTCTACACTGTGAAAAAAAATCTGTAACCATTACAAAACATTTTTTTGTAAAAAACTTTTCCTAGAAAATTTCTAGTAAATAATTATTAAAAATAGTGCTGTAGAAACACATAATATATTTTTGTTAGCATTACATGTATATATCATGTAGATTTACAGGACTATTTTATGTATCCCACACAATGTTTCAGTAACTATACAAGACTAGCAGTATGGTCCCGCCTTACTGGGAACCCGTTAACTTTGCATTGCTTCCTTTTAGAGGCATGCTTACTTGTGAAAATGCACTCAAAATCAAAACAAAATTAAATTCGTGTTAGTGCATGCGCACTTAAAAAAGCAAACACTAATAAAAGATGAAGCAGCTTTAGGGCGAGTGCATATATCTCAACCAATCAAACTAATAGAGGAAGGCTTCAAGCCCCCGTTTCGGCCCGGTCTATGTATTTTCAAGCCATGTTATGATCTCGCAATCCCACGTGGATGACGTATTTTTGAAACTAATTATATTAATTAAAAATCACAATCAAATATGAAAAAACTAAGCCTCAGGTGCACACGTAGGTATTAAAAGGAATCTATATTAAAAATTTCGAATTTTTTAGTGCAGTCTAAGTGGGTCTTTTGCGATCCACAGACATACACACAGACATACACACAGACAGACTCTTTCTTTTATTATTATAGATACCACATTTTCCGTGCAATTGCAAAGAAAAACAAAATGTCGACTTTCCTACTACGTGGGATCGAACCCCGGTCTCCCGCATGACAGGCGGGGGTACTGACCACTATAAATACCGAGGAATAGCAGACGGCCGAAACCCGGGATCGAACCAGGAACCTTTAGATGATCAGTCTGACGCTTTCCCAACTGTGCTATTTCGGCACATAGATCGCAAGGAAATTAGAAGTTAAATTCATTTGAGACAACCAACTAAAGTATAAATTTAAAATGGCGATTGGCTAATTGAATCACGATCGATTAGATTAGGTTAGGTTTGAATTATCCTCGCACTAGAGCTACACGAGGGCTATCCAAATCAAGATCGAGGCTAAAATACTAGAAATTATTTTGTAACTTCAGAAATGAAGATTTCTGTTCAGAATTACAAAAACTTTTTTTTTGTAAAATTGGTTATTTCTGTAACATTACTAAAAAAAATTTCTGTATGTTTACAGTATTTTTTTCTCAGTGTATGCTGGATATTTTTAAATAATCCATTATAAGAGACAGTTTTCGTCCCGTTGTTTAAGGGGTCTAAGGAGTCTTAAAAATGTGCAAAGAAGGAACTACAAAGTATAGTTTGATCTGTCATGTAATTCTTTAACTACTCAATATACAAGTATAATTTTTTTATATGTAATTCTACAAGATTTATTTATTATAAAACAAATTTTAAAATTTATGAAACTTAAGCCAAAACTAAAATAAATGATATTAAACATAAAGCTATTTTAACACATTGTGATTAGGCTTGCGCGGCAAATTGTGAGGTCAAAATTGAAAAAATGACCAAGAAAATGACTTTATATTGTACAAATATGTACAAACTAGGACTTATACCTAAATTCTCAGCTCAATTTTAATTAGAAATTATTTTAAGAACTTTTTTTCTAAAAAAATTAATAAATTTTTTTAAATTTTGATTTTGAATTCATTTTTAAATAATTTCTAATTAAAATTGAGCTGAGAATTTAGGTATAAGTCCTAGTTTGTACATATTTGTACAATATAAAGTCATTTTCTTGGTCATTTTTTCAATTTTGACCTCAAAATTTGCCGCGCAAGCCTAATCACAATGTGTTAAAACAGCTTTATGTTTAATATCATTTATTTTAGTTTTGGCTAAAGTTTCATAAATTTTAAAATTTGTTTTATAATAAATAAATCTTGTAGAATTACATATAAAAAAATTATACTTGTATATTGAGTAGTTAAAAAATTACATGACAGATCAAACTATACTTTGTAGTTCGTTCTTTGCACATTTTTAAGACTCCTTAGACCCCTTAAATCAGAAATTGAGATAATCCCCAGATAAAGTCTCATATAAAACAAAACCTTCGCGGTATAAACCTACCAAAATAAGTGCGAAATTTTGATACGGCTGGTTTCAAGTTGAACATGATTATTGTCTGAAATTCTAAAATTTATCGTGGTTGCATTAGTACCAGCTTAGGTTTCCACCTCATAACTTTAATGAGGTTTAAAATTTCGGGATGATTATTTAGCTGGGTTAGAGTCCTACAAAATGACTGGAAATAAACATTTATAACTATTATACCATGTCTAGCCAGAATGTAAGCTTCGAAAAGACTTTATCCGGTTAGCATCGCAGGCCTGCAGTCTGCACGCTGTAACAGGTGCTATTTCGATTCCCGTCTTCGCCCTGGGTGTATTTCCTTTCTTTGTTGCAGTAAAACTATTTCTGTGTCTGTCTTATTTGACGAAGGCTTATAAGCGGGTCTCTGATCAAGCACACAAGCCGGAATATAAATGTTAACTACCCTACACTATTTTCTTCCCCATCCCTTTGCTGGGTTTTCTAGGAAACGGGGGGGTGGGGAGACATAGTTTTTCTAAACCTATTGCGTTTGAGGTTAACTATTAAAACAGTTAGTAGTAACCAAGTAGGGTGTTGAAAAAAACACACTTACGCCGCCGTTTCGAAGAAAACCGCAAGCGGAAAGGGGAGGAAAATGATTTCGAAGCTTGCATACTGGCTAGACATGGTAGGGGAGAGTGTTGTACCTTGGGATGCTTGTACCTTGGGACACTGACAATTTCTAAGAATCGATTGGCAATATTCATACATTGTTTATTTCTAATAGTAGCCTTAACCAACAGACATTCCCATAATAAAATTTAACACTAGTATCATTGAAATGATGAATTGGTGACAAAAAATAAGTTTTCATTACAACAAAGTAAATATTTTTCTCATTCTAATATAATTTTTTACCTTTGTACTTTTACAAAAAGTCAACTGAATTTTATTTTCTTCATAAAAGAGAAGATTTTAAAATATTTTGGTTATGAGAAAATAATGATAATGCATTTAGATTGGCCACTATCTTGATTTTATTTAAACCATGTAGTGTATTTTTCCTTGGGACAGTAAAGCGTATTGTACCTTGGGACAGGTCCCAAGGTACAATACATGATTATACATAAGGTAATTCATTAGGTATTCATGATTCTTAATAATTTGGATAAATAAAAATATCTTTATTGTTTATTTTAAGAGCAATTCCACAAAACATGTAAAATCCAACTCAGCTTTGTTTTGGATATATTTTATAATGATTGAAGTTTGAAAATATAATTCTGGAATTCTTTTTAAATTATTCTTGAATTTTGAAGTTTTATTTGTGTATTTCCTCGGAAAAAAAAAGTTTGTTTCCTGACACAAATAGTTCAATTGTATGACTGTTGACAGAATTATAAAGTATGTCCCAAGGTACAACATCATATTGTACCTTGGGACAGTTTATCCTCTCTACTTTAAATGAGTGGCAATTTTTTAATTTCAAACTGCCAGAATTAAAAAAATATATTATAGAGGAATATATTGGTGTGTTGAAATGCTGCTTTTAAACTTTTATTGTGACTATAATTATCGAAGAAAAAAATTAAAATGTAAAAATTGTCCCAAGGTGCAACACTCTCCTCTATAGCAAATCCCCAATTGATAACGAAATCCCGGGTGGCCAAGTAGATTGGATCTCAGCCTAATACGATAGCGGTCTGCGCATTGTACCGGGTGCGTCCTCTATTCTCGCCTTCGCCCTGTGTGTACTTTCTCTCTCTGTGTCAGTAAAAAATTCTGTCTTTGTATGTCTTCTTGACGAATGTTTATAGCCGTGTCTCTTATCAAGAACACAAACTGGAAAATACATGCACCAACCTACCTACCTAGTGAAATCGGAATGAAAAATGATTTAAAACGTGATTGACTTTTTTTGTTCAATCTCGTTTCTACAGTTCTACTCAAATTTGAAATTGATTTTTAAAGTTTTAATAAAAATTAAATATTTTAATAATTAAAATTTACTGAATTTAATTTCAATAAATATTTATATTTTCTTCTCATTCACTCTATCAAAGTTTAGAAATATTTTGAAAGCAATGTTTATTGCAAAATATTGTGGCATTTTGTTTTCAATTGAAATCTATAGTTAATCAATAAAACAATTAAGGATTTTTAAAAAATTTGATGGAATGTTGAACTTAACTTTTTTCTTTATTAATAAAGTGGGATTTTTTAAATTTATATTGCAGTTATAAAAATATTGAGTTTTCTAAAATTTTTGAAAATTTTGGATAAATTGTCTCATTATTTTCTTTATGGATAAAAGTCTATGCTTAAAATTAAGATATTTCGAAAACATGTAATTTTAAGAAACTTGATACTAACTTATATATTTGTTGCGACACAGAAAAATTTAATTAATTTGTAGAACCTTTCGAATTGAAAATAGTAAATTTTTACAAATAACTTTTAAAAAAATACCTTTTTAGATTTATCTTAGAATATAATGTTATTTATAAGTGCAATGTTGAAGGTAATTACGACGTTAATTACATTTTAAAGTCCAAAATGTATTTCACCAAGGAATTTTCGTAAATTGGTATAATAAATTAACCATTTACTGCACTTTAAATTTAAACAGCATCACTTCTTGATATTTATTTGTTTGTCTGTTTGTCCATTCCTTCATTCATTCATTCATTCATTCATTCATTCACTCACTCACTCACTCACTCACTCACTCACTCACTCACTCACTCACTCACTCACTCACTCACTCACTCACTCTCTGATCAAGCACACAAGCTGGAATATATATGTACTTACTCCTAACCCCCTACCTACCTATCAATAATAAAAAAAACTGTGTTGCTATTCTGAAATTCTTAATGTTGGAAGAAATTGAAATATTCACTTCAGAATGTCAAGCATTTAAACTTTGCAGCCATTGGATAAATTGTTTTTATGTAACTATCAAAAGGATAACTTTTTGTCACAGCTGACACAACACACATTTCTCTATTCTCTATTTTTTTAGCATGAAAGTTTTTATTTTATGTACTTTTAGGCTTATGGGCTCTGTGGGTAATTTCAGGGAACACAAAAGAAAAATCTTTTCCAACTTTAAAAGTATCTTTAGACTACGCAGAATTACTTCGAATGTTTTGAAATTTATCTTCCCAGAATCTTGTTGTCTAAACAAGTCCATAACTAAACCTTGTTAATCTTGAAAAGAAATTGTAAACGAAACCTTCATAAGCCTTTGCTAGAATGTATAAGAAAATGTTGTAAAAAAATTCCGCTTGCTACTAATTTTTTAAATATGTTTTCTAAAATTATTGGTATGTATTTTCCATCAGTTTAATTCAGTGGAAACACTAGTTTGAATGTTTTTGATATTACTTACCATTTTACGAGCCTTTCAATAAGCAAAGGATGTTTATGTATTGTACAATATTTATAAATATTCCAAAATCAAAATGAAATACACTTTATCAACACGAATCAGTGTAATTAAGTGTGTAAATGAGTGTTTTTAAGTGTGAAATACAAACAAAAAACACACTCAACGTAAAAGAAATTTATCCGTCGCAGAATATAACGTACAATTTGATTTTTTGATACATATAAATTCTCTCCAATTCTCAACGTTTCATATACATTAAACATTTTTCATAGACGTAACATAATTTGGCCAAATACTTAACTTACAAAAGACACATGAAATATAAATGAAGACAGTTATGCAAAGACGACATTAATTCTAATATTTGGTAATAATTCATCAAATAAAATATCATAATAACATCGAAGAAGATAAATTCTCACGCAAAGCACATTCAAAATTTTACAAAGTTAAATCTCATTGGGCGGTCAAGTCACGTGCGTGAGATACGGTAACGCCCACTTGTAAAGTACTGGAAATTATTGCAATCACGTAGTAATTAACGGACTTCCGGCTTTTAGTACTGGTCGCACGAAAATTTAGTCTAGGAAGTCTGTAATGTCATTTGTTCACCTTGTAAAAATTCGTGGCATATATATTAAGTTCGTAATATTGAAACTAGAAACATACATTTTGCTCCGGAAAAAATATTATTGTGAAAAATATGTTTGTCCAGAGTTGCAGTTCTACAATTCAATCAGTAAAGGTTCTTTGACAACTATTGTGCATCCACATAAATACAAGCCAAATAAAAAACAAGATTCAGAATTAAAAAAACGGAAACGAAATTTTCTTTCCACTTAACAAATACAGAATAGAAAATTTAATATTAAATATAAAGTGGCTGGTAAATAAACATTAACTCATGATTTTATGTCTTCGTATTTTTAAAATATCTTTTTTAACCTTTTAGATATTCCTATTGTACATTTAACTAACAATGTAATAAAGAAATAACTTTATAATTTTTAATAATTGTGTGTTATGTTATGAATAGTAGAATTTTTTTCAATTTGAATGACACTTACAAATATATAATTTTCTTTAAATTTTTAAGAGACAAGATTTTACGTAGATGAATACGGGCTCAAAGTTGTAATTTGATTTTCATTTAAGCTCACCAATCAATATATTGGCCGTTAGTAGTAAGTCATATTTATTTTTTTTCAAAGCTCTGAAACACTATAAAACGAAGAGACTTGTTTAACTTTGTAACTAGAAATTCGCATTTAAGTTCTAATATTGATGAAATTTGATATTAAAAACGTTTATCTAAAGAAAATTTTCATGGACTCCATCGTGTAAAATTAATCGCTGCAATTTTGAATGAAATAAATAAAAAAAGACATTCGAAAGTAAGTAAGACACATTTAATACCGCAAGATCCGCAATACGCAAGGACATGAGTTATGTAAGCAACACTTATAAAAAGAGAATCTGAGGGATAAAAAGAAGCTTCATTGAAAGAGAAATGGAATTCCATTCCATGCATCTCAGTAGTGGAGATGAATTTTGGACTCTCACTTACGATAATTTCACGAGTAGTGCCACGAATATCGATTATCCAGTAAAACATTAAAACTGCGACACAGCTGCGGCCTAAAAAGACCATACAAAAAATCATCGACGATGAAGGAAAGTCATTAAACATTATATTGCGGATATGTGATACATAGGCTCCAGGAGCCCATATATTCATTAAATGGTTAACAAGACGACACTTGTGCAATATAGAATCGGCATAGACGTTTCTTACATTTAATGTTCAGTTGTCAATAGACCCGGCTTTGCACGATGCTGTTAAGGTTAAAACTAAGTCGTATATTTGATGTTTTACAGGATTATCAATATTCATGGCGCACTCGTAAAATTGTCGTAAGTGAAAATCCAAAATTCATCTCCACCTCGGAGATGCATGGAATGGAATTCCATTTCTCTTTCAATAAAGGTATTTAAAGAAAGAAAGAAAATTTATCCTTCTGATTTCTCTTTTAGTAAGTGTTGCTTACATTACTCATGTCCTTACGTATTGGGGATCTTATGGTATTAAATGTGTTGATTTTGAAAGCTTTTGTACAAAGTTATATTGAAAAAACCGTAACCGAAAATACCGTCCACCAGTGTATTATGACATTATTCCAGACAAATGTGTGAGTCAAAGATGAATTGTTTTTTCAAGTATTCATTTCAAGTAAATAAAGTTTTTCATGCAAATTGTTTATTGGAAAACAGTGATTTTAACAAATAAAAAATTTATTTCAATGTTATTGGCTTGTTTCAGGTGGCGTATTCCTTCCCGCTTTCTTACCTGCCATTTCATCGATCGGTAGTAAGATATCTGTGCTGTTCGCACATGACATTAATTTACCAATCTAGTCTCGATATAGAATTATATTCAGTCAGCATTTCTGTTGCCACTCAGTACCTGAATCATGCAAATTTCAATGATTTATAGACATACTGGATAAACTGCTCCATATTAACAAACGCGCTCGATGCAGGAATATCTGGAGACCACTATTTTGATTCTTTTCCAAGTGCGGCTTCTTTTACGCTCATTTTGAACTTTACCCCCATCAATTAGCAAAAAGTTCCAAATGTGTCACTAAATGACGGAACTTTTTGCCCGCGCCATTTTTAGGGAGACAAAATTGAACTTGTTTACCCGTTATCCTTTAGCACTGGGAGCAGTTTATCTAGTAAAAAAAATAAAACGTAGTACACACAGTAAAGAATAGTGTAACTATGAAGCTACAATGTAGTGCTGCTGATATTGTAACATTTAAAAAAGAGCTGGCAATCAGCACTTTGATTCAAATATTTTTTCGTGTATATCCATTTAGATTTCAAACACATATTTATATATGCATCTAATACTAAAAAAAGTTAGTGTTATACCAAACACCGATTGCTGAAAGAAATGTGTAGCAACAACGCAAGCATCTATATTTACTTATGCACTTTACCTAAAATTGATAAATGTAACACAGTTTTCAAAAGAGAATTATTCTGTTTTCTAAGCACAAATAAATTGTATACTATCTTCTACAAAGTAACTTAGCATTGTATATGACTGTGTTCTGTCTAGTGTTAAACTTCTTAGCAAGTTTCCTGGACACATCAAATGCAAAGTTCATAGACTTGTCAAAACCCTAAGTCCAAAATTACTTTTTGTTCCAAAAAATTCTTTGTATCACAAGTTAATAGTTTATTTAATATTTTATGTTTATTTAATTCTTGCTCACGCATGAAAACAATTACACACAAATCACTAAAGGACCACTTTCTTTATCTACCCTCGTAGTCATCAGCAGGCTGAATCGTCTCTACTTGTCTCACTAACTTTGGTCGTTTAGCCGTGGCACACTTGGCAGCCTTCGGAGTCGTCGACGAAGATTCCAAAGTTTCGTCCGAAGTGGTGCTGGAAGTCAAGGTCGTCTCGTTCGACTTCTTGTTCTTCATGTGGCTGTGTATGAAAGACTTTCGCCTCGCACTGCCGAAGGACGACAGGTTCTTCCTTCCGCTTTCGCTGGAGGAAGTCGAATCTTCCGGTACCGTACTGACACGCTTGTGGTAGGTCACAGAAGGCCGCGATTCCCACAGCTCCTCCGAAGTATTGAACAGGTACTTCCCGATACCGCGTCTGGTGGGCAGGCTGGGATCCGATTCTGACGTCTGCTGCTGGTGGTCGTTGCTGTTGGTGCTTTCTAAGGAAATACTGCAGTTCTCTGTGGTGTCGCTGCTGGTCGAATCTCGGTTCAAGCTGGATTTGAGTCGGAATAGAATCAGCTTGCTGGATGGCGCGTTTGGCTGCACGGCATGAGGCATGTTCTTCAGGATGAAGTTTCTGTTGTACGAGTTGTTGTAGATGGCGTGGACGTTGCTGCTGGATTTCGGGTTGAGCTTTCTTCTGTTGGCTGAAATAGGCTTGCTGTCGAAGAAGTCTTCGTCTGAGATGTTTGAAATCGTTTCGTCTAGTTCTTCTCTGCTGTGGTCTTCAGATGTGTTAAAAATCTGCCAATGGCCATCAATGTCTTGATAGAGGGCAGGTAAAGCTTTTACTTTTTCTGAGCTCTCGTTTTCAATACTGGCGGAAAGAATGCAAGGATTAACTCCAGACTGAGTGCATTTGTCTTTACTTGCACTATGAAATACCCAACGTTTATTTTTATTGAGGTTAGATGGACAAAGCAGTTGTTTGACGTGTTTTCGTGAAGTTTTGTTGCGAAATACGTAAAGGTATGGATTAATAATACAAGCACAAGAGGAACAAGCAATCATGATAAACATAGCATAGTCGGGAATAAGGCTACTTATATCAAAAAATGCCTCCATTGAAATGACAGTAAAGTATGGCAACCAACACAAAGTAAACGTCATTACAACTAACACACCAGTCCTCACCGCTTTCCACTCTTCCCCAAAAAACTGATTAGAACCCGAGCTCCACCTACGATACTTTTTCTTCTGAGACACGACATTGCTTTGCGTCTTGAACTGCGTGTCAGGCAGAGTGGCGTCGACGCTGGTACTATTCACACTATGCTTTCTCGCCCTCTCGGAATTGTCTCTAGCAGCCTGGAACATGGACGAGTACACACAAATCGTAGTTAGAAATGGCACCATGAATCCGAGAACTACCAACACGCTGGCGTAGGCCAAGTTGTAAGGATCATTCCTCAGCCACGCCTGCGTGCACATGTGCCACTTTGATCGAAACTTAAAGTGTGAAATACCGAAGAAAGGCGGTGTACCAACAATGACTCCGATGAACCAAGTGAGTGATATCATGAACCCTGTGCGTTTCTTGGTGATGGTCATGGAATAATGGAGAGGACTGTTGACCGCGCAGTTCCTGTCCAGTGCTATCAGCAGGAGGGACAGCACAGAAGTTATGTTGAGCGTGGTGAAGAGGAATCCACTAACAGCACAGGTCACGTCCCCTAGAAGCCATTCCTCAGTAGCAATGGCCACCGTGATGGCGGGCAGTATCAAGATACTCTGCAGAAGATGGGATATGGACAAGTTGAGGACGAACCTGTTGGAGAATGTTCTCAGGGTTGGTCTCTTGTAGAAGAGGATGAGTACCAGAGCGTTGCTGATGAATCCGATTCCGGTGACCAGGACGAGGAACGATATTTGGAAGTAGTGAAAGATTTCTTCGGTCGGTGATAAATTTGTGATCAAGAAATTCACTTCGGTGACTGGAATATCGATCGCTGTCGAAGTGTCTGTTTCAGCTGTGGTGTTGATGAGGAATTCAAGGTCTTCTGTGAACTGACTGAAGTCGGCGACGCCAGCTTCTCCCATCTTTTAGCTAGGATGGGAGAATAGCCAGGATGGGAATTCTGAAAAAAAAAAAGATGGTTTTATTGGTTTTGAAAAGTTCATATACAGTATTTGAAATTATTAATTGGTATTGAAAATGTAAAAGAATGGATAATGGATAAAGAGGAACGTATATGGTTGTTTACTGTATTTGGTTGTTTAATAATCTATATACATAAAAGGCGACTTCTGTATGTTTGTATAAGACGCGAAATCTTAAGAACAACGCAACAGATCTTTACGAAATTTGGCGCAAAAATTCATCTCATCTCCGGAACAAACATAGTCTAGAATTTTTTGAATCACACCATTCCTTCTATCGTTTTCGAACGTTTTAAGGGGAAAATACACCACTATCGCTCAAATCCAATCATTTTTTCCCTTTCTTGATGCCATTCAGCAGAAAAAATTAAATAAAAATTTTAACGAAAATAATTTAAATTGAAAAAGTTTATTTTGTTCTGTTGCTAAATTCATAATTTCAAAAATAATTGATACGTTTCAAGTGACGTAATCCAACCAGTCTCCTTTCTAGGATTTATTGTGTTTATTTAGTTTGAATTATGAATTTTTTAATGCATTTTTGATAATACTGAACTATGTTGGCTTTTGAGGGCCATCGCACTGGAGCTGCATATTATAGTTTTTTGTCCTTCTTTTTTCGCCAAATACTTTGCCAAACTCGCCAAGTTATTACAAAAAAGTACCAAAGAGCAATTTTTTTATTAGCTGGTTGTGTGAAGGTCATCGCACGAGAGCTGAATGGGTGTGTTGATAGCTATATCTTTCCCCCACCAAATTCGCAAAAAAGTGTCAAAGCTAAAAAAAAATATGATTTTTATGTATTTAAAATATTTATTAAATTACGCGTCTTTATCGGTGAATTTTATAGCGTTTTTAAAATTTTGAATTTTTAAGGTAATATAGTAGCAGGATTCTGTACTTCATAACGAACGGTAACAGCAACATAAGCTTATTATTCTATAACGGATTAAGGGATAGATGAATTGAGCTGTTCTATGTAAAAAAAAATGCAAATAGCTTGCTGTTTGCTGGAGTAGCTTATTTTTAATTCTTACTGATTATTTTTTTCTTAAATATGTATTCTTTTTAATTAGAGCTTCTTATCAAAGATATTTTTGAAATTAATATTAATCATTACTATATCCAAGATGGGTAATTAAATGGAACAAATTAATGGGTAATCTTCATATATTATGTAACTCAAATGAAAGAAAACAAAATAGTTAAATTGACTATTAAATTATTTTCGAACCTCTTCCCGTGCAACGTCGGGTATAACAGCTAGTTCAAGAATAAATCGAAAAAGCATTGAAAATTTCTACCAAAACTTGCATCAACAAAATGGTATTATTTTGGGTATTTTAGTTACTTTACAAAGCTGCAAGTTGTACTTAACACTCGACTGAGTACATACATTTTTTTGCGTAAAATGTATTTATAAGTTCATAAAATTGAGACACTTGTGGCAGAGTATTGGTATTGCATCAGTATGCAATTACTATGACGAACTATTTAAAAAACTGTTTTAATTATTTTATTATCAAGGCCTTACATTGCTGCAAGTAATACTTTTTTTCGAAATTGATTTTTATATTTGTACCGACCACACAATGCTTAAATACTTCGATAAATTCAAAACATTCAGAGTATTAGTATGTTATTCCTCTAATAAGATGACTAGAAACTTTTGACAGTCTAAATTCCCCACTCTAATTCTCTATTCTAATAAATACATCAATATTTTAATTTTAAAATTTAGCTCATTTTTACCTTATTTCTATATTACCCTACATTAATTTTTGTAGACCATTTTATAATATCTGAACCTCATTTGGCAGAAAAAATGAAAATAGTTTGTAAAACTTTTTGAATGCGAAGAAAGGAAATCGTTATAAAATAAAAGCTAAGTTAATTGATGAACCGATCAAATTTCAAATAAAGAAAACCATCGTAACATCCAATTGCTAGTTAATGATCTTTATATAACGATTTCCTTTTGTATCTAGATAAAAATATATTTATTGCCAACCCGGTGGCGCAATGGTTAAGGTTTTAGCCTTTGGAGCTTCTGGTTCCGGGTTCGAATCCCGCTAAGGTAAGGATGTATGTGTTTGTAGAGTATATGTGGAGAACATGCTCGTTAAATATGTTGGGTTCGAAAGTCCTGTGGTCGGTCATTGCGCCGTTTACCACGGGTACAGGTCCCTGGCGACTATTTCCCTCCCCTTCAGGGACATGTCTAAATTGTGGAGGTAACGCGCGATGCAGCATCTGTCGCGTATGTATGTGTGTTGTGTCTGTCTTACTTGACGAAGGTTTATAAGCGAGTCTCTGATCAAGCACACAGGCCTGAAAATGTATGTCAACCAAAAGTATATACTATAGTGTGAAAAGGAGAGAAGTTTGTTGCGATAAACTTTACACTTTTTGCCAACCTAAGTTGGGTAAAAAGAACTATGCTATGGAGAAGATCCTTCCGCGCATGTAGAGAGTTCCATATACAATTTTTGAATCATGAAACAAATCGGAACACATGTTTAAAACATTAATTTCGTTTAAGGTCTAACAGATTTCAATATTATTTGAGAAAATTTGGCAATTTTATCGGAATGAAAAGTGTATTTTGGTTAAATTGTATTCAGATCATTTGTATGTAATTATTACCTTACACGAGTTTTCAACTTACTGACCAATTGCGCTTTTCCCTCTGCCTCTTTACTCTTTTTTTATACCCAAGTTAGATTGGCACGGAGTTTAGTGATTTAGATTTAAGAGCGTGCATTCAAAATTTAAAAAACAAAACAAAAATTTTTTTTTAACATATAGTATCTAAAAGCGTTTGAGTCAAGAATAGTTTTGTGCATAATTCTAATGCTGCAGGTTTACATGATGAAAATAAATTGATAACACTAAAACAATGTTTAAAAAACTGTTTAAAGTTTATCAATCTTTTTGGGGTGCAACTATATAAAAATTTATATGCAAGTTTACTAAACTCAAATTTTATAACTGGCCACCACAAAATGCTGAGCAACAATTTACAGACTCCAAGAGCATATGAAAACACAATCTTAAATACTTCGAAACAAAATATATTATTAAAAATGTTCTTTTAATCGAAGAATTGCTGAGTGGAGCTCTGTTAATCCTTGGGGTAATGTTAAAGTTACTTAAATCCATATAAGAAGGAACGTTCCACAAAACGCTGTGTAACCCTGTGAAAGCTTCCCCAGAATCTAAGCAGTTATACATGTTATGAAACAAAAAGGATTTTGAAAATTGCTCATTTAATTAAGACGGCATGGAGTGATTAGTGAAGCAACCTTCTTGAAATTAAATGATTACAAGGTCGAGCCGGTTTTATTCTTAACTTCGACTTGTGGGTATATAACTATAACAATAAACTGAAAATATCGTGGCAAAATTACAGTAGCATGTATAATGTTATTGTACCATAGAAAAAAACAGTTAAGTTCCACCTTAAATGTGTAGCAACTTTGTTGCCACCTGTTTTTTACACCGTTTGTGTGTTGTAACCTCGCTCCATTATGGTGTAACTGTCTCCTTCTTTGAGATGTAAACTTACTCCGTTTTTTTTTGTATAACGTTACTCAACTTTGGTGTAAGTTTACACTGCCTGATAATGGAACGTTACACCAAAATACCGAAAACAGCGCTTTCTGGAGAACATTTTCCGGATTTATGTTGCACCAAAGATTTTACAGTTTAATTTACCTTCGGAAATCCTTGACCTTTGCATAAAACTACACATTACAAAAAAATTAAACATGATAATATAGCTTCAGAATTTTCAGAAAAGTTTATTACGCTTAATAATCCAATCATTTCATTATAGTTTAAACGTTCTCCATTTTGTGGAGTAAAGTTACTTTATAAAGCTGGAGAAAGCACTTTCTGCCATCAGTTTAATAGAGTAACGATAAATTAAAAGTTTTACAGTTAGCAATAATATTTTTTTAAAAACATTTCATTAATAATTGTGTAGATAATAATTTTTTTAAATATTTCATTAATAATTGTGTAGATACAGCAAAACAATTGAATAGTATTTAAAACATGCGATAGATAGAAAAATAACTAAACAACTCTTAAAATAGTGTTAAACTATATAAATTTTGCCCGTTAGTGGCTTGTTCTCTATAATTCTACCAACAACTGTTAGAGTAATTACTTAAACTTGTATCTATAAAACGAACGCGTGACTAGAATACTGAATAATTACCAGCCCACGTGTGCTTACTGGAAGAGTAAATATTAGGGATACGCTTAGTCAAAGCCCAATGTTACTAATGGATTATTTCGACCACAACCTAACGCTCAGAAGACCCGAGGCTTTTTTTTTTGAAAAACTGTTTTACGAAATATAGTTAAATCATCTTTTAATAAATAAGAGGGTAAAATATCCAATCGGTCTGGAATAATAATGTCTGAAACAGTTGTTTTGGGGGTTCGGAATAAAAATGAAAAATGTTTTAGTCTGTAGATTAATAAAAATCTAAGGAAATAAAGACTTATTAGACACTTAGTAGAACATACCAAAAATAGTTCTGGTATGTTGTAATAGGAGATTAGTTTTCATAAATAGAATAAAACAAGGGTATCAAGGAAATTAAGTAAAACTTATCACTTTTATCTTGATATTATAAAAAGACGAGGAAAACCACGAATTATTTATTTTTCAGTAAAAAATAAAACTATTTTAAGTTGTAGATTTAGCACTGAGAATCATTGAATTTTCCTATGCATATTATTGATATATTACACTAGTGGGTCCGTAACGAGCACGTACTCCGCATATACTCGACAAACACAAACATACATGCCTCAACGGGATTCGAACCAGGATCCAGCAGCTCCAAAGGCAGCTCCAGAGTCTTAACCACTAGGCCGCCGGATCGGCTATGAATGGTTAAAAGTTGGTATGGGATAAGGTCTAGTGTGATTAGAATTTTTTTTAAAATAGTGATGAGGTTGAAAATTTTGAAAAAATCTTATTTTTTTGGCTATTTTTATACATAAATCTACATAACTAGTTTTGTTTAACTGGTAGCTCATTATCCATGCCAACTTTTATTAATAGATGTTGCGTGAACATTTTGAAAAAATCCATTAAAAAATTCCTTAAATTGTAGGAGGAGTAGTATTTTGAAAAATCGTTAATATTTTTAATATTTTTAATTTTTTGAAAAAACTAATGTTTCAATATTAATAATTTTTTGTATATGCTTATTGAATGTTAGTTCTTTGTAAAAATAGTTTAATTTGAACGCTAGACATTAAAATACTGGATTTAAATTTTTAGGTATCGCGTCCCCTTAAAAAAATATAAAAATACATTATATAAATGCACATTTCAAGCCTTAGAAAAACAACAACAATTGAATGTTTTTGATCTGCTTTTTGCTAAATATTTTTGTAAATAGCAGTATTTAACAACTGAAGTAAGGATTTTACAAATGAAGAGTACAAGGGAAGAACCGCTTGATTTATTAGGAGTCTTATAGTAATTGTGTCTGCTTGGCGGGCATCGGCGACAGGAAATCGGTTTCTCTTTCTTCTTCGCTTGGTCCAAGCGTCGGAATCGTTCATCGCGTGAATTTCGGTAGATAGAAACTGGTTTCCTTGCACCAGTTTAGGCGATTATTCGCTATAGTCGCCAAAGAAGCCTGATGAGGATAGTTTTCTATGAAATCAAGCTTTTTTTCCTGCACTCTTCATATGTAAAGTACATTGGTATTCTTTTGAACATGATATGCGTTTTCTTTAAATCTCCATGCAACTTCTGATATTGAGGAAAACCCACATTTCAAAAGCGGCCATCGAAGGTTAAATTTTATTTGTATCTTCTTTTTCAATTTTTAATAGATGTGACATAGGGTCGACTAACCAGTTAATGAACATTTAAGACGTCACGTTTGCCAGTGAATGAACACCAGGATATAATGACCAGGACAACCAACCATTGTCAGAAAGCTTCCTACTACAGGGGAGGAAGTCAGTGTTGCCAATCCATCTAGTGGGATGATTTTCAATCCTTATTTTTTTAATTATATTTACCAAATGTTCATTCACTGGGGCCTGTTCACTCACTGGTCAGTCTACCCTATTCGCATATACAATATCATGCATGTTTAAGCTAACTTAACTATTTTACTAAAAGAGTATACTCATTGTTGACAGTAGAAATATGATCTTAGATGTTATACATGCACCACGATTCAATAAACAAAAGCAGTTTTAATTTCACCGCTACAACTAAAGTAAATTTTTTCTTTACATTGTCCATAAAAAAAAGGCAGTTTGTCATTAAAAAACCTTTAATACTTTGTCTTATTAAAGTGCCTTTATTACTTACTCTCTAAAAATGCAGAAAACGAAACTGTAAAAAAGACTGTGCTTAAAAATAGAACCTTTCTTTCTTAATAAAAAGAACACTGTGCAAAAACAACATAACAACCCCTTTAAATTACTCTTTAAAAAGTTTCAAATATACCAAGTTATAAAAACAATGCTAAAAATTATTTATTAAAATGCCGAAGGCAACTCATGAGATACCTTGCTTTTAAAGACACTCCTTACAAAAAGGGTACTTAACACAATCAAAATGTAATGCGAAATTTAGTTTTTTTAAAGTTTGAAAGTTTCTTTACATAAAAAGAATTCTCCCTTCTAATTGGGAAAGCCAAGTAAGCGTTTTTGTGATATTTGATGCTTTTTGCTTATTATAAAACATTTTAAATTTCCCTTTTAATTTGAATATGAAGGAAATAAATATGTTTTATTAATATTTTAGTTTATGTATTTATAGTATTTTTTTGAATAAAAGTCTTAATCTTTACATTTCTTACATTTTAAAACATAATATTTTATAATTAAGGCTTTTTAGTATTTTTATCAGACAATCTGTGGCCTTCCCCCCCCCCCCCCCCCTCATTTGGGAGTCTATGGTTTTAATACGTTGAATTAAATTTAAATTAACTGTATACATAAATTTAGTTAGGACTTAAACTTTAAAAAAATATATATTAGTATATTGTTTTTTGGATATTTGTATAAAGTAAAAACAAACCTAATAGTATTATATCAATATTTATTTTAGGTAAAATTTTTATATTTAAAAACACATACGAAAGAGTATTTACAATAATTTCGCAAAACGATTCGTTTTTACGCATATATCAGCAAAACTTTTCATGAATTTCGTTTTTTGCTGAAATAATTTTTTTTATCCGCAAAGAGCATTATATTACTTAACTGATTTAAGTAGGATAATCAATCCTAACCCCTTCCAACTGTCAAAGAAAAAAAATAAAAGACCCTTAACTCGTCTAGCAATTCATTGGTAATCGGACATTATACTTGGTTTAAGCGACCCTATTAATAATAAACGCTGTGTAGCTTTTATTGAGTGATCCGATCATCGTAATCTTATCAACTGGCATTTATATGTCTGTAAATACATTCAATACATAAAAAAATGAATATGTTCATTTTTTTATAACTTATAAATGCACGTGCTACAAGGATTCCCTCTTTTGGGCAAAGGAACTTTCGAATATTTTGGCTAAACATTTTTATTGCACAGAGACAGAAAATATATAATTATATATTTATAAATACCTAAACGTAGAATAGTAAATATTTACTCTTTATTAAAAAAATGTCTGTTGTTTGTTATTTTATTTAGTAATAAAACAATACTAAGAAAAATAGTTTTCAAGTTATAAGGGAAAAAATCTATACGTCACGTGATCAAAAACGCGTCGATTTGGCTGATGTCCCTAGTATATATAAACACACCGGCGGCGGTGTGGTATTTTTCTTGTTTGTAATTAAACTGGATTTGATCTAATTTACTATTAAATAACATTTAAATAGATAATACAAGGAGGTACAGCTGGGGGAAAAAAACGAATCACCCCTCGTTTCTCGGCTGGTATTGATCAAGGAACTTTGTGTAAAGTGTCAATTTTCAGGAAATAGCGTGAGGAATTGAGAACTGGCAACAAAAATTGTAATATGGGTCGGCTACATATTAAAATGAGTACCAACTTTGAAAATTCCAATGGCAACACCCAATTTTTTTTACATAAAAATGTTCAGCACCTTCAAAATACCCCATGTATAAAAAAGAAATATTTATTCTGCATTATTTCCTGAGATATAAGTAATCAAAGTTGAACGCCCATAATGTTAAAAAAGTTTCACAAACTTTTATTCATACCTCTACAAATAAAATGAATTAAGCAAAGACTTTTTTTTTCATTACATACTTCTTAATTTTCCAGAAACAAATCAAACATGTTTTTTCGTCAATTTTTCCTTTTTAATAATTTGTTATTTAAATTTAAATAAGAAAAAATAAAACATGAATAGCAGCCCCAAATTTGTTTTACATAAATCGATAAAGTAGATCAAGTAGAACCAAAATCCCGAATCTTTTAATTCAATAACAATTATTTGCCGAGTTATTGCAAAAAAAACTGAAAAAGACGAATTTTAGGGGCCGTGTAAAAAATTACTCGGCAAATTTGATCCTAAATTGCATTATCGTTTGGTGATTAAAAAGCGTTTGTTGGTAAATGTTTATTCAAATTATCGATTTCTGTCAAATGTCTAAAAATCTTTTCTTATTTCAAGTGCATACAATGTATTTTGTTTATTAAATTATATCGGTTACTATGTTTTTAAATGTATGTTATTTCCAATACAATTCCAAAAAGTGTGTTTAATATTAAAAATTACATACCCTAAAATATAATTGGAATTCGGTTTTAAATACATTTGATTGTTACCACTTTAATTATTTAAAATGATTAGTGCCTACTGCGTTGGTTAAAAATCGTTACCAAATCATTCTGAGTAATTTTATTTTGCTTTCCTTAAATATCGTGTTAAGGTCGTAACCCTCAATTTGCAATACGTGGTTTACCGATAAAAACTAAACTCCTCGGTGCAACAGCCCATTAGTGGGCCAGGGCCTACCGTGCCCATTTCAGCTTTCGTGATACAAGGGCTCTGGGGTGCAAGGCATATGTCCCGGTAATGTGGAAAGCCTCACGCGGAACCCCCAGCGTTTAGTTCTCCAAGCATGCTTGGTCCCCAATTTATCGACCCACTTAAGGGATGAAAGGATGGGTCAGCCTCGCCCAATCCGGGATTCGACCCCCGGACCTGTGGCGTTTCAATGCGAAATAAGCACTACCACTAAGCCACTGGGTCGATATTACCGATAGAGTGCGACGAATTTTAAACAAACTTTTTGCAACAATGTGAATGAAACAAAAATTTGCATAAAAAGTTTAAAACATAAGTGTAATAATCATGTTTTTTCAATCTGATTGTAACTAATAGCATTTGAAAATCTGTTCGTTATAAATAACCTTATATGCGACTTAATTTAAAATTAAAACTTTTCATCTTCTAGCCTTATTTTATTTCTGAATTTAAAAATCCAAAATTTAAAAAAAAAGGATTCGAAAAATCCCAATATTACTGAAGAAAGTTAAATTCTTGCGTCCGTTGGCGAGATTATGCTAACCCTTTTTTAGCTTGTCGTTTTGAAAAGACACAACCAAAATATTACCTTTTTTCACTTAGGAGATTTGCCCCTAAACGAGTTCAAAATTAAGGCTTTAATATCTCAGCAAATAATGCAGCATAAAAAATTCTTTTTTATACGTGGGGTATTTTGAAGGTGCTGAACATTTTTATGCAAAAAAAATTGGGTGTTGCCATTGGAATTTTCAAAGTTGGTACTCATTTTAATATGTAGACGACCCCTATTGTATTTTTGTTGCCAGTTCCCAATTTCTCACGCTATTTCCTGAAAATTGACACCTTACACAAAATTCCTTGATCAATAACAGCCGAGAAACGAGGGGTGATTCGTTTTTTTCCCCAGCTGTACAGAAGCGTATAGTTCTAATTTGCTTAAAGTAGATGCCATAATGGGATTTCAAAGTGACATCATAGATACCACGTGACAGCCACAAAGCTTTTTCGACCCAATGGGGAACATTCATGTGACGTTACTCGGTTTGTTATGCATCAGCTCTTGACCCACGTGCTAATGTTATCCTATACAGCTATCGAAACACGTGCTTATGTTTTCCTACTACTCAAACCTGTCTAACCGCTTTTTTTTCATACAGCGATTTGGAATTGAAGATCAGGTGGATATGGCGTGAATGTCCCCCATTTTAAAAATCATTTTTTACCTTATTCGACAAAATTTTGGAATATATAAAAGTCGTACTTTTATTTTGTACACACGCTTAATATACGATGATAAAAAAAATAGTCAAGTTATCTATTCTTCATTTCGATGTCAAAAACATCTGCACGAAAAGACAGATTTTGGTGGTTGAAAACCTAACCAAGCATTCCACTTTCTAAACCTTCCAAACTTCATTGCCCCACCTATTGCTGGAGAAAGGAACTGGAATAAAGGAAATTGTTCTTGTGGAAAGAAGTTCCACGGAATCTTTTCAAAAGTGAGTTTAAAAGAAATTCCGCTTTGTAGTTTGGTATGGATAGAAAGCATTGATTTTGTCATTGGATTGTTTGCTTACGAGTTTTCGACAATTGAGGAAATGTGGAGCTGTCATGTGGGTTTTATAATAAATACAATGGGTAGTATTAGTTGGTTTCATGAATGTTTAAATATGTTTTTCTTGCATCAATTGATAAATGATGAAATAAGACTACGAGAGTTTCTACACTCTTAAAACGAACGAGCGATTTTAACTCAGTCTGAGTAATTTTCACGCCTCCAGTCTGGAAAATGCACTTCTCCTCTTGGAATGGATCTTTTGTGTGTTAAACCTCCGACAGGATCACTCCAAACGAGTGATTTTAACTCAGTCTGATTTAATATTCACTCCTTTCCAGTGTCAAAAATGCACTTCTCCTACTGGAGTGGATTTCACTCGTTTGTTTTAAGAGTGTATAGTACTTATATACTTTACTCGTTGTGAGAATTAAAAGTATTGCGAAAATTCTTTAATAAGATAATGTATAGAGAACACATAGTCGATTTTGTCAGATACTTTCGGTTATATTGAACTTATTTTGTTTTAAACAATCAGACATTCCGAATAATAAAACTGTCCAAAAATGAATCATCTTTTGAATTAATTATTTATTTAATTGACCCAAAAATAAATATCAAATTGTTGTGAGCATTGATTTTATCATAAACAACACATTTACAATTACAGTTAAAAAAAACAAGATCATTTGCACAATAAATTAAGCATTAAGAGAATATGTTTATAAGCAAAAATATTTGTTACAAATATTAACTTGGAAAAAAAAATGTAGATCTCTCAATCAATAAGCTAAACTTATAGAATAATGGAAGTGTAATTACTATTATGAATGGTTAATTTGGGAATAATTTGTCAAACCAATGTAATTGTCAATCAATGTATTGAGCTATTTTTAAACGTATTACAACTAATCGTTACTAATCATTCACAGTCGTATAAATATAAAAATAAATCATAACGTTTCGTACCATATATTGTATTTTTTAATTAGTTAGAAGTTGAATATTAAGAAAAATTATAAATAAGTGTTTTTATTGAACATTTAATGTTATAGATTGAGAATGCATTTTATATAATGAAGAAGGAAATGAAAAATAAATCATAATGTTTCCTACTGTGTATTGGATTTTTTTTGTAATAACGGCATATGTAAATGGTAATTAATCAAATCAGAACTTGAATATTAAGAAGAATTATAAACACGGATGTTTTTAATCGAACGTTTCCCTTTTATAGATTGCAAATACATTTTACAATCATGATGAAGAAAATGAAAGAGAAAATACTATTGGCTTAAACAAAGATATTATACGGCTTAATACAGCTATGATATCAACATAAAGTAAAATGTCCAAATAAGAAATATTTCGTTAAGGTAAACTCAAAACATAAAACAATGCAAATAATATTATACATAAATTCTAAAGAGACGTAAGTTTTTTTTAGGGAAAAATATAGTAGGGTTGATTTTTAGTACTAAAATTTGCATAAGAGTCTCCATATTAATATGATCACCAAATTCAATACATGATATCTGTGGCATAAAGATGTTTAACACTGTCAAAATACCTTACATATCCATTTCCATTACCTTTTTTAAAATATAATTTGAATTTAAATGTATTTTGATTTTAAATTTTAAAAGTTTATAATGTTCAACTTTCCTCAGTAACAACAGTCAAGATGGATTTTTGGGATGGATGGAATTTTGGATGGATAATGGAAATATGGTTGGTTTTTTTTTGCATCTATATAAAATTACCTTTGTGTTTTAAGAGTCTAAAAACAAAAATACCTTTAGGATAAAACTTTGTAAAACCAAATTTTAACTTGGACAAATGCTTTGCGCAAATCAATCCCCATAGAAAATCTCATCACCTCCATTTCTGAAAATGAATGAAATCATTTGATTCAGTCTATCGGGAAATTTCATTAGGGGGAAATGTATAACGATTCTTAACTAATGCCATAAATGCATCGTTTAGTACATCATAAAGTAACCGAAGCATCGCTTCAAGTTATATCATCTAGTTATATCACTTCACTGAGTTCTTCTCGTTTCCATACAAGTACGTCGACACCATATAACCAAATTACGACGAACATTTGCTGGTTAAATAAGAGAGGTATGCTGTCTAAAATAATATATAACAAAAGCTGGTTTGTCATTTGAAGCCTTGGTCACTTCTGCCATGCACCCAAATTAATCGGTAGGTATGTACAGGGTGGTTAAAAAGTAACGCTCCCTATTCGGAGTGGTCTGTAGCTCGAATGAATAATACAAATGCAAAAAACTTTGAGACACTTACTAATCAAGAAGGGGGAAAAAGAATGGAATCATAAAAAACAAACTCGTCTCTTGACCAGGGTTCTAAATTACGAGGCGTAATTGGATGTGTTGGCTGTAATTAGCCATAATTGGCTACTCCTCGTAATTATAACTTTGG
Organism: Hylyphantes graminicola; assembly: GCA_023701765.1. NCBI lineage: Eukaryota > Metazoa > Arthropoda > Arachnida > Araneae > Linyphiidae > Hylyphantes > Hylyphantes graminicola. The sequence goes on from CM043119.1 coordinate 55,625,084, forward strand.
TCAAGAGACGAGTTTCTGCGTTATAATTCCATTCTTTTTCGTAATAAAGAAACTCGTCTCTTGACCAGGGTTCTAAATTACGAGGCGTAATTAGCTGTGTAGGCAGTAATTGGCCATGATTGACGACGCCTCGTAATTTAGATTCTGGTCAAGAGACGAGTTTGTTTTTTATGATTATTCTTTAGGATTCTGTCTTTTTTTATGATTAAATTCTTTTTCCCCCTTCTTGAATAGCAAGTGTCTCAATTTTTGATGCATTTGGATTATTCGTTCAAGCTACAGACCACTCCGAATAGGGAGCGTTATTTTATAACCACTATGTACACTCTTAAAACAAACGAGTGAAATCCACTCCTATAGGAAAAGTGCAATTTCGACACTGGAAAGGAGTGAAAACTAACTCAGACTGAGTTAAAATCGCTCGTTTGCTTTAAGAGTGTAGGTACATTTATTTTCCGGTTTGTGCGCTATTATCAGAACCTCTCTTATAAACCTTCGTCAAGTAAGACAGACACATACCGATTCACGAGGCCACCAGGGCCCAAAAAACCGGTTAGGTTAGGTTGAACGTTATCAGGCAGTCTATTTCTACACTTTTAAGAAAAACGGGCGATTTTAACTCAGTCTGTTCATTTTCACTCCCTTCGGCGTCGAAAATGCACTTCCACAATGAGAGTGGATTTCACTCTTTTGTTTTGTTAAACCTCCAGCATTCTTTTCAACAAATAAGTGATTTTAAGGTGATTAGGAATGATTTAGGGCGATTACGAGCGATTTAGGAGTTAATTTTTACTCCTTCCTAGTGTCGCAAATGCACTTCTTCTGTAGGAGTGGATTTCACTCTTTTGTTGTAAGAGTGTAGCCTCCGTGGAACTTTAATTTAGCCAATTACACTTTAAAATTTACAACCCTGGTCAAGTGACGAGGTCGACACCTGATCAGGCGCCCTAAGAAACCAGTGGCGTCATCGTGCGGTTGCTCAGGACTTTACACTCTATATATTTAACAAGCAAGTGCGTCGCAGTGTACTCTGGTTAGGCTAGATTTGAATTATCGTCGCTCTAGAGCTACACGAGGGCTATTACAGTGTACCCAGGCGAAATACAAATGCAAACACAAGTATCCATGCCCATACGCGGAATTAACAAACCAGTTTGAGAATGATTCGTCATACTATTCATACAGGGTGGTTATAAAATAACGCTTGCTATTCGGAGTGGTCTATAGCTTTAATGAATAATCCAAATGCAAAAAACTTAGAGACACTTACTAATGAAGAAGGGGGAAAAAGAATGGAATCATAAAAAACAAACTCGTCTCTTGACCAGGGTTCTAAATTACGAGGCGTAATTGGATGTGTTGGCCGTAATTAGCCATAATTGGCTACGCCTCGTAATTAAAACCTTGGTCAAGAGATGAGTTTGTGTTTTATGATTCCATTCTTTTTCGTAAAAAAGAAATTCGTCTCTTAACCAGGGTTCTAAATTACGAGGATTAATTAGCTGTGTTGGTCGTAATTGGCCAAAATTGACGACGCCTCGTAATTTGGATTTTGGTCAAGAGACGAGTTTGCTTTTTATTATTATTCTTTTTTATGATTATTTTTTAAAATTCTGTCTTTTTTATGATTCCATTCTTTTCCCCCCTTCTTGATTAGTAAGTATCTCAGTTTTTGATGCATTTGGATTATTCATTCAAGCTACAGACCACTCCGAATAGCGAGCGTTATTTTATAACCACCCTGTAGATGTTGGCACAATAGTTTCAAATAAGAAATGTTTTTTTAAGCATGCAATTTGGGATAGAAAAATGTAAGGGAGTTCTATAAACGTGCTTATGTTTACAGATGCGCAATAGCCATTATTATTTGGACTTAAATATTCGATTGCTAAGTTTTAAAGTTTCCCATAAGGTAAAATTAATAATAATTCAATGCTGATAACAAAAAAAAAATTATACTTGAAGTAGAAGAAAGTTTTTAAAATATGCATCAAAAGTAAAAAAAATAAGTATTTCAAAATAATTTTAAATTTCTTCAAACTTTTCATTAAAGAAATATCTGCTTTTGACTATTTTAAACCAATTTATAAAAAAATAATGATGCCATTCTTCATTTAAATATAAAACGTTTTGAGTACCGAGTCCCCTTAAAATAATGTATATTTTTCATTGAAATTTAAGCTGATTGTTTGACTTCAATTTACCCGTTGAAACCCACGTCATATTTAGCATCATAAAATGCAAACGTAAGCGTGTCTTTTTATTTTAGCATTGACTTATCGACTTTCCAAGGGCTTCTCTTTTACTCCATGTTATGTAACCTCAAAGGATGAAAATCCCTTGACAACCATCAAAAGTGATGTCTTTTAACAGCAGAACGTTTTGAAGATTACTTTTCCCCCCACTGCACTCAAACTTCGGCGATTCTTTCAAAAAGAGCTGCCACTTCTAATTAGCGTACCATCGCTTAAGAGGACTCGGTTCTCAATTAGATATAATTTAAGTACTTCTAGACTTCTTCATGTCTATTCACTCGAAGTAATTGCATTAGCATTGGACTAGGTCCCAAACGTTGGTAAATGTCAAGGCCCTTGTGTTTGAAAAGTGAAGGTCGGGTCTGATTATTTTGGGTTTTCCCTTGTTGTGATTTGATTAATTTTTTTAAAGGGTACTGAACTTTTTGTAATAGTTAGAATCGTTAAATAAGTGTTTTACATATTAGTTGGCATTTTAATTCTTTTGCTTTGGGTAAATTTCTTACCAATGCAAATTTTAATTATACATACCCAATTACGTTTAAAGACATTGAAGCTATGGATTTTTAACCACCTTATCCAAAACCGTGTTTTATATTATAAATAATAACGCAAACGCAACACGCAAAATATAACCATTTGTTTTATATTTTGCGTGTTTAAATGACTAAAGGAAAATGCTCACTTATGCCGGAAAATTTTCTTTTCCAACCTTTGTCGTTAAGGGGTTAAAAATATTTCCCAAATAAATTCATATTAATTAGTAGACCTTTAAAGCACAGAAGAACTTGGAACTAAAATTAAACACACGATTGAAAAATAATAATATAATTGAAATGTTGAGCTCACCTGTTTTGAATAATTGCAAAATAGGTAAACATGGAACAATTTTATTAAATTTTCATCAAACAATAAAAATTAACTACTTTTCAAAGAACTCATCAAACATTTCATCATAGTCATAATCCACAACCATTCTTGAATTTAATTACTTTCTGATTGTTATTGATCATAATTAAAATGTAAATATTTGAATAATGATAACAGAAACATCGTAAAAACAAAACTGATTCATAATATCCCCGTGAAAAATTCGACTCTCCACATTAATTAATTTCTAACGACATTATTATGATAAAATCGTAACGATGATTTTTGAAGACAAAATGAGTTTTCTAATACTATTTAATAGCGTTATTTAATAATACGAATTTTGATGAATATTTGTAATACGCTTCACGCTTTTAAAAGTAAGTTGAAATTTAAAATGGTTCTAAAATTAGAGCTTATTGCTCACAATAAAGAGAAACTAGAAGGAACCTTCATGTAGATTTAAGGATTTGTTTGGCAAAATTTAGAGCTGTAATGACATAATAAACCTATTTTACAATGGATATAATCCTTAATTTACTAATATAAATCACCTTAAACTAATAATTGCAGTTATGGTCCATAAAATAAGCTTGCGTTCGTTTGCATTTCATGTCAATTTTATTCTATTAAATTCCTAAGTATAGCATTATTACAATGAAATGATTTGAGAAAAATCTCGAACACTGTCGTCATTCAAATTATTATGGCCCTTCGTTTTTACTTCGCAATCATTTTATGATTTCGCCATAACTAATTTCTGTGAAAATTCCTTAAACGTATTTTTTAGAATTTCGTGCAAAAAATTCCCTATTATTCAAATCAATAATCGTGCATAAAATTTTTAGAAAGCCAATGCTCAAAAGTTACTTTTCACGGATATTCCCTCATTTTAAGAAGTTTTACTTGCAGCACTTTTGCAGAGAAAAAACAGTTCTCAATTAAGATGGATTGCCAGTTCCATTGAGCTATTGCTTTAGTTTTGGAATCACAACTTCCGCAGAAGTATTGCTTTGCCATGTTAGCCCTTTTCCCCCATATATGGGAATGAACATAACATCGAAATGAAACGCATTTGAAACGAAAATTTTACCTAGTTATTTTATTATATATTTTTGAAGTTTTAAAATGCCAAAAATATACAGCAGAAGGCGAACCTATTTAAAAACTTTATCAAATAATAATTAAATAACCGGATGTTATTTTCTTTTCAAATTTAGTTTAAATAGTTGATGTTATGATGACTCCCATACCTGGTGAAAATGAGATAACATGGCAAAACAATTCGTTTGCAAAAGTTGTGATTTCAAAACTAAGGGATTAGCTCTACGGGACTGACAGTCCCTCTTAAGCCAATGTCAGTTACACTTGTCTCAACTCAACATAGATACTTGTTTGTGATGCATTGATTCATTCATTATACGACACAGTGTCTAATAAATGTCACAAAAAAGTATTTTTACTTTGTTTTAAAAACAAAGGCCAGTGTTCTGCAATATTGTACCTCACATCAGCCCTTCTTTTACTAAGTTATGTAAACATGAAATTCATTGTCTCGCTTAATAATACGGGATTGGAAAATATTTAATCGCGTGAGAAAAGACAGACGGTTCGTTTCATAAATCTTTTCAAAGTGCTTTTAAGCGCGGAAGATTATTATGAATATCTGAGACCACTTTCTAAGCGAGGCCATTTCCATAGATCAAATCTCAGTTTGTGATAAAAGTTTTCTGTTCTACTGGGTAAGTAGTAAATGTTGAATATTTAACAACGGAACTGTTTTAGGAAATATTCAAGGTAACTGCTAAAAAAATTACACATTAATTAAAAAGAAGGTAATTATTTGGTAAATACGATAATATTGATAATGTTAAATGTCTAACAATGGAATTACTCAAGAAAGTTTTCAAGGTAAATAAAACGTTTCTTCAAAATGCATTAATTAAATTGAAAGTAATTTATTATCTTTAAACTACTACAACATTTTGAGTTTATACTACACTCCGTGCCAACCAAACTTGGGTATTAACAAATAGTAAAGATGTTGTTCCATTAGTTGGAAACTCATGTAAGGTAATATATACATAAAAAATTATCTGAAGACAATTTATCAAAAATACTCTTTTCATTCTGATAAAATTGACAACATTTTCTTAAATAATATTCAAATATGTTAGACCTTAAACGAAATTAATGTTTTAAACATGTTTTCTGGATGGATTCACAAATAATAAATCGAACTCTTTACATGCGCGGAAGCATCGTCTCCATAGCATATTTCTATTTAAATAACTTAGGTTGGCAAGGAGTGTAGTACATTCGTAGTATAAACGCAATAATAAAGAGAAGGAATAATTATTACCAGAAAAAATTCCAGAAAAAAATCAGTATTTTAAACAGCCAGAGTTATTCAGGATTTTAAAATCTGCACAAGAAATGTTAATACTTTTTGTGTACAAAATTATTTAATAAATATGTTCAAAGAAATATTTCACTTTGTTATTTCCTAATTATTATTATAAGGAACTTTCTAAAGTATAAACCAATATTTGTCTTGATATTAAGTAATTTTTGAATTAATTAATTAAACAGAAATATATTAAAATGAAAACAAATTGGTCTTTTAATTTTTTGTGGATTTAGTTTAACGCATAGCGTAAAGAAACGGCTAGATATCCTAACTTTCGATAAAATAGGTTAGGTTTGAATTATCGTTGCTCTAGACCTACACGAGGGCTATTTTAGACGGGCGTCATATTTTAGAACCAGTCTTTAGTCCAGTCTTAGTATTTTAAGTGCACTCCTTTACACGGGGACGTATTCGTCTGACAGTTTTGGACACACAGGGCGTTTATAGGTCTGCAGTTATTTTGGCGATGCCCGGACCCGAATCCGGGACCTTTCGCATGCTAGGCGAGTGTCTAAACCAACTGGGCTCCCCAGCCCCCTTCCGATAAAACAAATCGCACAATTTCGCTCGTTTTGAAAGGTTGCCAACGAATCAAATGACTTGATATTCTTATTCTTAATTATGTATCAACATAAAAAACCGTAAAAAAATTCGGAATCTTTAGTTCGAGCAAAACATGAAATAAAATGACAAAATGAATAAATGACTTGAAATAATCTAACAAAACATGAAAAAATCGCATTAATAAACGAAGACAGAAAAATTAAAACTAAATAGCTATTTATGTCCAAAAAAATTGGAAAGCCTTTCTGTTAAATAATTAAAACTATTTTAATAAATCAAATAATTAAAATTATTTTAATAAATTAAATAATTAAAATAATTTTAATAAATTAAATAATTAAAATTAATTTAATAAATATAATAATTAAAATTATTTTAACAAATATAATAATTAAAATTATTTTAATAAATATAATAATTAAAATTATTCAATAACTAAATTTAAATAACTAAATATTAAATTTCAATGTTTTCATTAGTGGTTTGTCGAGGGAGGTTTCAATGGGTGGTTTGTCGACAGTAAACAGACGTCCGGCCTAACGTACAGACAGGCGGACAAAAAATATGAAAGTTAGGTCGCTCATGTCGTAACTTTCTAACAAACAAAGCTTTTCATTTTCTAAAACATAGAAAAGATTTTGGAAGGAGTGTACGGATAGACAGCAATCTTCAGTAATATCAATATCTCCATTTTTCATTTTCTTTAATTCTTTCGAATTAAAACGGGAAACTAGGCTAGAAATAAAGAATCATATCAATCCTTCAGAAACGAATTATTATTTTCTCCTATTTTTAGAATTATTCCAGACCGCATTGGGAGCAAAATTATTAGGCTAGAAAGGACAAAAGTTAATTTTCTTCCCACAGTTTTCGCGAAAAGTTTAATTATAGATTATTGTAACTTCATCGCGATTCTATTCTACATTGTATTCCAAGAAATTCTTTTTTTAATTATAATAGTAGTAAGTGTAAGTAATGTGTGATAAATATAGTAATTTTAGCGATATCGTTAATTAGAAGTTTGATATTTTGGTTGATTAATTTGTTTTCTATCAATCTAAATCAGGAGAAACTCGAGTTTTACAAGCTTTTAAAGGGGTATAAATACCATTTTCAGGAAAAAAAATAATTATATTTTCCTTTTAGCAATTTTTCTTTGAGTTTAATAATAAATAGACTTTTAAACAAACAATAATCGATAACAAATAATAATAATAATATATTTCAGTTTTTAGCTTTTTTTCTTTTATGAGCATAATAGTTTTAGTAATTAAGAAAATTCTTAAAAATTGACATCATATTTAAAATTAAAAACTATAAGGAACTGTTTTAATAAACAAGTGTTTTTCTATGTAAAAAAATAATTATTAATGTATCGAATGTTTGAACATAACTTTCAGAAAAAGAAATCTCAGGGTTTTAATAATTTAAACACAAGCACACGTGTATTTTCACTGAAAAAAAAACCCTTAAAAATATGGCATATGTATGGAAACTAATAATTTTCTTGAATTGAATTGTAATAAAAAAAATTGGCAAATTTCATGTGACAATAGTTTATTATATTTAGTTATAGTTAGTAAGTTACAGTTTAAAAAGGTTGTTTAATTTTGAAAAATAAATCAAATAAATAAAGCATGTTACATTATTTAGTTGCAATAAGTGTAGATCAGCTATTCCGCTAATTTTTTTTTTCATTTACTGTAAAAGTTGCAGTATAAATCACCTACAACACATGTTACTTAAACTACAGAAAGGGCAATTTTTCATGGAACCTACCATTTAACACATAACATTGACATAAAAACATTAAAAAAATAGCCTTAAAAAAGCTTACTTTAAGCCATATACACTTTCACCCTAGCTTTAGCTATTTTCTGCCAGAAGTTCAGTCTTTAGCAAGGAAAAGTCATCAGAAAATCACTTCAAGCTGGCGTTGTAATGCTAAACGAAGGGATAATTCCCCATAGGATTTTTCTGTCAGAAACAAGCATCCCGGATAAAAATGAAGGGCTAAGCAGCAAAGTGAGGTAACCTAGATGTTTTTTACACTGTTTAAAGTGTTGATTTTACAGAAAAACCATATATTTTTTCAGAAAACATCATATATTTTTACAGACAATACTGTTTTTTTCCCTTTAAAGGTATTTTTTCTGTAAAAACCATATATTTACAGAAAATTTACAAAAAATTAAAAATTTAGCGAATTACAGAAAAAAACATGTATTTGGAAAATACTGTTACATCCTTTTTAAAGACTTTTTGTAAAAACCATATATTTACAGAAAAATTAAAAGAAAATTGACAAAATTGCAGAAAAAACGTATTTTTACAGAAAATGTTATTCCTTTAAAGGGTTTTTTTTCTGTTGAACCATATATTTACAAAAAATTATTGTTCTATCCTTTTACTAGTATTTTTCTGCTAAAAATTACTGTTAGAAGTGAACACATGTTTTTTTTCTGATTTTAAAGCGTAACTTGAATGTGGTTATAAATTACGAAGTCCGTCCCCAATATAGCAAAAGTATAGCTCTAGAGCCGACGATATTAAACCTAACCTATTTCTAAAACCATGAAGAATTCTGTGCTGCAACCTAACAAGTATTTTATCTCTTTGTTGCGAAATAGCTCAGTCTGGACTGGTAATCAACAGTCACACGGTTCGAACCCAAGTTTGGCAGTTTATAATTCATTTTTGTATTGTGATTACCAGGGATTCGATTTCCCGCAGGGGGGATAAGGAAGCTTTTGTTTAGTCTTATTAATTTGTCGGTTTAAAAACAGCTCTTGCAATAAAAAATTATAAATCGTTCGTAGAAAGTAAACAGATTTTCCTTGTAAATTTTCAGAATTTTTCTGGCACCCAATCTGACAGGTTTTTTTTTTGTAAAAACAACAGACTTTTTTCCCAATGCATGCTTTAGTTGAATTAGGCTTCACAGCACACTGTTAAAAAATGAAACTCCTAAAAACGAGTGCTAGATTGTTTATTCTGTGAATATATAAAATTCCTCAAAGTAAACTACGCTGAGATCTCAAATTTGTTCGCTATTGCTTACAGTTTAAAAAAAATGTAATTTCTTTCAACACCGAATTTTTTTTTGTTTTCTCTGCTATTACAAGTTGTGTTCAAACGATAAAAAAAACTATATTGCGATCAAATAATAACGTATGGTTAGTACAAAAATTGTATCGAAGTCGCAGCACGCACATATTGCAATCTAATTTAACACCTGCTCTTGTGTTCAGATAAATGGCTGTGGAAAGCTTACAAATATCAGACGGAACGGTCGTTCCGCCCGCCAATCTCAAAATGACGCCAAGGGCAAACGGCAGTTATGTATATGAAAACATTTCGCTATGTAAACAGAGAAATTGATTTTATTTTCTGCCAGGCAAACTAAACTTCGTAGAACAATAAAAAAAAATACAGTAGAGAGATTTTGTGGAGTACTTTAAATAAAAAAAAATTGGTTATTCTAGAGTCAAAAACAGCGGAGAAAAAAATTATGGAAATTTTCGAAAATGAAATCTTTCGAGAAGTTTTAGTCAAATTTTGACCTAATTTTTGCCCAGACCTGCAGCCATTACTAGACCATGAATCTGGAAGCGGTTTTTGCTAAACGATTCAGAATGCTCCAATTCATCCCCTTTCATAGGTTTGAAGTTTCAAAAATAACTCTTTCGATTTTTAATTAATTAAAATCTATATTACCTTTGGCGGTATGAATGTGCGATAAGCAAGTCATCCTAGCGGCCAAGTACCACCGAAAACGAGCCAAGGTTTACTGCATTTTCTTCAAAGAGCCGCATAGAAGCGTGTTAAGTGTTGGATGGTTATTACAGCTTCTAAAATATGATTAATCTAATACCTGTATAGACAGATTGAAAAAAAATTCTAATTAATTAACGGAATTCTTCATTTAAACTTTTTGGCGTTTTTATTTAGAAAACTTATGAATAATTCGAGTTTATCGATTGATCAAATGTAAACAGTCATATTTGCCTAATTGGTTGCCATATTCAGGTACCAATACCATTCAAAAAATTAGTCTGTTTTTTTTTTCTTAAAAAGTAAGAAATATAGATATTTTTTAAACTTACTGAGGAATATTTAATTATGTCAAAGCAATCTTTGCTTATTTTTTATGAAAGGAAATGATATTTTTTCCCTAAAATTTGTTGAGGAATATTTTATTACGCCAAAGTAATATTTTATAATTAAAGTTACATTTTTTAACATGATCTGTTACTAAATGTTTGTATTATAACACATAACAGTAACCTAAGAAACGTATTTGGTTGTTGTTTTTTCTTGAATAGGCTGGATATTTTTTAGTTTTATAAAAGAAAATTGAAAATAAATATGCCTACAAAAGTAAAAAAAAAACTGGGCATAAGAGACGGTTGAGGTGCATAAAATATAAAAGCTGCTATGCAATCTCGAAATGTGTCTAAAACAATGTATCGGGAATAAAACGTCACCTGTACCTCACCACAGTTTAAGTATGCAGTATACAAATGTTCTACGGGGAAAAGGATAAATAGTTCTAATTTCCGAGTGCGAGTTATATAACGGTTATATAACTCTCTATAAACATTGTCGTCAATTTTGTGGTCATATTGTGTCTGTATATTTTGTTATTTAAAAAAAAACTACTGATACCCCCCTAAAAAACTTCGTAAAAGTAAACAAACGCATGTCGTCAATTTTGTGGTCATATTGTGTCTGTATATTTTGTTATTTAAAAAAAAAACTACTGACATCCCCCCAAAAAACTTCGTAAAAGTAAACAAACGCCAATCTCAAAAAATATATATATATATATTTATTTTATCAAAAAACAAGTCATTATGAATGTTGTGGCTAAAAAGGCCGTGATATAAAATGAATGCCAATCTCTTGTGTAAAACTTCCTGGTCATAATAAATAGTATCATTTAAGTTTCCCTGCAATAAAAAAAATTGCACTGTTTGAGGTTGGTGCCCATCTTAATCCCCCGAAAAAAATTTAATCTCGCAAATGAACTTGAATTACTAAATCATAATAACGAAGGATACTTAAAAAAAAAAACTTTGACAAATGTATGATCTCAATACATTTATACAGAGGTATAGAGGGTAGTTAAGATGGGCACCAACCACAAACAGTGCAATTTTTTTATTACAGGGAAACTTAAATGATACTAGTATTTATTATGACCAGGAAGTTTTACACAAGAGATTGGCATTCATTTTATATCACGGCCTTTTTAGCCACAACATTCATAATGACTTGTTTTTTGATAAAATAAATATTTTTCTTTTTTTTTTTTGAGATTGGCGTTTGTTTACTTTTACGAAGTTTTTTGGGGGGTATATTAATATACTTTAAAATGAATACTATAGTTTTGTTATACATATTTTAGAAAACAATATGGTTTAGTTTATTGTCAATCGCACATGGATATAATAATAATCTCCTCTAGTGATCGTTAGTTGTGTTGGAACAATACAAATACGTGCTCGTATGTCATTCACATAATTCTTGTATCGAAATAGGAAAATATTGTAATATTGCAATTTTGTCACAATACTTGTGTCTCACTTATACTGTTTGAAAATAAGCCTTTTTTCTGAATTCAGTGTAAATAAGTTTTAAGAATCCGTAAACTGTTATTATAAATAAAAACTTTTGAGATAACTGATTATTTTCACTTGAATGCTTTACTTATCATTTGTGAACATTCAAATATGATGCGCTTAATGCTTCTATTAGTTAAATCAAAATAATCAAGCTGATATTTTTTTCTTTATAAAAGCACAGTACCAGAACATAGTTTCATTTTTAAATATTTCATTCATGTACATTAGTGTAGTGGGCTCTAGGCTCTAAATTGCCTCGAGAGGTGAAAAAAGAGTTTCGCAACTAACTACCGTCCTTGTCAACCTAAATTGGGTAAATAGAAAGATGCTATGGAGAAGATCCTTCCACGGACGTAAAGAGTTCCATAATTTATTTGTGAATCCATCCGGAAAACATGTTTAAAACATTAATTTCCTTTAAGGTCTAACAGATTTGAATATTATTTGAGAAAATTTGGCAATTTTTCCGAATGAAAAGTGTATATTAGTTGAATTATATTCTGATCATTTTGTATGTAAATATTACCTTACAAAAGTTTCCAATTAAAAGACCAATCGCGCTTTTCCTCCAGCCTTTTTATTATTTGTTATTACTTAAGTTAGGTTAGCACGGAGTGCAATACTGAGAGATTCTAAGATCACTCCATTTTTCTTCTAAGCGATGCAAATAACGCCGGATTCCATCAGACTTCGGCTTCATCTATTTTATTCTCGGAGAAGAATTCGGTCAGAGGAATTCCTGCTTCAGTGAGAGATTGACTCTCTGACATGTTTACCAAATAAAAAATATATTAACAGAAATCTAGGGATTAAAAACACTTTTTTTTATGAGCATACTTAACTGGACTTATTTTTAGAATGCACATTTCGATATCTACATCATTAAATATTTGTAAATATTGAGTCGATTCAAATTAGAAGAATAAAGGAACAAAAAATGGAAATGTCATATTTTCATTTGTTTATATTACTATTCTATTTTAGAATGAATATTTTACTATCTGCATTAAGTTATTTGTAAATATTGAATTGGTTTAAATTAGAAGAATAAAGGAATAATCATTTCAATGGAATAATTTAAAAATTTTATATTATTAATCGATTTTTAAAATGCATTTTTCGTTATTTACATTAAGTATTCGTAAATATTGATTTGATTTAAATAAGAAAAATAAAGAAACAAAAGTTGGCAATGCCATATTTTTTATTAGTTTATATCACTATTCGATTTTTAGAATTAATATTTTGCTATCTGAATTAAGTATTTGTAAATATTGAATTGATTTAAAGTAGAAGAATAAAGAAACAAAAATTTTCAATGGCATAAATAACTTTTTTATATTATTATTCGATTTTTAAAATGCATATTTCGTTGACTACATTAAGAATTTGTAAATTTAAATTGATTTAAATTAGAAAAATAAAGGAGCAAAAATTTTCAATGCCATATTTTTTATTTGTGTATATTACTATTCGATTTTTTAAAATTAATATTTCGCTATCTACTTTGAGTGTTTATTAGTAAATATTGAATTGATTTAATATAGAAGAATAAAGAAGCTATTTCATTATTCTATTTTTAGAATGAATATTTCACTATCCGGATTAAGCATTTTCTAGTAAATATTGAGTTAACTAATATTTATTTTTTGAATAAAGAAACAAAAACAGAAGAAATTCTATATTTTTATATTTGTTTGTATTAAGTTTGTTTAACAAATCTAAGTTACGTAAATTAAAATCGCCAAACCTCTCTTCATGTAGTAGAAACTCTGTTTTCCATTTCCACAAGTTAGCCATGTACAAAACTTCGATCGAATAAAGTGAATTTTTAAAATTAAAAGAAAAGAAAGAAATGGAGCTAAAAAATAATAAACTGAGTTTGGAAAGGGAGTAGGGACAGACGGACATCTCCAGCAAGTTAATATCTAGTTTTGAATTTTTGTCACTTTTTCAAATTAATAAAAAGAAAGTGAGCTAAAAAAATAATAATAAACTGAATTTGGAAGGGGAGTAAGGACAGACGGACATCTCATAAGAACATCTACCTTTTCGTTCTTTTTTTTATTCTTTTGAATGAAAAAAGTTACCTAAAAAAATCACTTGTCAAAGATGATATATTGCCTAAGAGAACAGCTTGTATTGCATAAAATCCTCACCTATAAAAACAAGAAATAATCGTTGTCGAAAGTTTTCTGTAAGACGGATTATTACCGAAACGCCCCGGGCATAAAAGTCAACCTAGTGACATCCAATGCAGCTTATTAAAAGTATGAAAAGATTAACTTTATCCAATAAACGAGGCAAAACATAATAGAAAGCTCAAGGACAGAAAGCTCAGAAAACCTCAAGTTCTGCACGAGTTCTTAGAAATGAGTATTTTTTGCATTCTATCTATCTAAGGGGAAATTTTTTGTTAAGATACAATTTATAGCATTCTGCTAAAAACCGTTATTTTTTAAGATTTTTAAACAACGTATGGTTTTTTAAAGGTTATTTGTAAAATTTAAAAGCATTTTCAATACCTAAAATTTATGTGATTAGTTCAAAAGAATTAGTTTTTGTCTGGTTCGTTAGTTCAAAATCAATAAATAAACACAAGTATTATGCAATCGAAATAAAATTACAAAATATTCATTTCAGAATTAATAATGTTTTTATATTATACATTATAAACATAAATTAAATTTTAGTTTAGTTTAAGAATGTAAAAATAAAAAGACTATTTTAATGAGGATTTTCGTTTTTTATTGCTTGAAAAACCAAGATATTTTGTGAATAAAATGTTTTTTAGATATTTGACGCTATATTAAAGGATCTACAGGGAAAAGTTTCCATAATAGATCTATAAAAATTATATTATTTTTAAAGACACCACCTCAACCTCTGAAATAAAATTCTGACACACATTGTTAAAACATGTGTTGTCTGTAAACGTTGGGGTTGGTTGGTCGACATATATTTTCAGGCTTGTGTGCTTGGTCAGAGACATCTATCCAAAAGTTATGAACGGAGAATATGTTGCCAATCCTACAAACAGTAACTTTGATCATTAAAATGTTTTTATGACCTACTGTGAATAATTTCAACTGAACACAATCATTTTCTACATCGAAAGTTAAACTACACTAGTTAGGATTAAAAATAGTTTAATTTAAAAATAGCTTCAAATCAAAACCATAACTACGCCTACTTGGTAGAATTTGATAAAATTAAACCTTATGTTTACATTTTAAAAAATATCATTGTTTTTTTTAATGAGGCAATATAAAAAAACTTTTCACAAAATAATGGTAAAAAAAATATCAATGAAAAAAAAAGCATAGGAGAAGGTGAACTCATACAAAATTCTAACATTAGATAAAATCCCAGCTGTTGAATTTGAAAACAGTTGAAACGGCTGGCTTGGTAATTGTCGGGATTTTTCAGATAGCAGAACAATTTTAAAGACTTTGTTCTCAGTTAATTTCATAATGAAACGTTCAAACAACGCAAGACGTCCATACAGTAATGTAAAATATATATTTCTTAGTTAATATTACAAAAAAATCCCGCTAAACCAATATCTTTAAGTATTTTTTGCAAAAAAGAACTATAGTACTTTTAATTACCAAACATAAAATATTGTGAGGGGGGGGATACGAAATTGAGTTTTTTTCATTTCCTACACGTTTTGGATGGTCCTGATTTCGAAAAAGTGATTTTCGAAAATTGATACTTTGATTCGTAAGTATTGCTTAAAAACGAAAAGAGACACAGCCTTCAAATTCAGTATACGAGTTTCGACTACCTGAAGGATATCATAGTAAGATCTTTAAGAAAATCGCACATGCACAAAGGGTAGCTGCCATATAACTTTTTAATTTTAAAGGTGTTGTGTTACCTTATAGGGTATATAATTTTACTTTCAAATGCAATCATTTATCGAGTTGTCATTAAAAGTCCTGCAGTTACGCTCCCCTAGATTTAAATTTCTGAAATCATGTAAAGTTAAAGTATATTGTTTCGCTTTTTTTAGAGCCACCAAATTACATCAAATTATTTCGTTGTTCTACAAACCGCAAAAAAAATTAGCAAACTATACACGCTACCAATTAAATTTACGAAAGAACTTTATTAAAAATGTTTAATTGTGGCGTTAAAATGTTTCAAGCAGAACTAACTAAAAGTCATTATTGTCGATTTTTTTTCTAAAGTGTAAAAATAGTGTGTGCAAGTGGTTCTAAGCAGCAGTTATTTTTCCAAAACCCATACATGGTTTTATAAAGTAGTTTCTTCAGTACAACAAGATATTGACATTGTGAATTTTCCACTGAACGGTTTCACATCAAAAATCTAGGGAATTTTGTGAAATTTTAATACCCATTTCAGAGAAGCCAGATAAATACTTTAATAAGCTTTAAACCAAAACGACTCTTCATAAGGGACAAATATGCTCGCATTGTCATTAGCTGCGCATTAACTCACTAGTCGCTCTTATTGTAAATATGCATTTAGTCTAGACCTAGCACATTTGATCCAGCAGACAGATTTTACGAAATCCTTTCTAGGTACATGCAATAATACTCAGTTGTGCGACTTAAATAAAAGTATATTCGGAGTATTTTGGATATTACTAATTTAGAAACTAGTCTAATTCAACAGAAACTATATTCTAATTTACTTTTCTTTTCTAAATTACAGGTATCTAAAAATGTTTACATTAAAAAACCAATGAATTTTTAGTTGAGTAAAAAAATTCTGATAGGAAATTATTTAATAAATAAACCTGAAATGTCCTTTCGGAAATTTTAAAACTTAGTTAAACAATAAATGCATCAATTGCTGACCAATGACCACTGGTTTCTAAACTTCAAATGTAATAGATGAAACAAGGAAAAAAATCATAAAAAAACTTACAGAAAATTTAATAATATTGTTCCTAATTTCAAAAACTTTTAAATATTACACACTGAACTTATTAGAAATAAAGTTGAAGTACTTCTAAATGAAGTTTTCTTTATAAAAAAATATTATTTTTGGTTGTATGATTGAAGTTAATCTTGAATGTTAAATGAATGACTGCGAATAATTTAAAAAACATTCACATTAGCTTTTTTTAATTAATTGATTAGTTATATGAAATAAAACTTAGGGGGGTCCAGTACCTTGGGCAACTTTTTCTTAATTTTTGCACTTGCTGAATCCTAATTTTTTTAAACTTGAGCAACATCTATTAAAACTATTTTTCAGCCAAAAATATCAAGTTATGTACCAGAATTTTACAAAATTTAAATTTTTTCAACAAATTTTTAAGTATTTTTTTATTCTTACTCTTCTTCGGTTTTTCTAAAAATAAAAAAAAAATCATTAATCTCCTAATAGAAAGTATGCATTACAGTTTTAGCGAACACTACTTTTTGCGAAAAAAATATTACGAAGAATCACCGAAATTATGAGAAAAGAAATCATTTTCAAAAACATTGTTTTCAAAATCCAAAAGGAGCAAAAGGAATGCAATTTTTTTTTATAATTATCATTTTGTACTTAAAAAAGTAAAGAGCTGTTAAAAGTGCAATATTTTAAAAATAACTTAGCATTTTGAAATAGCTCAAAATATGACATCCTCGTACGGAGATACTATTAGCATCCGAAGTTTCATTTCAACGTCACGGGAATACCAAGTTATTGAATACAATTGCTCATAACTCCTTTTGGTAACATGAATTTTTTTATTTAGTTTGCTGTGATTTGTAAAACAGATGCCTTAGTATATGTCTTTACAATAAACCGAAAAAGTTCAATTTTGCCAACTTCAAGGTACAGCTGGGGGGAAAAAACGTTCCACCCTTCGTTTCTCGGCTGCTATTGCACAATGAACTTTGTGAAAGGCGTCATTTTTCTGGAAATAGCACTAGGAATTGAGAACTGGCAGCAAAAATTGTATAAGGGGTCGTCTACATATTAAAATGAGCACCAACTTTGAAAATTCCAATGGCAACAACTAATTTTTTTACATAAAAATGTTCAGCACCTTCAAAATACCCCATCTATAAAAAAGTATGATTTATTTTGCATTATTTGCTGAGTTATTAAAGCATTAATTTTGAACTAGTTTAGGGGGAAATCTCTAAAGTGAAAACAGTAATATTTGGATTGTGTCTTTTCAAAACAACAAGCTAACAGGGTTAACATAATCTCTCCAACGGATGCTAGAATTTAACCTTCTTCACTAAATATTGTGATTTTTTAACGTTTTTTTTTATTTTGGATTTTAAAATTCAGAAATAAAATAAAGACTAGAAGATGAAAAGTTTTAATTTTAAATTAAGTCGCACGGTTATTTATAACGAACAGATTTTCAAATGCGATTAGTTACAATCACATTGACAAACATGATTATTGCATTAATGTTTTAAATTTTTTATGCAAATTTTTGTTTCATTCATATTGCTGCAAAAAGTTTGTTCAAAATTTGTCGCACTTTATCGGTAATATAAACCACGTATTACAAAACGAGGGTTACAACCTTAACACGATATTTAAGGGAAAAAAACATAAAATTATTCAGAATGATTTGGCAATGATTTTTAATCAAGGCAAGTGGGCACTAATAATTTTAAATAAGCAAAGTGGTAACAATAAAATGTACTGAAAACCGAATTCCAGTAATATTTTAGGGCATTTAATTTTTAATATTAAACTCACTTTTTGAAATTGTATCGGAAAAAACACATTTAAAAACACAGTAATCGATATAATTTAAAGTTAATTTGACAAACGAAATGCATTGTATGCACTTGAAATAAGAAAAGAATTTTAGATTTTTATCAAACATCAATAATTTGAATAAACATTTATCAACAAATGCTTTTCAACCACCAAACGAGAATGCAAGTTAGGATCAAATTCGCTAAGTATTTTTTATACGATCCCTAAAATTCGTCTTTTCCAGTTTTTTTACAATAACTCGGCAAATAATTGTTGTTGAATTTAAAAAAATTTGGGATTTTGGTTCTACTTGATCTACTTTATCGATTTATGTAAAAAAAATTGAGGCTGCTATTCATGTTTTATTTTTTATTATTTAAATTTAAATAAAAATTATTAAAACTGAGAAATTGATGAACAAACTTGTATGATTTGTTTTTGGAAGATTAAGAAGTATATAATGAAAAAAAAAATCTTTGTTTCATTCCTTTTATTTGTGGAGGTATGAATAAAAGTTTATGAAACTTTTTTAACATTATGGGCTTTCAACTTTGTATCCTTATAGCTCAGCAAATAATGCAAAGTAAATAATTATTTTTTATACATGGGGTATTTTGAAGGTGCTGAACATTTTTATGTAAGAAAATTGGGTGTTGCCATTGGAATTTTCTAAGTTGGTACACATTTTAATATGTAGACGACCCCTTATACAATTTTTGTTACCAGTTCTAAGTTCCTTACACTATTTCCAGAAAAATGACACCTTTCGCAAAGTTCCTTGACCAATAGCAGTCGAGAAACGAGGGGTGGAACGTTTTTTTTTTCCCCCAGCTGTACTTCTGTAAAAGTCGTTTTGTGTTTGTGTGACGCTTCCAGTAGAAAAGACAACTTACAGGATTCGAGTATTAAGAAGATTTTTAGCCGAATTTTCTTTTTTAATTCAACAGAATTAAACTTTATTTATTTAATAAAAAATCTAAACGAACCAAAACAGCCCAATTCCAAGTTATTTAAATAAGTACTAAAAATCTTATCAGGAAACCCCTAGGTTCGTAACAGCAAATGTTATCTACAATACATAGAACACTAAAAGCAAATTGATCTTCGAGAGTAAGAGAGTAAAAAAAGATGATAACTATTGATTCGTAATTTCATTGCGTTTTAAGTATAAATTGTTTTAGGTTCATAAAGTTTCTGAATGTTATTAATTTCGAGTTTTCAACACTTTATAAAATACTTATATTCAATAAAGTTTTTAAAAATAATTATGTTCAGATTAAATATATACTATTACTAATACCCCTCATATAGTTGCATTTCATATTAAACTTTTTCATGCCGTTAAGGAATTAAAGAAGAGGAGTAAAATTACTGAGTTAAAGTTTTAGTTAGAATTCTTATAACGATTGGCAATTAGTAAAAATATTATAATGTACATTAAAATGTTTGTTGTAAACTTTAAAAAGAATATGTTATTCGCACCATAGTGCTTTATCTAATAAATGATTAATAGAGTAAGAAAAATTATTTTATGAACAATTACCGATTCTTATGTTAGCAGTAAAAAAATAACATTAAAAAAAATAACACTTGATATATGATTTTTTTTTATATTTGATGTGTGCATTTCTTATTGTACATATAAAACCTTGTTGAAAAGTAAACTCTTATTGAGTAATAGTTACAGCTCACATTTTACTTACGATATAAACTAGATTTGCATATAAGCAGTGTACATTGTAACATTTAATTCTAGAAATGGTTTTTGGCAAAACCGATTCTTCATACGAAAAAAATCCTTAATTTTAGTGTTGAAGCATATTAATTAAAACTTTGATCTAATATACTTTTTAAATATTATGCTACTATTGTTAAACATTATTAGCAAAGTAATAAATTTTTTGCACAAGTAATTTTATTAGTGTATAAATTTAGATATGAATATTAATTATATGAATTTATAAAATACACAAAGTTCAATTCATGGGAGATGAAAGATGCAGATTCAATATTAAGAGGAGTTTTACAAAAAATATTATAAATATTTTATTAATTAAAACGTACAAAAAAAATTTTGACAACTGAATCATTTGCAATATAATTTGTGCAAAATCAAAAATACCGTAAAGATAGCGAAAGAACATGTGTGCAAACAATTAATCTTCTTAATAATAACAGCAAAAATGTTACCTCCACAAAAAAGCACCCAAAAAGTAGTTCTCAAACTTGCATCTCTGGATCAACTCTCTCACGCATCACCGCGCCATAAGCGAGAATCAGCTGAACCTCTCTCCCAAACACTAGGACGAGAAATAGGCCCTATTGTAGACATGCTTCACATCCCAACGTACTATAGCACGTTGTTTGAGGCTCCGCTTGCCAATCGAATTTCTCTCGCTTCACTCAAAGACTTGAGATAGAATGGACTGCGCCTTGGCGAACCTATAAGGGGACTTTCATCACTTTTCAAAGTCATGTGACTTCTTCATCGATCGCCAGAAAAAAACTTGGGCAATTCTACGTAATCCCAATGTTTTTCGATATTTAAATTTTTAAAAACAAGCGTAACGTGATTTATTTTAACAGTACAACGTATGTATGAAGCTACACTTATCAAAACTTCAACAAAGATACATTTCCAATACGGTTTTCTTTTGATTTTGCACGAACTCAAATGACAGCTGACAGCGATATTTTTCCTAATATAGCTATCTTTCTTGCCAAATGAGAAATTTGGCGAGATTCATCATGGCCCCCACCGTTCGGCTTTTTTCATACGAGGGTAGCGGTCCATTATATTTAAGTCGATGGATTTACTACGAGCAAACCGGGGATCGCTATAGCAACGAGGCATGCGCGGTAGAACTTTTTTCGTAGTATTGTCCCTCGTGTTAATTACACAACTGAAGTTTTTGTTGAGTTGGATGAAGAGGGATTTTTGCATGGGGGGATTTTTAGGGTTTTTTTCTGGGGGTGAGGGGGAATGTCCAGGTGAAGTTTTAATAAGGAGTCGAGAAAGAAAAGGGAGGGGGGATCCCTGATGTGACGTCATGGTTTACCTGGGAAGAAGTTGCTCAGCGCAGGTGGCTGTTTTTATTGGGGTGTTTCAAGAAAGTCAGCAATTTATGAAATTATAGAAAGTGTTTCACAATTTTAAAAAAACGTGAACGATAGTTTAAAAATATCACTTTTTGAATCGAACAATCCTTTAACGGATATCATTTGAAAATTTTAAAACTTAAATAATGCAAATTATACTTCCGGGAAACAAATATAATTTTAATAAATTAGCATTACATGCAGAGCATACAGACGGGATCTTGTGAAACTTCACTCTGAATTAAGATAACTTAGAGTAAATATGTATTAATATTTAAATTTTTTATCAATGTTCTTTGCAGGAAAAAAGTTCTTAATGTTGAGAAAGAAAGTTTGTAAACAGAAACTATCACTTAGAACCGCTTCTACACAAAATTCACGTTTTTTTTTAAGCCCTGCGCAGAATTAGGATCCATA
Organism: Hylyphantes graminicola; assembly: GCA_023701765.1. Lineage (NCBI taxonomy): Eukaryota > Metazoa > Arthropoda > Arachnida > Araneae > Linyphiidae > Hylyphantes > Hylyphantes graminicola. The sequence goes on from CM043119.1 coordinate 55,647,016, forward strand.
TAAACTTCATACTTCAAAATTAGCTATTTTCATCGATATCTTTTAGGAAGAAGATGAATATTCATTATAGTTTGTTTATTTTTTATTTCAAAGAATAAATATGTAACAATGCTCAATCTTAAACAGAGCAAAACATTTCATATTGACAACATTTCAATAGGCAACAACATTGAAACTTAATATTACCTTAAAATAATAACTTCACGAAGTAGTTTTCAAATACCATTTTCAATTCCATTAAAAAATTGCTTCTCCCCTTTTATTAAAAATTAGAAACGCTTTGTACCTCTACCAAATATATATCTGTACAATCGAAAATTCCAATGGTGATGTATATCATGACGTCATTCCAAATCGATTTTATATGGCAAAAACAATATTCCTCCAAATTTGAGTAGGTCGGTTGGTACATATATTTCCGGTTTGTGTACTTTATCAGAGACTCGCTTATAAACCTTTGTCAAGAAAGACACAGACAGAATTTTTACTGATATATAGAGAGAAAGTACACCTAGGACGGAGGCGGGAATCGGACCCGTGCCCTGTACCGTACAGACTGTTATGGCCGTAATGGACTGCGACCAAACCAACTAGGTGCTCCCCTTCAGGGACATGTCTAAATTGTGGAGGTGGTGCGTGATAGATGGCAGCATCTGTCATGTATATGTGTGCATGTGAGTGTGTGTGTGTGTTGTGACTGTCTTACTTGACGAAGGTTTATAAGCGGCTCTCTGAGCAAGCACACAAGCCTGAAAATATATGTATATCAACCAACCAACTAAGCCATCAAATTTAAGTTAAACGTAATTTAGTTACTTAGCACGAAATCGACTTTTTTTCTGGGATAAATATTTCTGAGATTCTCTAATTTATCAAGAAAGGAAAACAACAGCAGCATAAAATGGCAAAAAGCAGGGAGGAAATACGTCACCTGAAACCTATTATGGTATTCATACTCTGCAGAAAATGTTTTGGAATCAATAAGCATAAGAAATGAAAAAAATATCTAAATATCCAAATATTTTTCAAATAAGAACTCCCTATTAACATGATTATTCTGACTACTCAGACTACCCTACACATGATAAAAAAATAGCATAGAAAAAAAGTACAAAACTATTATTTTATTTCTTTAAAAAAATACTATCTAGCAGACAGTCATTTGGAAATCCACTTCTATAGGTTAAACTGATACTCGAAATTTTTTATAAGACTAAAATGTCGAGAGCAATTTATTTTCCTACTTGAAGATGAGTTTTCTAAAAGATCTCATTTAACGTGAAATTTTATACGCTTTTATTTTATTGAAGGAAAAGTTGAAAATACTACATTTTTTCAAAAATAAATCATTGAAAATATACATCGTATTTGATCATATTTAGTCAAATTAAATAATGGTTTTAGTTAATAGTTTAGTTAATTTATTAATAAATTTTAAAAAGTTTCAGTAGCTTTATAATAAAAGTTTTAAGATTGGACTTTTGGAAAAATCTGTTATTTAATTAGGTAAATGAGAATTATTTTCTGATAAATTCCACAAATATTATTCATACTATATTTTTATTCGTAATAAATTGGCTACTTCATATTATGAATTTTTTCCAAAGGGGCTGCTTTTTAGTGGTCAAGCCTTTGCAGATTTTGCAATATTATGATATTTATTGCTATTCAACTTAAAGGTTTAAATTTTTTACAACCCTATTTTCTTAGTTCAAAACATTGTGTTAAAAAAAAAAGTTCGTTTTCAACATTTAATTATATGCAATCCAAAAAGCTAAAAGAAAAAAGTACGTAAAAGATTTTTAACAGGAAATAAAAATTAAGTTTAAAAAATTATCATTTGTCTTATTACGATGAATTTCTAAATAAAAAGATTTTTTCGTACTATAATGCAAGTGATACGAGTACTATAATTGTTACACATCTTCTGAAAAGCCTATTTTTCAAGCGTTAAAATGGATATTACTCTAGCTTTTCTCAGTTCAAGTATTATTACTTATTTTTAAATAGTCTTTCCTAGATCTAGGTAAGGTAGGATGACATTGGACTATTACATTTATATGTCTTAATTGTCAGCCAGAGAATTTTTACGAGACTATATCGTATCGTCTTATAATATTTGGTCCAATAAAAATTCGCTAAAACAAATTTAGTTAAGACTTCAATTTCACATGTAAAATTGTAAACTGTACGTTAAAACTATTTGATTATAAATATTTTGAATTATGTTAAGTACATAATACACTATCGAAATGGGTAATTTTGGCCCTCGAGAGTAACTTTACAGGAAGAATAGAAACCCAAGTACTGACTACCTTTTTGAATTTTTTTGTATTGTTTATACACTGAGAAAAAAAAATACTGTAAAAATACAGAAATTTTTTTTAGTAATGTTACAGAAATAACCAATTTTACAAAAAAAGTTTTTGTAATTCTGAACAGAAATCTTCATTTCTGAAGTTACAAAATAATTTCTAGTATTTTAGCCTCGATCTTGATTTGGATAGCCCTCGTGTAGCCCTAGTGCGAGGATAATTCAAACCTAACCTAATCTAATCGATCGTGATTCAATTAGCCAATCGCCATTTTAAATTTATACTTTAGTTGGTTGTTTCAAATGAATTTAACTTCTAATTTCCTAGCGATCTATGTGCCGAAATAGCACAGTTGGGAAAGACATTTTGTTTTTCTTTGCAATTGCACGGAAAATGTGGTATCTTGTATAGTTACTGAAACATTACTTGTGTGGGATACATAAAATAGTCCTGTAAATCTACATGATATATACATGTAATGCTAGCAAAAATATATTATGTGTTTTTACAGCACGATTTTTAGTAATTATTTACTAGAAATTTTCTAGGAAAAGTTTTTTACAAAAAAATGTTTTGTAATGGTTACAGATTTTTTTTCACAGTGTAGTTACTGCAGAGTTCTGCAGGTTTGCTGGCAAGCAATGGCAAGCAAATTTTTAAACATTGCTTTTAATAAGAAGTTATTTCCTTGAAAAGCTTAGGACAAATTTACCCCATTCGGACGATACTAGAAACTCTATTTCTTAGCAGTTAAGTATATAAGATAGTTAAACATCGTGTGACAATTGAACAGCTTCGCGAAAGAACGTGCTATCTGTGCTATTAATTTCATCTACATCCGTTTGACTAAATGTCACATAAAACCACAGTGGTTCTGCAAATTAATCTTACAAGTCGAAAAAATATTGTTCAATAGAAAAGTAAGTCCGCAAAATTTATTGAAAGAGGACTTAGTTTTAAAATGTGAGTTAATTATTTCTAACCAAAATTTAATAAATGAAGCTGTTATGTCATTAATATTAACGTCAGGTCAATGACAGGGATATTTCAGAGGGTTTTTTTTTACTTATTTCCAAGTGTTACTTAACAAAATATAATAATAACTGAAAATATAATCAGGTTCATTGACCTGGGATTGGTATCTCAACTTTAATTGGTTTTTTTTAAAAGAAAATTGTTTCATTTTTCAAGTATGATCGGGAGAAAATGAAACATTTTCACTTAAACAAATACAAAAGTAATTATTTTTACAACATTTTTTGTTCTCTTTTCTGTTATATTAAAAGATTAATACTTTCCCTTTATTTAATGACTAGTTTCAAATGATATTTTGTTATTTCTGGCAATGCTATAAAAGTAAACTATAGATAAAAAAAAAACATTAATTAATGAATTTAATTTAAAAAAAATTGCGGTATCTACAAATTATATTTATTTATAATTTAGCAAATAAAAAAGTCACAAAACGTTTTAGAACAAGGGATAAATTTAAGATATAATGTTTGTGAAAGGCTACCGTTTTCAAATATCAGCTGGTAAGAATAGGAAGCCCATATGAAAGAACGAACAAGTCACTCTTGGTATGGTATGGTAGGTACATACATATATATTCTAGCTTGTGTGCTTGTTCAGAGAACCGCTTATAAGCTTTCGTCAAGTGGGACAGAGACAGAAAGAATTTTTACAAGCTCAATAGCCACACAAAGAAAGGACAACACAAACACAAAGACCAATTACAAGATTTATTGACGGTCACAAAAATCCATGCCTGACCGGGATTCGAGCCCGACCCCAGCATCTTTAATGGCCAGCATCCTAACGATTGCGACACCGGGACGGCCACTCTTGGTATGGTATGGTATGATATGATACATATATATTCCAGCTTGTGTGCTTGTTCCGAGAACCGCTTATAAGCTTTCGTCAAGTGGGACAGACACAGAAAGAATTTTTACAGTCACAAAGAAATGAATAACACATAGACAAATGACAATATTTATTGACAGTCACAAACATCCATGCCTGACCGGGATTCGAACCCGACCCCAGCAGCTCCAAAGGCTAGTACACAACTGATGCACTTAAGTATTTTCTGTGTACTAATGCGTCTTACCACACAGAAAATACTTAAGTGCATCAGTTGTCGAATAAACGTAAAATACTTGATAGAAATGCTTGATATGAAATGCTTGATATGAAATGCTAAAAAAAAATACTTCAGATGAAATACTTGTTATGAAATGCTTGCTTCAGATAAATAACTACATTTTATGTAGGTTAAAATTACTTAAAAGAAATAACATCGATACGTTATAAGATCTCCCTTCACGAAATATGTTTATTGATCATATCTTAAATATCACTACTTTGCAAATGCGTATTTTTTTCTGAAACAGTATAACTGGAATGCATGTTTAAATACTTACTTTTAATGTATTTTTAAAGAAAAAATATCTGTAATTTACATAAAACAATACAGTTTTTAATAATTTAACAAAAAGTAACTAAATTGTAGTTTCAAATTGTAATCAACATTTAATAAAAACAATATAGTATTGAATAATTTACATAAAAATATAGTTTTAAATAATTTACATGAAAATATATTTTCAAATAATTTACATAAAAACTATTTTAAATAATTTACATAAAACAATAGTATTTTTTTTAAATATTAGTGAAAGTGATTGTTAACTACTAGTTTGAGTACCAATAATATAGATTAATTTTTAAATTTAAAAAAAAATCATAAAATTATAAAGAGCTTTAGCTAAAAACTCTTTTGTTATCATTACTATTTTTCACAATTCAATTTTACCAATCAATATTTAATTAAATTGCTTTCTTTTAAAATTTAAATGTATCCGATTGGAACCTTTTTTAAAGAAATTATTTGAAGTTTTATAAGTTGGTAATCATTATTTTTAAGTTTTTGGTTTTTAGCTACATGAGAGGAAACAGAGACATGCAAACGCAAAAGAACTTTTTAATTAGTTTCTTGATAAATATAGCAAACTGAGATATATTCAAAGGATCTTAAGCACCGTAATGAAAATAAGGTTGGTCATTCTTTCTGTTGTTAGTATTTATTTTAAAATATAATTCACTCCAAAAAAATAGTTGCACTAGTAATAATAAAGTATGAATATAGAAAAATTAGTCTGTATTTTTAATAGTTCTAAATTTAAAATAATCATTAGTTTATAGTAGCGCTGTCAGTTTCTGCTGTTAATTCAGGTTCTAGAATGAAGTACTAGATTATATAAATTTTCCACTGAGACTCCGCCCGTCTTCTTTGCTTGTGCAACTCCATATGTGTTTTCTCATTTAAAACTGTTATTATGAATTATAGAAAATTATTTATAATTTAAAAATCTATATTTAAAATAACATTTATTTATCACAAATTTCATTTTTGTTTAGCATAACTGAACTTCTCTTCACAGTGTAATTATACTTTGCTAAAATGTTAACTCAGCATTTTTAAAAAGTAGAACCACATAATTCAATGAGCTAAAATTCAAACTAAACCAATTAAATAGAACCAAAATAACAATTTTCAATCAATTCTCCCTAAATCAAACTTGACTCAAGTGAAAAGGGAATAGAAAATGTTAATGAAATTTCCCCCTTGTACTAACATGCAACGAATTTTTAAATTGAAGTTCAACAAAACTCTAAATGGGTCACTAATATCTTTAGTAAAAGTTTGAATTCTTCAATATCTGAAGTACCGCTTATTCTTTGTAAATTATGCAAATAAACTCAAGCAATTCATGTCCTGGTGTTAACCTTGTAAACTCACATATTCCCTGGAGAATAGCTTGAAAAAGACTGTTTGAATACTTAAAAAGGCCAGTCACGTAAGTAGTAAAAGTAAATGGTTAGGAATATGACAGTTTTGTGGGGAATTTTATGTAGTTTATTCATGAATACGAATTATAACTAAAGTCCAGAAGCCGACCCAGTGGCGCAACGGTTAGGGAGCGCCTTAGGAGCCTCTGGGTTCGGGTTCGAATCTCGATAAGGCCTGGATGTTTGTGTTTGTCGAGTATATGTGGAGTACGTGCTCGTTAATCTGTTGGGTCCGAAAGTCCTGTGGGCGGTCATTTCAGAGTTTCCCACGGGTACTTGTCCCTGGAAACTATTTCCCTCCTCTTCAGGAACATGTCGTCCAAATTGAGGAGGTGGCGCGCGATAGATGGCAGCATCGGTCATGTATTTGTGTGTGTGTTGTGCCTGTCTTACTTGACGAAGGTTTAAGCGGGTCTCTGACCAAGCACACAGGCCTGTTAATATATGTCTACCATCCAAAGTCCAAAAAGAGTACTGTCATGGACGGGTGAACTGCATTAACCACAAAAATGAGTTTAAACTATTTTTGCTTGTAAATAATTAGTCTTTCCCAGTGTTTTACTAAAGGCTAAATTAAGATTTTGCTAGGCTAGGCTTGTTACTGCAGCGTACCTACCCTTGGCAAAATAATTGGTTAATAATATAAATAACCAATGACCCAATAAAATATTAACCAATTTGAAATATTGGTTAATATTTTTATGTTCCGCTTAAGTATTAGTTCCTTTTGAAAAATCATAGTCATTTTTAAGATATCTATTGAAATGTTATTTTCTGTTTCTTATAAGTGAATTTTAATTAAACTCAACGAATTATGATTTTGTTAATTTCTTTAGTTAATCAAAAGTATTTTCGATTTAGAATATGTGAATTTTAATTAGCTCTATGGATTCAAATTTTGTTAACTTCTTTAGTTAATTAAAAATATATTTACGTGAAATTAGAAGATAGTATTTATAGTTACTTACTTGATAATATTTTTTATAATTACAGGATTAATTGTAAAAGTCAGTTTTAAATTATATTTTAATTAACCTTGAAAAGAAATATTTATTTGTTTGAGCCGAAAATGTTTAAATGCACACTATTTTAATATAATATCGTTGCATTTTAATTAATATCAAATATTTAGCTTAGAATTCTGAATTTTTTATCATATTTAATCTATACAAATATTTCTATAGTACAACAATAGCGTCGTATATTTAAATATTAAATTAGCAACTCATATTTTCCTTTATTATTCATACAAAGCAAAAAAAAAAATGAAAAACCTCCCCGAAGAAACTTTAATTCATTTACTATTTAAAATATAATTTTTACTTCCAGAATATAAATTCGGTTCGTAATAATTTTCATTCCATACAACAAATAAAATGACACTGAGAAAAACTAATTTCATATTTTTGTTGAAAAGTCGTTTCATTAAAATGGGATTAAATATTCTTCCTTGCACTTTTAATAATTTGAAAAATAATTTGCAACATTTAAAATTGTAGATTTTTGCTTTTTTTTTACATCATTTTTTTCCCAGATATTTTTTCAATATTGAAAAAGGCTTCATTATTCAAGTTTGTTTAGGTTAAGAGTATACGTATAGAATTTTGCTCGGGTCTTAAGAGGATAAAAAAAAGCAACTAAAATCTTATTGGTTGGCTGGTTGGTTTGACATATATTTTCAGGTTTGTGTGCTTGGTCGCAAGGACCCGCTTATAAACCATCGTCAAGTAGGACAACACAAGACACACACATACGCAAATGACAGATGCTGCCATCTGTCGCCACCTCCACAATTTAGACATGTCCCTGAAGGGGAGGGAAATTTTCTCCAGACCTGTACCCATGGGAAACTGCGCAATGACCGCCCACAGGACTTTCGGACCCAACAGATTTTACGAGCACGTACTTCGCATATACTCGACAAACACAAACATCCATGCCTGAACGGGATTCGAACCCGGACCCAGCAGCTCCAGAGGCCAATGCCTTAACCACTACGCCGCTGGATCGGCATTAACATGGGAGATGCCTGGAGCGAAAATAAGTGAAGCTGTTATAAGAAAGTCGCCGCCCCATTCAAGCAGGGCCTCCGGGGGGGGGGGGGGGGCAAATTTGTCTATGTGTTGTCTATGCTTGTTGTCTATGCTTTGCCCTCTTTGGGGAGGGGGCAAAACTATGCATTGCATAGGGGCCCGTAAAATGTTAAGGGCCCGCTCCAGCGGACCCTTTTTTACATTTTTTTAAAAGAAAAATATTTTTTATATGCATTTCACAAAACTATTTATTAGCTTAGCCCGTTATGTCCAGGATTAGGGCCTTTGGTCGAAAGAACCGAAAATTGCATTTCATTTATTAAAAAAAAATTATTTTTGTAAAATTCGTTAGAATTATTGCACTATTTATGACTTTCAATCATTTATTTTGTAGGACAACTCGATATGTAAAAATTCAAATATTTAATAAGCTCGAGGACACGCTTTCCTTTTAGGGTATATTCACTATAACGGGTAAATTTAATGACGGAGCCTAAAGTCTCCATTCTTTGAAAACCTCGAACTTCATTAAATTAGGGGAAAAATACGGAAATGGGAAATGTTAGTGTTTATTTTAATTTTAATACATTTTTTTTAATAATTTTTTAGCATTATTTTTAAAAGGAAAATTACGACTTATTTTGACTCGATAATTTAAACTGAAAAATTATTCATTCTTCAGTAATAAATTAATAAATTTCACAAGAGGGCCCTTCGGGGATTAATTAATAACCCCCCCCCCCCCCCCAACACGCACACACCTTTTTGATTTTTGAAAAAGCATTTAACGTTTATGATTAGGGAAAGCCCCCTTCGCATTTACTAAATGTGTAAAACAAATATTTTTAATAACAAATGAAAGGGCATTTGCAGTTTCAATGCCAAGTCTAGTTAATATCAAAATTTTAGTTCTGATATTTTTGCAAATTCGAAAGAAATTGGAATAAAACTGAAACATTATAAATTAGTTTTTCCGAAACATACTATTTTTGATATGATTATAAATAAGGTATACACCAATTATAGTGCGCCAAAAATAATTCAAATTATTTTTAATGCACTATGCTTATTAAAGAAAAATGTCCGGTTGGTGACTTTCAGACGACTCAAAATAATGACGGAACTCGCCGTTCAAGAGGGATAGTTACCTTTGGCCATTTCCGGTTTGGTGGTGATCGGGAAAGTTTACTTTTGTATTTTTTATGCATCGAGTGCATGCTCATTGTAAATCTCTTGTTTGTGAAATAATGCTCATATATTTGGAAATATATAAACGGGGATTTGATAATATGAAATAGAATAACATCTACTTCATGAGCATTTAGTTAACTTCAGAAATGAAGGCAGATTAGACGTCCAATGATGATTTTATTATTTCATCTATAATAATAAAAGGAAGAGTCTGTGTGTATGTCTGTGGATCGCAAAAGACCTACTTAGACTGCTCTAAAAAATTCGAAATTTTTAATATAGATTCCTTTTAATTCCTACGTGTGCACCTGAGGCTTAGTTTTTCATATTTGATTGTGATTTTTAATTATTAGTTTCAAAAAACGTCATCCACGTGGGAGTGCGGGACCATAACAGGGCTTGAAAATACATGGACCGGGTCGAAACGGGGGCTTGACGCCATCCTATATTAGTGTTTGCTTTTTTAAGTGCGCATGCGCCAATACGAATATAATTTTGTTTTGATTTCGAGTGTATTTGAATAAGTGGGCAGACCATAACAGAGCTTTAAAACACAACGATCGGGCCGTAACAGGGGCTTGACGCCATTCTCTGTTATAATTTGCTTTTTTTCTTGCGCATGCGCCAACACGAATATATATTGAGTGTATGGGGAACATTCATGTGATGTCACGCGGTTTGTTATCCTACACCTCTCGAAATACATGATAATGTTTTCCTACTTCTCTAACCTGTCTAACCGCTTTTTTTACCACAGCGATTCGGAATGAAAGCTCAGGTGTGTTATGGCCGTGAATGTCCCCCATTTTCACAAGTAAGCATGCCTCTAAAAGGAAGCAATGCGAAGTTAACGGGTTAACAGTAAGGCGGGACCATACTGCTAGTATTGAATATTTAAAGTATTAAAATGTAGCCTTTACGGCTTTTAAGAGAGGGCCAAGAACAGCCACCAAAGCACACAACTAACACCAATTAAAGTTCTATGCTAGACGAAAATATGTATTGTTAAATCTGAGTTTATTAAAACTATTTTAATAAAATTTGCACATAGATAACAGTGTATTTTAACTAAAGAGGCTACTGTCTTGAAATTGCCCCAACTAACAACACTAAAACTCGTTTTAGAACCCCCCCCCCCCCCCCGAAAAAAAAAGCGTTTCTGCACGAATACACTGTAGTCTATTTTTCCTTTGAAGTTTACCGACCGACTTCAAATGGATACCACGGTCCTGGACCGTCAATCCATTAAAAAGTACTCCATACCAAGGTCTTCCGCAGTAGCGGATTTCTAAATAGGCTAGCTAGGCTAAAGCCTACGGCTGCAAATTTTCAACGGCGAAATTTTGCATGTTGAGGCAATTCTTTCAAAACGCAACTGAAGTTTAAGTACTCTAATACATTGGATTATTTGTTAATATTTCACCTCAAGCTCTATTTTATGTAGCATTAAAGTAACAGATCAGAAAAATTACATTTAAATGATAAAAAAAAACATACTTACAGCATTTTTTAAACTTAATTTAGTAACTTAGGGGCACTAACTTTCATTGAACAACGGGTTATAATGAGATAAATCAACCATTGGCGATGAACTTTTGAATCGATTTTTACCCCCACCTACCCTAAAGGCGGCAAATTTTAGTCCAGCCTATAGGCGGCACATTTGGAAATCCGCCACTGGTCTTCCGTTCTTCTGTGTTGTGACTGTCTTACTTGACGAATGTTTATAAGCGGCTCTCTGATGAGCAAGCACACAAGCCTGAAAATATATGTATATCAACCAACCAACCAATCCGTTCTGGGGTGTCTGATGTATTCGTGTATATGCGGTCTTTGATTGTTATTCACGTCTGACAAGGGCTTTAGATTTGTCCAAGACGTGAAATTTTTGTTAAATAAAAATAAATTAGTAAGTTCAATTAGAAATAAGGGTTTTAATAAGGGTAACAGTTGCCATAAGTTTAAGATCGTTATAATAAAATAATGTTATTTCAATTAATCAATATTTTTATATTTAATATAAATGTTAATTAATATTTATTAATTAAATTATTAATTAGTCAATATTGTTGCTTAGAAAAATGTTACTAATTAGTTAGGGGCCCAAACTAAGTTGCATAGGGGCCCATAAATCTTGTCGGCGGCCCTGCACCCAAGTAAGCCTAAACAAAACAAACTGCTCACTTAGTTCATGCTGAAACGCATCGTTTTATTCCTTGAAGAGCATTAATTAAGGGGGGCTGTCAGTCCTAGAGCTAATAATGCATTAGTTTGGGAATCACAAGTACCACAGTTGCTTAATCCCTTTTGAAAAGGGACTAACATGGCAAAGCATACTTGGGGAAAAGGGCCTTTTCCCCAAGTATGGGAATCAACATAATATCGAAATGAAACACATTTGAAACGAAAATGTTATCTAGTTATCTATAATAATAAAAGAATCTGTCTGTGGATCGTAAAAGACGTACTTAGACTGCTCTAAAAAATTCGAAATTTTTAATATAGATTCCTTTTAATACCTACGTGTGCACCTGATACTTTTTTTTAATTAATATAATTAGTTTCAAAAAACGTCATCCACGTGGGAGTGCGGGACCATAACAGGGCTGGAAAACACATGAACCGAGCCGAAACGGGGGCTTGACACCATCCTCTATTAGTGTTTGCTTTTTGAATGCGCATGCGCCAACACGAATTCAATTTTGTTTTGATTTTGAGTGTATTTTAATATGTAAGCAGACCATAACAGGTCTTCAAAACACAACTACCTGGCCGTAACAGGGGCTTGATGCCATTCTCTGTCAATATTTGCTTTTCGTGAGCATGCGCCAACACGAAATGAATTTAGTTCAGATATTGAGTGTATTTTTACAAGTAAGCATGCCTCTAAAAGGAAGCAATGCGAAGTTAACGGGTTCCCAGAAGGTGGGACCATCTGCTAGTCATATAATTTTTTGATATGCGACCCTTTCACGCTTTTTGAGCATTAACATTGGAGAAGTTTCCATAATTTGTCCCTGTAGATACTTCAGAAGGCGTTTTCAAAGTCCACGAAATTCATGTAATATATTCTGTGGATTATCACTCGATGGATTGTTCTATAATTATCCTCAGTGTTACAATAAGGTTTACACAAGATCGGTAAGCTCAAAAATTAGCCTGTTTTTTTCTTAGTTTTCTATATATTAGTTTTTTTACTCCTTCAAGAATAATTTTTGCAAAAAATTTGCTGGCGACACTTAGAAAAATGATTCCTCTCCAATTGTCACAATTCGATAAATTTCATTTTTTTTTTGTAATTCAACAGTTATTCCCTCATCCCAATCTTTTGGCCGTTTTTCATTTTCTAAAATTCTATTAAATATGCCAGTCGCCAAATTTCTGATTCTGTCTCAATCTCTTTAATTAGTTCACAAGATAGGTTGTCACTGCCAGCAGATTTGCCGCATTTAAGCAACTTTATTGCTGGTATAGCACCTCGCGTTTTGTTCGGACCTGTGTTGTTATTCAAGTGTTCCAAGGGTTGCTCTGGGGATGCCCTAAAACGCAGTTGGATCATATCTGTTCAAAGTTCCCAGGCATTAGGTTACTTTAAGCATTTTTAGTAAATTTTAAATCTGTCCCTGTATTTTATTGCAAAAGTACAATGAATTTTTTTAAACTAACTTTCATGAACTGTTTTATTTCTGTTCCTGTTTCCAATTTTCAGTTCCTATTCATATCGATATTTCCCGTTCTCTGTAACAATATTCATTTTCAAAAATATAATAAAAGGTTAAGATAATGGACTGAAATCAAATTTAATCGAAAAAAAAATAGTTCTATTAATATGTACTACTAAATAGTTTTTCAGATTTTTCGAAACTCTTTTTTTTTATTACTATATAAGTAGCTTTTTTCCGCAATCTCGTTACTTATTTGATTTTTATATCAAACGAATAGCAGGTTATTTAAAACTAACTTGCATTTCAAAATTGGTAAATTAAAGATTTTTTTAATTATTTGGCAAATTATAACTTTTAATTATGTCTGTATAAGCTTACTCAGGTTTTTACTTTATTATAATTATAAACATAGAATGATTAAAAAGTATTAAAATTACAAAAAAATCACATGTTTTATTATATATTATATTTTTTACAAATTAAAACAATATCGCATCGAAACAGCATCGATAATTAAAGACGCATTGTTGTAACAATATTTTCTGTTTACAACAATACTTGCTAACAATGAAAATGAGCGATTTATCTCATTTCATCCAGAGACCTCGCGTATTAAGCTGCTCGTTGAAGTTAGTCTTAAGTTCCGTGATTGGTACTAAAATTGTGCTAAAGTGCAACAACAAGCGCAGTCTTTGAAGGAGCCCAAACTTAACGGGTATGTTATTTTTTGTAAATGTATTTTTTTTATAGAATGGGGCTATGGCGCGACGTGGTGGATTAAGGCAATAAAAGGATACCTCAAGGATTCTGTCCTCACCTTAACATTCCTTTAAATAGATCGTGTAGGGGGCAAATAGTTTTTCGTCATTTATTGACGCCATGTACAGGGACTGATTCACTTCAAACCAGTTATGGTCGAAATTCTTAATGCCGCTTATTAAAATTGGTATCTGATTGCGTTAGGTGCCAATTGAGGTGTTTGACTAGTTTGTTACTTAACCACGATTCTAAATCATAGTTATTGTCGCCATTTGTCGGCATTAGTCCACAAGTGCGACGGTAATCAAACTAACTAAAGAATAGCTGTAGTATGTACTGTTTGGCACACTGTGGCGCGATTATCAAAGTTTTTTTGGCGACTTTTGTTCATCGGCAATGTAAAGTTAGTTTAAGATGTTATTACAAAATAAGAATAGAAGGGTCGCCATATCCTAATGTTTTTTTTTTTTTTTTTTTGCAATTTCCCAGCTAACAAAAGTAGTATTTGAGAAATTCAAAGTGTAAGCATATATGAGGAGTACACGGAAAGAACCGATTGATTTCGTACAAGGCTTTCCTTAATAGCCTCTTTGGGGATGATAGCGAGAAATCGCCTAAACTGGTGTAAAGTAACCGGTTACTCGCTTTGTTTATCTTTCGCGGTAACCCTGATTCACGCCAGAGTGGAGTGGAACGAGTCACACGTTTGTACCGCAAATGAAGAGCCATAAGAAAAACCAGTTTCCGGTTGCCAATGTCCGCCAAGCAGAGACGATTACGGAAAGACTCTAAAGAAATCAATCGGTTCTTCCCGTGTACTCTTCATAAACTAGGTGTGTATAAACACCATTGGACTGACACCGTAGTTCTTCAACGGCACCAATAATTCACAGGCACCTTCAGTATTCTTAATAATTTTCGCACGACCAAATAGTATAGTTAATGAGTAAGAAAATGTATTTAGAGGTTGAAGAATATCAGATTTATTATATGATTTATAAGTACTCTCACAGCATTTAGTTTTTTTTACTATAATTCAGAAATATCTGCTTAGTCAGTGGTTTTCTTGGAAAAATTATCTGCGTTTCTTCAAGGAGTAATCATAATGAATGAACAAAGTTATATTATAGATATACTAGCAGTATGGTCCCGCCTTACTGGGAACCCGTTAACTTCACATTGCTTCCTTTTAGAGAGGGATGCTTACTTGTGAAAATACACTCAAAATCAAAACAAAATTAAAATCGTGTTGGCGCATGCTCACTTAAAAAAGCAAACACTAATAGAGGATGAAGCAGCCTTAGGGCGAGCGCATATCTCAACCAAACTCAATCAATCAAACTAATGGAGGATTGCGTCAAGCCCCCGTTTCGGCCCGGTCCATGTATTTTCAAGCCCTGTAATGGTCCCGCAATCGCACGTGGATGCTGTTTTTTTTTTAAAACTAATTATATTAATTAAAAATCACAATCAAATATGAAAAAACTAAGCCTCAGGTGCACACATAGGTATTAAAAGGAATCTATATTAAAAATTTCAATTTTTTTTAGAGCAGTCTAAGTAGGTCTTTTGCGATCCACAGACATACACACACAGACAGACTATTTCTTTTATTATTTTAGATTTAAAAAAAATTATTTAAATATGCGGTTGAATTTTTTGAGATCTTTAGCTACATATGTCATACATGTTACTTCGGATTATTTCCTTTAACCTTACATTCTCTTCAAACGACTTTTTGAGAGATTCTTAGACAAGGTGTTGCAAATGTTTTCAGAACGTCCGCATTTTTGGTCCGGAACTATTCTGTCGACACTTGAAAAACTTGAATAATTCTAGTAGGCAACTAAGATTGCTTTTAACTTTTCTATAACTTGAATAAACTATGCTAATAAACTCGTTTAAACGTAATTGACAAGCATATTTTTAAAAAAGAAAACTACCAAAGTTTTCTTTTAATCTTTTATTTTCTTGTTGTAACAATGCGTTTAATAAGTTTCAAATATGAAACTTTATTTTTTTCTCCAATTTTTATATCTTGGGCGATTCCACAAAGAGTGGTCCTAAATGTCTCGAAATTCAAATGTGTTAAAAGTAAAAAAATTTTATGTATTCTGAATCATCAAACATCATACTATTCATTAATTATGATAGTTTTCATATTTATAAAGGACATTTATTGAATTTTTAACAATATTGGGAACATGTCAAAATGCATTACTTTTATGTTTGATAAATGGTTTTTTAAAAGCACATCTAAACGTATTAAAGAGCATTAAAAATTATTTTTATTATCAGGAATTACTATTTAAGAATGTTTCTTTGATAAACAACCCTTGAAATTTGTTCTAAAAACAATTAAATTATTAAAAAAAAAATTTTCAAAATTATATAATTGGAAAGTAACACACGTAACGAAACTTCTAATTTTTTCATTTAAATTAGTTATTTAGAGAAAATATTAACTATAAAACGATATTTTACAAATTAACTAAGTCTGAAATTAAAAATACAAACTCAAAAGATTTTTATTTGTAAAATTATCGTTTGGAAATACATATTTAATTAAGGTAACACACGTAACGAAATGCTTCTAAACTGTTGTTCTGTGCAGCATTCTGTTTTGAGTTGCTAAATTTATAAGAATTTTAATTTTGTTATTGAACAATATTGAACTATAGAACAACAAAATTTATATTTATTGCTAACTATATAAGAATTACACCGATTGTTAGTTTATTTAAAAATCAATTAAAACCAATTATTTAATGGATAAATCTGAAAAAGTGGCATTAACTGGATCTGAAAGAATAAAAAGATGGAGAGAAAGAAAAAAGGCAAATGATCCAGCATTCCAAGTACAAGAAAATAAAAGAATCGAATCATTACGAAAAGAGAGAGTAAAGAAAATGACTGTTATTGAAAAGAAGTTGTATAATGCGAAAGTAGCAGAACGGGTGCGAAAATTTAAACGCAAGAAAGACGCTATAATAAATGAAGATATTGGATCAAATAATGATAACAGCGATAGGCAAACGCCACAAAAAGAGCAACCCTATAAGAGACCTCAATCCTTAGGAAAAGCAGTGAGAAAATCTTTGAAAAGTCTGCCTACATCTCCAAGGAAAAAAATTGCTGTTATATGTGGATTAGCAAAACGTGTAGGACTTGAGCTTTCCGAAAAAATGGAAAATAATATCAGACCTTCTGCTCAAGCTATCTCAGGTGAATTAAAATCAATGGTTACAGATTTTTACTTTCGAAGTGATATTGTCTACACGATGCCTGGCTTAAAAGATGAAATGGTCGTTTGGATTAATGGGAAGAATACAGGTAAACAACGAAAATATTATCTAACCATGTTTCTTAGAGAAGTTTATGCGACATTTAAACTGTTATATACTGAGCATTCAATTTCGTTTTCAAAATTTTGTTCTCTGCGCCCGAAAAATGTGCTTTTGTTAAAAGATACACCTATGGACCAATGCAAATGCATACACCATGAAAATTTCATTCTTAAATTAAAAGGTCTCAACCTAGCTTATGACAACTCATGGTGGGAGAAACATTTGTGTGTTTCTGGTGTGAAAAACCTAGACTCCAGCTGTTGGAAAGGGCAATGCAACACCTGTAAAAATGGTGCATTGTTTGAAATAAGTTCTGATCCATCGGTATATGTAGCTTGGCAAGAATGGGAAAAAGATTCAAATGGTCGTTTAGTTAAAAAGTTTTATGACGATAAGTGTGTCGGTGAACTGTATGAAAACATCATCGAAAACTGGTCTAATTTTCAAAAGCATACAAGGATAAAAAGAATCCAAGCGAATGGTTTCCAAATGGACATAAAAAAGAAAGAGGGACATAAAACCAGAGTTCTTCAAATCGATTTTGCAATGGCATATTCATGTGAATATCAGAATGAAGTACAATCTGCCTTGTGGTCTCGAGCATCAGTGCAATTATTCACAGCTGCTGTATTCGTTTTGATGGGGTATGTTCAACTTTCTTAATCTGTTCCGATGCAAAAGACAAAGGAAAAAATAGCATCTTTGCATTTTTGTCAACATTGTATGAACACCTATTTATTGTTGACCCTTCTTCACAAGACTTCTCTGAAATAATTTACAGTGATGGGCCAAGTTCTGAATTCAAAAATAAATACATGGTTAAACTCTTACATCTTTTCTCACTAAAATATAAAAAGCCATTTATTTGGAAGTACTTTGCTACTTCACATGGTAAAGGAGTTGTTGATGGTATCGGTGGGAGCGCAAAAGCATTAGTTCGAAGCAAAGTCCAAACTCAAGGGAAAATGGAATAGTGGTTCAAAATTCTGAAGACTTTGCTAAACTTGCTAAAGAACTTATGACCAACACAACAGTTATTCACATAAGTAACAATGATATTGATGCTCTAATTGACACTGTAAACCCATTTCAAAATGTTCAACCCTATAAAGGCATAAGTTCAATGCACGTGATTGAAGTGTCGAAAAATGGTGCAAAAATGTGGCACACAAACAGCCAACATTCTCTAAATTGTCCTCCTGATATTACTTCTTCTTAAGTCATCTTTAATTCAAATAAATTGTTATTGTTTAACACGTTTTTTGTAAAGCATTTGAAATTATTTAATAAGAATTCCCATGGGCTAACACACGTAACGTTCAGGTAACACACGTAACGCACCAATATTACCAAATTACTAAATATTATTAAATGATATAAATAAATGAATGGTACCATAAACAAGTTCTATAATCTGTCTCTCAGTGAAAAAAAAGTTATAGCTTAATTCATTCATAATTCACAGAAATAAGAATTTGTTTGTAAACTTTCAAATATATCTCAATATAAAGGGTAACACACGTAACGAAATTTTAAGATTTATTTTAACAATCATCCAAAAATCTAATTTCATTTATTTTTATTTTAGACACTTATAAGACATGAAACTTTAACTTCCAACAGTAAAAAATATAAAAATAAAATTATAAGTTTGCTAAAAAGTACCTTAAAATCGAAAAACAGCGTGTAAAACTAACACACGTAACGAAAGAATCGCCCTCTTTATACTTAATAGTCGCCTAGTCGGTAAAGTGGTTTCGACCCTCGCGTGTCAAGCGGGGGGACCCGGTTTCGAATCCCGGATAAGACATAGATATTTGTGTTGTCCCGAGTACATGCGAAAAACGTGCTCATTAAACGTGTATACCCGAATTTTTTTTTTATTTCAAAAATAAATTACTTGTCAATCCCTAACTTGTAAATCCAAAGGGCATTTTTCCCTTCAATAGTCATCCTAAAATGTTCCATCAGTTGAATGTTTAGATAATATTTTTGGAGGATATACAATTTTTAAAAATGAAACGCAATGATCCATTATAATGAATTCTTTTAATAAAATTATTGGAGCTAATTTTGGAAAACGTAACTTGGTTATTCTGACTCTATCAATAACTTATTCCTCGAGTATTTATACCCTATCAATTTTCGAAGTGTTTCTATTTGAAAAGGGCGCTATTTTTTCTAAATTAAGACATAGATGCATTCTAAAGTAAGCATATATATGCTTATTGTTTGCATCTTTGAATGCTTTGCATTTCATTTAGTTATGAAGAAAATTAATATATGTGTAGGTATGAGCTAATAAAAAAAGCATATGTTCATTATTAAGAACACAAAAGTCAATAAAACTTAGACGTAACCTAATAGTGACAAATATTCTATTATTTTTTTCAAATCTATATATATCTATATTAATACCCCTCTTCCATGATTGAGGATTTTTTTCTCTATGAATATTGTATCTAATGAATCATAGATAATTTTTAACGAAATTGTTTTTATTTATTACCAATGTAAATGAGTTTGGAATAGATTTTTTGCTGGTTAAAGTTTAATCAGTTAATATTATAAATTCACTCTAGTTACAGCCTATTAAAATCACAAAAAATCATTTTCTCCCTATAATTTACTTCATATCATTCATTTTAAACACAATGGTAAATAGATTAACAATGGTAGATCGAAGCATCGTTCTAAGTTGAAGACATGCATTGTTTATTTTTTTTTTAATTATTCCAAATGAAAAAATTTCATAACAGTATGTTGCAACAATGAAAATTAGCGAAATTTTCTCATTCTAACGGCAGATCTCACGCACAAAGCTGCGTTTTTAAATAAGTTCCTTAAGAAATTTAATTTTGTCGCCAAATAGCTTAACTAGAGAAAAAATCAACTCTCTTTACATATAGGTATGTTGTTCAGTTTTTTAAAGCAAAATTTTAATTTTAAAACTTAATGTAAAACTGATTTATTTATCTGCACATGTCAGGGATTCCAAATTGTATTTGCCTTTCACCACTCATTCAACAATTTCAATTATTGTATTTTGTTATCTTGTAACTATTTTCCTTGGAAAAATCTTCATTTTAATCCTCATTCAATAAATTCATAGAATAATTTAATTAAAAAAATAATACGAAATCTGTCGGATTTAAATATCATTTCGTTTCGTGACATTGTGATGAAACTAAAAGACTTTATCAATGTACTTGTAAATAATTGCACATCACAATTAAGATTTCAAGTACTTGAAATTAACAATTTATTATCACACTACAAAACATACTTATATTTGATACTTAACGCGCGGTTGTTCGTCTAATCGAATCTTAGCTTCGTATTTTTATATTTGTTGTCAAAAGGAAGCTTTTAAATTTTGGGCAGAGTGTTTTGTAATTTTTTTTTATATAAATATATATTATTCTTAAAAAATAAATTAATTCAATCGTTTATATTCAAGTATGTATTGTATATAGAAGTAATATTTTATATGTTACAGTTACATGTAAATTTCACAAACCTCTGCGATAATTGAGCTACTTAAAATGAATCTTCAATTCTGCCAAAAGTCACTACTAAGACTGAGAGTGGAGGATCACAACCCACATCTTCAATTACTCGTATCTCACCATCTTCAAAGGGTATGCTTATGCTTATCTAGCACTTAAAATTCTACAATTTTAAATTCAATTGTATTTCCGATGGTAGATAATTAATTAGTTTATAAACTGTTACGGGTAAGTTGCGTGCCAGTGATCGGATAGTGAAATGAAAGTCACTGTATTTAGTGTGGGAATTTGGGTACGAGTATTTAAAATCTTTTAATTTATAAACTGTTAATTTTAAGGGTATTTATTAGGTCAGTGACAGGAAATGATATGGAAGGACATAGGTTGTTTTTTGTGACAAGTGTGGAAAGTTTGGTTACAGTATTTAATTCTGTGCTTGTGTAATTTTGTTTGAATGTGGTTTTTTTAGCTTTGAGTGAATGTGTTTTTTTTTTATTTTGAAAGAATGTGTGCGTTTATGAGTGAATGAGTGTTTGACAAGAATTAAGTATCTATAGGCGCGTGTTTTTTGTGACAAATATATAAAAATTTTGCGATTTCTGAAAAAAACAAATTAACAACCTGTGTGAAGGCAATTTAAAAGAAAATATTTAAAATATCTTTAGATTTATAAACTGTTAGGATGAGGTTAGTTGCGTGCCAGTGATTGGATGGAGGATGAGTATTCACTGTGCTTAGTGTGGGAATTTGGGTACGATTATTTAAAATCTATTAATTTTTAAACTGGTAGCTTTAAGTGTATTTTTTTGGTCATTTGCAAGATTAGGTTTATAAGAACATTGGGTATTTTTGTGAAATGTGTGGGATGTTGGGTAATAGTATTTAATTGTATGAATGTGTGATTTTGAGTGAACGTGTTTTTTTTTTGCTTTGAGTGAATGTGGTTTTTTTTTTATATTTTGAAGAAATGTGTGTGTGTATTTATTAGTGAATGAGTGTTTGAGTAGAATTAAATATCTGTGTGCGCGTGTTTTGTGTGACAAATTTATAAAATGTTTGCGGTGTTTGTAAAAAAAATTAACAACCTGTGAGTGTGTAATTTAAAAGAAATTATTTAAAAATATCTTTAGATTTATAAACTGTTAGGAAGAGGTTACCGTCAGGTTACCAGGCCACCCGTCTCCTCAGTGGAGACGGGTGGCCTGCCCGAAAGGGAAATCCAATGTGTATACATTTAACTACAAAGGGGGGCAGGGGGGTGGGCGACTCCATCCTGATCGAGGCGGGACCGTCTTCTCAGTGGAGACGGGTGGCCTGCCCGCAAGGTGCGCCGCACCAACGGGGGGCAGGGGGATGGATGACGCCATCCCGAGGTTGGGCCGTCTCCTCAGTGGAGACGGGTGGCCTGCCCGAAAGGGAAATCCAATGTGTATACATTTAGCTACAACGGGGGGCAGGGGGGTGGGCGACTCCATCCTGATCGAGGCGGGACCGTCTTCTCAGTGGAGACGGGTGGCCTGCCCGCAAGGTGCGCCGCACCAACGGGGGGCAGGGGGATGGATGACGCCATCCCGAGGTTGGGCCGTCTCCTCAGTGGAGACGGATGGCCTGCCCGAAAGGGAAATCCAATGTGTATACATTTAACTACAACGGGGGGCAGGGGGGTGGGCGACTCCATCCTGATCGAGGCGGGACCGTCTTCTCAGTGGAGACGGGTGGCCTGCCCGCAAGGTGCGCCGCACCAACGGGGGGCAGGGGGATGGATGACGCCATCCCGAGGTTGGGCCGTCTCCTCAGTGGAGACGGGTGGCCTGCCCGAAAGGGAAATCCAATGTGTATACATTTAACTACAACGGGGGGCAGGGGGGTGGGCGACTCCATCCTGATCGAGGCGGGACCGTCTTCTCAGTGGAGACGGGTGGCCTGCCCGAAAGGTGCGCCGCACCAACGGGGGGCAGGGGGATGGATGACGCCATCCCGAGGTTGGGCCGTCTCCTCAGTGGAGACGGGTGGCCTGCCCGAAAGGGAAATCCAATGTGTATACATTTAACTACAACGGGGGGCAGGGGGGTGGGCGACTCCATCCTGATCGAGGCGGGACCGTCTTCTCAGTGGAGACGGGTGGCCTGCCCGCAAGGTGCGCCGCACCAACGGGGGGCAGGGGGATGGATGACGCCATCCCGAGGTTGGGCCGTCTCCTCAGTGGAGACGGGTGGCCTGCCCGAAAGGGAAATCCAATGTGTATACATTTAGCTACAACGGGGGGCAGGGGGGTGGGCGACTCCATCCTGATCGAGGCGGGACCGTCTTCTCAGTGGAGACGGGTGGCCTGCCCGCAAGGTGCGCCGCACCAACGGGGGGCAGGGGGATGGATGACGCCATCCCGAGGTTGGGCCGTCTCCTCAGTGGAGACGGGTGGCCTGCCCGAAAGGGAAATCCAATGTGTATACATTTAACTACAACGGGGGGCAGGGGGGTGGGCGACTCCATCCTGATCGAGGCGGGACCGTCTTCTCAGTGGAGACGGGTGGCCTGCCCGCAAGGTGCGCCGCACCAACGGGGGGCAGGGGGATGGATGACGCCATCCCGAGGTTGGGCCGTCTCCTCAGTGGAGACGGGTGGCCTGCCCGAAAGGGAAATCCAATGTGTATACATTTAACTACAACGGGGGCAGGGGGGTGGGCGACTCCATCCTGATCGAGGCGGGACCGTCTTCTCAGTGGAGACGGGTGGCCTGCCCGAAAGGTGCGCCGCACCAACGGGGGGCAGGGGGATGGATGACGCCATCCCGAGGTTGGGCCGTCTCCTCAGTGGAGACGGGTGGCCTGCCCGAAAGGGAAATCCAATGTGTATACATTTAACTACAACGGGGGGCAGGGGGTGGGCGACTCCATCCTGATCGAGGCGGGACCGTCTTCTCAGTGGAGACGGGTGGCCTGCCCGCAAGGTGCGCCGCACCAACGGGGGGCAGGGGGATGGATGACGCCATCCCGAGGTTGGGCCGTCTCCTCAGTGGAGACGGGTGGCCTGCCCGAAAGGGAAATCCAATGTGTATACATTTAGCTACAACGGGGGGCAGGGGGGTGGGCGACTCCATCCTGATCGAGGCGGGACCGTCTTCTCAGTGGAGACGGGTGGCCTGCCCGCAAGGTGCGCCGCACCAACGGGGGGCAGGGGGATGGATGACGCCATCCCGAGGTTGGGCCGTCTCCTCAGTGGAGACGGGTGGCCTGCCCGAAAGGGAAATCCAATGTGTATACATTTAACTACAACGGGGGGCAGGGGGGTGGGCGACTCCATCCTGATCGAGGCGGGACCGTCTTCTCAGTGGAGACGGGTGGCCTGCCCGCAAGGTGCGCCGCACCAACGGGGGCAGGGGGATGGATGACGCCATCCCGAGGTTGGGCCGTCTCCTCAGTGGAGACGGGTGGCCTGCCCGAAAGGGAAATACAATGTGTATACATTTAACTACAACGGGGGGCAGGGGGGTGGGCGACTCCATCCTGATCGAGGCGGGACCGTCTTCTCAGTGGGGACGGGTGGCCTGCCCGCAAGGTGCGCCGCACCAACGGGGGGCAGGGGGATGGATGACGCCATCCCGAGGTTGGGCCGTCTCCTCAGTGGAGACGGGTGGCCTGCCCGAAAGGGAAATCCAATGTGTATACATTTAACTACAACGGGGGGCAGGGGGGGTGGGCGACTCCATCCTGATCGAGGCGGGACCGTCTTCTCAGTGGAGACGGGTGGCCTGCCCGCAAGGTGCGCCGCACCAACGGGAGGCAGGGGGATGGATGACGCCATCCCGAGGTTGGGCCGTCTCCTCAGTGGAGACGGGTGGCCTGCCCGAAAGGGAAATCCAATGTGTATACATTTAACTACAACGGGGGGCAGGGGGTTGGCGACTCCTTCCTGATCGAGGCGGGACCGTCTTCTCAGTGGAGACGGGTGGCCTGCCCGCAAGGTGCGCCGCACCAACGGGGGGCAGGGGGATGGATGACGCCATCCCGAGGTTGGGCCGTCTCCTCAGTGGAGACGGGTGGCCTGCCCGAAAGGGAAATCCAATGTGTATACATTTAACTACAACGGGGGGCAGGGGGTGGGCGACTCCATCCTGATCGAGGCGGGACCGTCTTCTTAGTGGAGACGGGTGGCCTGCCCGCAAGGTGCGCCGCACCAACGGGGGGCAGGGGGATGGATGACGCCATCCCGAGGTTGGGCCGTCTCCTCAGTGGAGACGGGTGGCCTGCCCGAAAGGGAAATCCAATGTGTATACATTTAACTACAACGGGGGGCAGGGGGTGTGGGCGACTCCATCCTGATCGAGGCGGGACCGTCTTCTCAGTGGAGACGGGTGGCCTGCCCGCAAGGTGCGCCGCACCAACGGGGGGCAGGGGGATGGATGACGCCATCCCGAGTTTGGGCCGTCTCCTCAGTGGAGACGGGTGGCCTGCCCGAAAGGGAAATCCAATGTGTATACATTTAACTACAACGGGGGGCAGGGGGGTGGGCGACTCCATCCTGATCGAGGCGGGACCGTCTTCTCAGTGGAGACGGGTGGCCTGCCCGAAAGGTGCGCCGTACCAACGGGGGGCAGGGGGATGGATGACGCCATCCCGAGGTTGGGCCGTCTCCTCAGTGGAGACGGGTGGCCTGCCCGAAAGGGAAATCCAATGTGTATACATTTAACTACAACGGGGGGCAGGGGGGTGGGCGACTCCATCCTGATCGAGGCGGGACCGTCTTCTCAGTGGAGACGGGTGGCCTGCCCGCAAGGTGCGCCGCACCAACGGGGGGCAGGGGGATGGATGACGCCATCCCGAGGTTGGGCCGTCTCCTCAGTGGAGACGGGTGGCCTGCCCGAAAGGGAAATCCAATGTGTATACATTTAACTACAACGGGGGGCAGGGGGGTGGGCGACTCCATCCTGATCGAGGCGGGACCGTCTTCTCAGTGGAGACGGGTGGCCTGCCCGCAAGGTGCGCCGCACCAACGGGGGGCAGGGGGATGGATGACGCCATCCCGAGGTTGGGCCGTCTCCTCAGTGGAGACGGGTGGCCTGCCCGAAAGGGAAATCCAATGTGTATACATTTAACTACAACGGGGGGCAGGGGGGTTGGCGACTCCATCCTGATCGAGGCGGGACCGTCTTCTCAGTGGAGACGGGTGGCCTGCCCGAAAGGTGCGCCGCACCAACGGGGGGCAGGGGGATGGATGACGCCATCCCGAGGTTGGGCCGTCTCCTCAGTGGAGACGGGTGGCCTGCCCGAAAGGGAAATCCAATGTGTATACATTTAACTACAACGGGGGGCAGGGGGGTGGGCGACTCCATCCTGATCGAGGCGGGACCGTCTTCTCAGTGGAGACGGGTGGCCTGCCCGCAAGGTGCGCCGCACCAACGGGGGGCAGGGGGATGGATGACGCCATCCCGAGGTTGGGCCGTCTCCTAAGTGGAGACGGGTGTGCCCGAAAGGGAAATCCAATGTGTATACATTTAACTACAACGGGGGGCAGGGGGGTGGGCGACTCCATCCTGATCGAGGGGACCGTCTTCTCAGTGAGACGGGTGGCCTGCCCGCAAGGTGCGCCGCACCAACGGGGGGCAGGGGGATGGATGACGCCATCCCGAGGTTGGGCCGTCTCCTCAGTGGAGACGGGTGGCCTGCCCGAAAGGGAAATCCAATGTGTATACATTTAACTACAACGGGGGGCAGGGGGGTGGGCGACTCCATCCTGATCGAGGCGGGACCGTCTTCTCAGTGGAGACGGGTGGCCTGCCCGCAAGGTGCGCCGCACCAACGGGGGGCAGGGGGATGGATGACGCCATCCCGAGGTTGGGCCGTCTCCTCAGTGGAGACGGGTGGCCTGCCCGCAAGGTGCGCCGCACCAACGGGGGGCAGGGGGATGGATGACGCCATCCCGAGGTTGGGCCGTCTCCTCAGTGGAGACGGGTGGCCTGCCCGAAAGGGAAATCCAATGTGTATACATTTAACTACAACGGGGGGCAGGGGGGTGGGCGACTCCATCCTGATCGAGGCGGGACCGTCTTCTCAGTGGAGACGGGTGGCCTGCCCGCAAGGTGCGCCGCACCAACGGGGGGCAGGGGGATGGATGACGCCATCCCGAGGTTGGGCCGTCTCCTCAGTGGAGACGGGTGGCCTGCCCGAAAGGGAAATCCAATGTGTATACATTTAACTACAACGGGGGGCAGGGGGGTGGGCGACTCCATCCTGATCGAGGCGGGACCGTCTTCTCAGTGGAGACGGGTGGCCTGCCCGAAAGGTGCGCCGCACCAACGGGGGGCAGGGGGATGGATGACGCCATCCCGAGGTTGGGCCGTCTCCTCAGTGGAGACGGGTGGCCTGCCCGAAAGGGAAATCCAATGTGTATACATTTAACTACAACGGGGGGCAGGGGGGTGGGCGACTCCATCCTGATCGAGGCGGGACCGTCTTCTCAGTGGAGACGGGTGGCCTGCCCGCAAGGTGCGCCGCACCAACGGGGGGCAGGGGGATGGATGACGCCATCCCGAGGTTGGGCCGTCTCCTCAGTGGAGACGGGTGGCCTGCCCGAAAGGGAAATCCAATGTGTATACATTTAACTACAACGGGGGGCAGGGGGGTGGGCGACTCCATCCTGATCGAGGCGGGACCGTCTTCTCAGTGGAGACGGGTGGCCTGCCCGCAAGGTGCGCCGCACCAACGGGGGGCAGGGGGATGGATGACGCCATCCCGAGGTTGGGCCGCCTCCTCAGTGGAGACGGGTGGCCTGCCCGAAAGGGAAATCCAATGTGTATACATTTAACTACAACAGGGGGCAGGGGGGTGGGCGACTCCATCCTGATCGAGGCGGGACCGTCTTCTCAGTGGAGACGGGTGGCCTGCCCGCAAGGTGCGCCGCACCAACGGGGGGCAGGGGGATGGATGACGCCATCCCGAGGTTGGGCCGTCTCCTCAGTGGAGACGGGTGGCCTGCCCGAAAGGGTAATCCAATGTGTATACATTTAACTACATCGGGGGGGGCAGGGGGGTGGGCGACTCCATCCTGATCGAGGCGGGACCGTCTTCTCAGTGGAGACGGGTGGCCTGCCCGAAAGGTGCGCCGTACCAACGGGGGGCAGGGGGATGGATGACGCCATCCCGAGGTTGGGCCGTCTCCTCAGTGGAGACGGGTGGCCTGCCCGAAAGGGAAATCCAATGTGTATACATTTAACTACAACGGGGGGCAGGGGGGTGGGCGACTCCATCCTGATCGAGGCGGGACCGTTTTCTCAGTGGAGACGGGTGGCCTGCCCGCAAGGTGCGCCGCACCAACGGGGGGCAGGGGGATGGATGACGCCATCCCGAGGTTGGGCCGTCTCCTCAGTGGAGACGGGTGGCCTGCCCGAAAGGGAAATCCAATGTGTATACATTTAACTACAACGGGGGGCAGGGGGGTGGGCGACTCCATCCTGATCGAGGCGGGACCGTCTTCTCAGTGGAGACGGGTGGCCTGCCCGCAAGGTGCGCCGCACCAACGGGGGGCAGGGGGATGGATGACGCCATCCCGAGGTTGGGCCGTCTCCTCAGTGGAGACGGGTGGCCTGCCCGAAAGGGAAATCCAATGTGTATACATTTAACTACAACGGGGGGCAGGGGGGTGGGCGACTCCATCCTGATTGAGGCGGGACCGTCTTCTCAGTGGAGACGGGTGGCCTGCCCGAAAGGTGCGCCGCACCAACGGGGGGCAGGGGGATGGATGACGCCATCCCGAGGTTGGGCCGTCTCCTCAGTGGAGACGGGTGGCCTGCCCGAAAGGGAAATCCAATGTGTATACATTTAACTACAACGGGGGGCAGGGGGGTGGGCGACTCCATCCTGATCGAGGCGGGACCGTCTTCTCAGTGGAGACGGGTGGCCTGCCCGCAAGGTGCGCCGCACCAACGGGGGGCAGGGGGATGGATGACGCCATCCCGAGGTTGGGCCGTCTCCTAAGTGGAGACGGGTGTGCCCGAAAGGGAAATCCAATGTTTATACATTTAACTACAACGGGGGGCAGGGGGGTGGGCGACTCCATCCTGATCGAGGCGGGACCGTCTTCTCAGTGGAGACGGGTGGCCTGCCCGCAAGGTGCGCCGCACCAACGGGGGGCAGGGGGATGGATGACGCCATCCCGAGGTTGGGCCGTCTCCTCAGTGGAGACGGGTGGCCTGCCCGAAAGGGAAATCCAATGTGTATACATTTAACTACAACGGGGGGCAGGGGGGTGGGCGACTCCATCCTGATCGAGGCGGGACCGTCTTCTCAGTGGAGACGGGTGGCCTGCCCGCAAGGTGCGCCGCACCAACGGGGGGCAGGGGGATGGATGACGCTATCCCGAGGTTGGGCCGTCTCCTCAGTGGAGACGGGTGGCCTGCCCGAAAGGGAAATCCAATGTGTATACATTTAACTACAACGGGGGGCAGGGGGGTGGGCGACTCCATCCTGATCGAGGCGGGACCGTCTTCTCAGTGGAGACGGGTGGCCTGCCCGCAAGGTGCGCCGCACCAACGGGGGGCAGGGGGATGGATGACGCCATCCCGATGTTGGGCCGTCTCCTCAGTGGAGACGGGTGGCCTGCCCGAAAGGGAAATCCAATGTTTATACATTTAACTACAACGGGGGGCAGGGGGGTGGGCGACTCCATCCTGATCGAGGCGGGACCGTCTTCTCAGTGGAGACGGGTGGCCTGCCCGAAAGGTGCGCCGCACCAACGGGGGGCAGGGGGATGGATGACGCCATCCCGAGGTTGGGCCGTCTCCTCAGTGGAGACGGGTGGCCTGCCCGAAAGGGAAATCCAATGTGTATACATTTAACTACAACGGGGGGCAGGGGGTGGGCGACTCCATCCTGATCGAGGCGGGACCGTCTTCTCAGTGGAGACGGGTGGCCTGCCCGCAAGGTGCGCCGCACCAACGGGGGGCAGGGGGATGGATGACGCCATCCCGAGGTTGGGCCGTCTCCTCAGTGGAGACGGGTGGCCTGCCCGAAAGGGAAATCCAATGTGTATACATTTAACTACACGGGGGGCAGGGGGGTGGGCGACTCCATCCTGATCGAGGCGGGACCGTCTT
This sequence comes from Hylyphantes graminicola, assembly GCA_023701765.1. Lineage (NCBI taxonomy): Eukaryota > Metazoa > Arthropoda > Arachnida > Araneae > Linyphiidae > Hylyphantes > Hylyphantes graminicola. The sequence continues at coordinate 55,676,778 of CM043119.1, forward strand.
CTCAGTGGAGACGGGTGGCCTGCCCGCAAGGTGCGCCGCACCAACGGGGGGCAGGGGGATGGATGACGCCATCCCGAGGTTGGGCCGTCTCCTCAGTGGAGACGGGTGGCCTGCCCGAAAGGGAAATCCAATGTGTATACATTTAACTACAACGGGGGGCAGGGGGTGGGCGACTCCATCCTGATCGAGGCGGGACCGTCTTCTCAGTGGAGACGGGTGGCCTGCCCGCAAGGTGCGCCGCACCAACGGGGGGCAGGGGGATGGATGACGCCATCCCGAGGTTGGGCCGTCTCCTCAGTGGAGACGGGTGGCCTGCCCGAAAGGGAAATCCAATGTGTATACATTTAACTACAACGGGGGGCAGGGGGGTGGGCGACTCCATCCTGATCGAGGCGGGACCGTCTTCTCAGTGGAGACGGGTGGCCTGCCCGAAAGGTGCGCCGCACCAACGGGGGGCAGGGGGATGGATGACGCCATCCCGAGGTTGGGCCGTCTCCTCAGTGGAGACGGGTGGCCTGCCCGAAAGGGAAATCCAATGTGTATACATTTAACTACAACGGGGGACAGGGGGGTGGGCGACTCCATCCTGATCGAGGCGGGACCGTCTTCTCAGTGGAGACGGGTGGCCTGCCCGCAAGGTGCGCCGCACCAACGGGGGGCAGGGGGATGGATGACGCCATCCCGAGGTTGGGCCGTCTCCTCAGTGGAGACGGGTGGCCTGCCCGAAAGGGAAATCCAATGTGTATACATTTAACTACAACGGGGGGCAGGGGGGTGGGCGACTCCATCCTGATCGAGGCGGGACCGTCTTCTCAGTGGAGACGGGTGGCCTGCCCGCAAGGTGCGCCGCACCAACGGGGGGCAGGGGGATGGATGACGCCATCCCGAGGTTGGGCCGTCTCCTCAGTGGAGACGGGTGGCCTGCCCGAAAGGGAAATCCAATGTGTATACATTTAACTACAACGGGGGGCAGGGGGGTGGGCGACTCCATCCTGATCGAGGCGGGACCGTCTTCTCAGTGGAGACGGGTGGCCTGCCCGAAAGGTGCGCCGCACCAACGGGGGGCAGGGGGATGGATGACGCCATCCCGAGGTTGGGCCGTCTCCTCAGTGGAGACGGGTGGCCTGCCCGAAAGGGAAATCCAATGTGTATACATTTAACTACAACGGGGGACAGGGGGGTGGGCGACTCCATCCTGATCGAGGCGGGACCGTCTTCTCAGTGGAGACGGGTGGCCTGCCCGCAAGGTGCGCCGCACCAACGGGGGGCAGGGGGATGGATGACGCCATCCCGAGGTTGGGCCGTCTCCTCAGTGGAGACGGGTGGCCTGCCCGAAAGGGAAATCCAATGTGTATACATTTAACTACAACGGGGGGCAGGGGGGTGGGCAACTCCATCCTGATCGAGGCGGGACCGTCTTCTCAGTGGAGACGGGTGGCCTGCCCGCAAGGTGCGCCGCACCAACGGGGGCAGGGGGATGGATGACGCCATCCGAGGTTGGGCCGTTTCCTCAGTGGAGACGGGTGGCCTGCCCGAAAGGGAAATCCAATGTGTATACATTTAACTACAACGGGGGGCAGGGGGGTGGGCGACTCCATCCTGATCGAGGCGGGACCGTCTTCTCAGTGGAGACGGGTGGCCTGCCCGCAAGGTGCGCCGCACCAACGGGGGGCAGGGGATAGATGACGCCATCCCGAGGTTGGGCCGTCTCCTCAGTGGAGACGGGTGGCCTGCCCGAAAGGGAAATCCAATGTGTATACATTTAACTACAACGGGGGGGCAGGGGGGTGGGCGACTCCATCCTGATCGAGGCGGGACCGTCTTCTCAGTGGAGACGGGTGGCCTGCCCGAAAGGTGCGCCGTACCAACGGGGGGCAGGGGGATGGATGACGCCATCCCGAGGTTGGGCCGTCTCCTCAGTGGAGACGGGTGGCCTGCCCGAAAGGGAAATCCAATGTGTATACATTTAACTACAACGGGGGGCAGGGGGGTGGGCGACTCCATCCTGATCGAGGCGGGACCGTCTTCTCAGTGGAGACGGGTGGCCTGCCCGCAAGGTGCGCCGCACCAACGGGGGGCAGGGGGATGGATGTCGCCATCCCGAGGTTTTGCCGTCTCCTCAGTGGAGACGGGTGGCCTGCCCGAAAGGGAAATCCAATGTGTATACATTTAACTACAACGGGGGGCAGGGGGGTGGGCGACTCCATCCTGATCGAGGCGGGACCGTCTTCTCAGTGGAGACGGGTGGCCTGCCCGCAAGGTGCGCCGCACCAACGGGGGGCAGGGGGGATGGATGACGCCATCCCGAGGTTGGGCCGTCTCCTCAGTGGAGACGGGTGGCCTGCCCGAAAGGGAAATCCAATGTGTATACATTTAACTACAACGGGGGGCAGGGGGCTGGGCGACTCCATCCTGATCGAGGCGGGACCGTCTTCTCAGTGGAGACGGGTGGCCTGCCCGCAAGGTGCGCCGCACCAACGGGGGGCAGGGGGATGGATGACGCCATCCCGAGGTTGGGCCGTCTCCTCAGTGGAGACGGGTGGCCTGCCCGAAAGGGAAATCCAATGTGTATACATTTAACTACAACGGGGGGCAGGGGGGTGGGCGACTCCATCCTGATCGAGGCGGGACCGTCTTCTCTGTGGAGACGGCTGGCCTGCCCGAAAGGTGCGCCGCACCAACGGGGGGCAGGGTGATGGATGACGCCATCCCGAGGTTGGGCCGTCTCCTCAGTGGAGACGGGTGGCCTGCCCGAAAGGGAAATCCAATGTGTATACATTTAACTACAACGGGGGGCAGGGGGGTGGGCGACTCCATCCTGATCGAGGCGGGACCGTCTTCTCAGTGGAGACGGGTGGCCTGCCCGCAAGGTGCGCCGCACCAACGGGGGGCAGGGGGATGGATGACGCCATCCCGAGGTTGGGCCGTCTCCTCAGTGGAGACGGGTGGCCTGCCCGAAAGGGAAATCCAATGTGTATACATTTAACTACACCGGGGGGCAGGGGGGTGGGCGACTCCATCCTGATCGAGGCGGGACCGTCTTCTCAGTGGAGACGGGTGGCCTAACCGAAAGGTGCGCCGCACCAACGGGGGGCAGGGGGATGGATGACGCCATCCCGAGGTGGGGCCGTCTCCTCAGTGGAGACGGGTGGCCTGCCCGAAAGGGAAATCCAATGTGTATACATTTAACTACAACGGGGGGCAGGGGGTGGGCGACTCCATCCTGATCGAGGCGGGACCGTCTTCTCAGTGGAGACGGGTGGCCTGCCCGCAAGGTGCGCCGCACCAACGGGGGGCAGGGGGATGGATGACGCCATCCCGAGGTTGGGCCGTCTCCTCAGTGGAGACGGGTGGCCTGCCCGAAAGGGAAATCCAATGTGTATACATTTAACTACAACGGGGGGCAGGGGGGTGGGCGACTCCATCCTGATCGAGGCGGGACCGTCTTCACAGTGGAGACGGGTGGCCTGCCTGCAAGGTGCGCCGCACCAACGGGGGGCAGGGGGATGGATGACGCCATCCCGAGGTTGGGCCGTCTCCTCAGTGGAGACGGGTGGCCTGCCCGAAAGGGAAATCCAATGTGTATACATTTAACTACAACGGGGGGCAGGGAGGTGGGCGACTCCATCCTGATCGAGGCGGGACCGTCTTCTCAGTGGAGACGGGTGGCCTGCCCGCAAGGTGCGCCGCACCAACGGGGAGCAGGGGGATGGATGACGCCATCCCGAGGTTGGGCCGTCTCCTCAGTGGAGACGGGTGGCCTGCCCGAAAGGAAAATCCAATGTGTATACATTTAACTACAACGGGGGGCAGGGGGGTGGGCGACTTCATCCTGATCGAGGCGGGACCGTCTTCTCAGTGGAGACGGGTGGCCTGCCCGAAAGGTGCGCCGCATCAACGGGGGGCAGGGGGATGGATGATGCCATCCCGAGGTTGGGCCGTCTCCTCAGTGGAGACGGGTGGCCTGCCCGAAAGGGAAATCCAATGTGTATACATTTAACTACAACGGGGGGCAGAGGGGTGGGCGACTCCATCCTGATCGAGGCGGGACCGTCTTCTCAGTGGAGACGGGTGGCCTGCCCGAAAGGTGCGCCGCACCAACGGGGGGCAGGGGGATGGACTTAGTTTTAAAATGTGAGTTAACTATTTCTAACAAAAATTTAATAAATGAAGCTGTTATGTCATTAATATTAACGTCAGGTCAATGACAGGGATATTTCGGAGGTCATTTTATTTAGTTCCCAGTGTTAAAAAAACTTAACAAAATATAATAATAACAACTTCGAATCTAATCAAGGGTATTGACCTGGGATTGGTACCTTAACTTTAATTGTTTTTTTGTTTGTTTTTTTTTTAAAGAAAATTGTTTCGGTTTTCAAGTATGATCGTGAGAAAATTAAAAAATTTCACTTAAACAAATACAAAAGTAATTATTTTTACAACATTTTTGTTCTCTTTCTGTTATATTAAAAGATTAATAATTTCCTTTCATTTAATGACTAGTTCCAGATGAACTTTTCTTATTTCTGACAATGATATTATAGTAAACTCTAGATAAAAAATATCATTATTTAATGGAATTAATAAAAAATGTGCGCCATCTATAAATTGCATTCATTCCTAACTTAGCAAATGATAATAAAGTAACAAAACGTTTTATAACAATGGATAAATTTACAAGATATATTATTTGTGATAGGCTACCGTTTTCAAATATCAGCTGGTAAGAATAGGGAGCCTAAATAAAAGAAATAACAAGTCACTCTTGGTAAGACGCATTTCTTACATAGAAAATGGGCTGTGGGGCGCCCTGTGGTCAGTGTCTTGATTGACGGATCGGAAGGTCCCGCGATCGAGTCGCTGAAAACCCACCGAGTATATGCGGAGTACGTGCTCGTTAAATCTGTTGGGTCCGAAAATCCTGTGGGTGGTCATTGCGCAGTTTCTAATGGGTACAGGTTCCTGGAGACTATTTCCCTCCCCTTCAGGCACATGTCTATATTGTGAAGGTGGCGCGCGATAGATGGCAGCATCTGTCACGTATATGTGTGCATGTGAGTGTGTGTTGTGCGTGTCTTACTTGACGAAGGTTTATAAGCGGCTCTCTGAGCAAGCACACAAGCCTGAAAATATATGTATACCAGCCAACTACCAACACAGAAAATACTTAAATGCATCAGTTATCGAATAAACGTAAAATACTTGATGTGATATGCTTGATATGAAATGCTAAAAAAATACTTGAGATGAAATACTTGATATGAAATACTTGCTTCAGATTAATAACTTCATTTTATGTAGGTTAAAAGTACTTAAAAGAAACAACATCGATATGTTATAAGAACCCCCATCATGAAATAAGTTAAGGGGTCATAGGAGTCTTAAAAATGTGCAAAGAAGGCACTACAAAACATAGTTTGATCTTTCATGTCATTTTTAAACTACTCAATGTATACGTATAATTTTTTTATATGTAATTCTACAAGATTTATTTATTATAAAACAAGTTTCAAAATTTATGAAACTTTAGCCAAAACTAAAATAGATGATATTAAACATGAAGCTATTTGAACACAGTGTGATTAGTCTTGCGCGGCAAATTGTGAGGTCAAAATTGAAAAAATCACTAAGAAAATGACTTCATATTGTACAAATAAGTACAAACAAAGACTTATACCTAAATTCTCAGCTCAATTTTAATTAGAAATTATTTTAAAAATAATTTAAAATCAAAATTTTTAAAATTTTATTAATTTTTTTAGAAAAATGTTCTTAAAAAAATTTCTAATTCAAATTGAGCTGAGAATTTAGGTATAAGTCTTTGTTTGTACATATTTGTACAATATAAAGTCATTTTCTTGGTCATTTTTTCAATTTTGACCTCACAATTTGCCGCGCAAGCCTAATCACAATGTGTTGAAATAGCTTCATGTTTAATATCATTTATTTTAGTTTTGGCTAAAGTTTCATAAATTTTAAAACTTGTTTTATAATAAATAAATCTTGTTGAATTACCTATAAAAAAATTATACTTATGCATTGAGTAGTTAAAAAATGACATGAAAGATCAAACTTTGCTTTGTAGTATCTTCTTTGCACATTTTTAAGACTCCTTAGACCCCTTAATTGATCATATCTTAAAAATCACTACTTTGCAAATTAGTATTTTTTCTGAAACAGTATTACTGGAATGCATGTTTAAAACTTACTTTTAATGTATTTTTAAAGAAAAAATATCTGTAATTTACTGAAAAAAATATAGTTTTTAATAATTTAACAAAAAGTAGCTTTATAGTTTCAAATTGTAATCAACATTTAATAAACAATGTAGTTTTGAAAAATTTACATAAAAATATAGTATTAAATAATTTGCATAAAAAACAATTTTTAAATATTTAAATAAAACAATGTTTTTTTTTTAAATATTAGTGAAATTGACTGTTAACTACTATTTTGAGTATCAAGAATATAGATTAATTTTTAAATTAGAAAAAAAATCATAAAATTATAAAGAGCTTTGGCTAAAATCTATTTTGTAATCATAACTATTTTTCACAATACAATTTTGAAAATCAATATTTAATTAAATTGCGTTTTTTTTTTTTAAATTTAAATGTATCCGATTGGAACCTTTTTTAAGGAAATTATTTGAAGTTTTATAAGTTGGTAATCATTATTTTTAAGCTTCTGTTTTTAGCTACATGAGAGGAAACAGAGACATGCAAACGCGAAAGAACTTTTTAATTAGTTTCTTGATAAATATAGCAAACTAAAATTAATCAAAGGATCTTAAGTACCGTAATGAAAATAAGGTTGGTCATTCTTTCTGTTGTTAGTATTTATTTACAAATATAATTCACTCCAAAAAAAATAGTTGCACTAGTTATAATAAAGTATGAATATAGAAAAATTAATCTGTATTTTGTTAAAATAGTTCTAAATTTAAAATAATCATTAGTTTATAGTAGCGCTGTCAGTTTCTGCTGTTAATTCAGGTTCTAGACTGAAGTACTAGATTAACTTAATTTTCAACTGGAACTCATTCCGTCTTCTTTGCTTGTGCAACTCCATATGTGTTTTCTTATTTAAAACTGTTATTATGAATTATAGAAAACTATTTATAATTTTAAAAAATCTATTTAAAATAACATTTATTTATCACAAATATCATTTTTGTTTAGCATAACTGAACTTCTCTTCACAGTATAGTTATACTTTGCTAAAATGTTAACTCAGCATTTTTATAAACCAGAAGCACATAATTCAATGAGCTACAATTCAAACTAAACCAATTAAATAGAACCAAAATAACAATTTTCAAACAATTCTCCCTAAATCAAACTTGACTCAAGTGAAAAGGGAATAGAAAATGTTGATGAAATTTCACCCTCGTACTAACATGCAACGAATTTTTAAATTGATGTTCAACAAAACTCTAAATGGGTCACTAATATCTTTAGTAAAGTTTGAATTCTTCAATATCTGAAGTACCGCTTATTCTTTGTAAATTATGCAAATAAACTCAAGCAATTCATGTCCTGTTAACCTTGTAAACCCACATATTCCCTGGAGAATAGCTTGAAAAAGACTGTTTTAATACTTAAAAAGGCCAGTCACGTAAGTAGTAAAAGTAAATGGTTAGGAATATGACAGTTTTGTGGGGAATTTTATGTAGTTTATTCATGGATACGAATTATAACTAAAGTCCAGAAGCCGACCCAGTGGCGCAACGGTTAGGGAGCGCCTTAGGAGCCTCTGGGTTCGGGTTCGAATCTCGATAAGGCCTGGATGTTTGTGTTTGTCGAGTATATGCGGAGTATGTGCTCGTTAATCTGTTGGGTCCGAAAGTCCTGTGGGCGGTCATTGCAGAGTTTCCCACGGGTACTGGTCCCTGGAGACTATTTCCCTCCTCTTCAGGAACATGTCTAAATTGAGGAGGTGGCGCGCGATAGATGGCAGCATCGGTCATGTATTTGTGTTTGTGTGTGTTGTGCCTGTCTTACTTGACGAAGGTTTAAGCGGGTCTCTGACCAAGCACACAGGCCTGTAAATATATACCATCCAAAGTCCAAAAAGAGTACTGTCATGGGCGGTTGAACTGCATTAACCACAAAAATGAGTTTAGACCAATTTTGCTTGTAAATAATTAGTCTTTCCCAGTGTTTTACTAAAGGCTAAATTAAGTTTTTGCTAGGCTAGACTTGTTACTGCAGCGTACCTACCCTTGGCAAAATAATTGGTTAATAATACAAATAACCAATGACCCAATAAAATAGTAACCAATTTGAAATATTGGTTAATATTTTTATGTTCCACTTAAGTATCAGTTCCTTTTGAAAAATCATAGTCATTTTTAAGATATCTATTGAAATGTTATTTTCTGTTTCTTATAAGTGAATTTTAATTAAACTCAACGAATTATGATTTTGTTAATTTCTTTAGTTAATCAAAAATATTTTCGATTTAGAATATGTGAATTTTAATTAGCCCTATGGATTCAAATTTTGTTAACTTCTTTAGTTAATTAAAAATATATTTACGTGAAATTAGAAGATAGTATTTATAGTTACTTACTTGATAATATTTTTTATAATTACCGGATTAATTGTAAAAGTCAGTTTTAAATTATATTTTAATTAACCTTGAAAAGAAATATTTATTTTTTGAGCCGAAAATGTTTAAATGCACACTATTTTAATATAATATCGTTGCATTTTAATTAATATCAAATATTTAGCTTAGAATTCTGAATTTTTTATCATATTTAATCTATACAAATATTTCTATAGTATAACAATAGCGTAGTATATTTAAATATTAAATTAGCAACTCATATTTTCCTTTATTATTCATACATAGCAAAAAAAAATGAAAAACCTTCCCGAAGAAACTTTAATTCATTTACTATTTAAAATATAATTTTTACTTCCAGAATATAAATTCGGTTCGTAATAATTTTCATTCCATACAACAAATAAAATGACACTGAGAAAAACTTATTTCATATTGTTGTTGAAAAGTCGTTTCATTAAAATGGGATTAAATATTCTTCCTTGCACTTTTAATAATTTGAAAAATTATTTGCAACATTTAAAATTGTAGATTTTTGCTTTTTTTTACATTATTTTTTTCCCAGATATTTTTTCAATATTGAAAAAGGCTTCATTATTCAAGTTTGTTTAGGTTAAGAGTATACGTGTAGGATTTTGCTCGGGTCTTAAGAGGATAAAAAAAAGCAACCAAAATCTTATTGTATTTTACTCAGACTTCAGATATCCAAGCATACAGTTAAGAAGAAGATTATTGAGAAGCGAAATGATTTTGTTTAGTTAAGTTTGAATTGTCGTAGCACTAGGATACACGAGGGCTATTGGAGACGGACGTCATAATCTAGAAGAACTGTCAGGTGACGGACGCGGAATGATGAACATGGGCCGCCTCGGTGGCTGAATGGTTAGTGTACTAGCCTTTGGAGCTGCTGAGGTCGGGTTCGAATCCCGGTCAGGCATGGATGTTTGTGAAAGTCAATAAATGTTGTTATTTGTCTATGTGTTATTCATTTCTTTGTGACTGTAAAAATTTCTTTCTGTGTCTGTCCTAATTGACGAAAGCTTATAAGCGGTTCTATGAACAAGCACACAAGCTGGAATATATATGTATCACAACATACCATACCATGAACATGGGAGATGCCTGGAGCGAAAATAAGTGAAGCTGTTATAAGAAAGTCGCCGCCCCACCCAAGCAGGGCCTCCAGGGGGGGGGGGGGGGGGGCAAATTTGTCTATGTGTTGTCTATGCTTGTTGTCTATGCTTTGCCCCCTTTGGGAAGGGGGCAAAACTATGCATTGCATAGGGGCCCGTAAAATGTTAAGAGCCCGCGCCAGCGGACCCTTTTTTACATTTTTTTAAAAGAAAAATATTTTTTATATGCATTTCACAAAACTATTTATTAGTTTAGCCCGTAATGTCCAGGATTAGGGCCTTTGGTCGAAAGAACCGAAAATTGCATTTCATTTATTAAAAAAAAATTACATTTTTAAAATTATTTTTGTAAAATTCGTTAGAATTATTGCACTATTTATGACTTTCAATCATTTATTTTGTAGGACAACTCGATATGTAAAAATTCAAATATTTAATAAGCTCGAGGACACGCTTTCCTTTTAGATATTCACTATAACGGGTAAATTTAATGACGGAGCCTAAAGTCTCCATTCTTTGAAAATCTCGAACTTTATTAAATTAGGGAAAAAATACGGAAATGGGAAATGTTAGTGTTTATTTTAATACATTTTTTTAATAATTTTTTAGCATTATTTTTAAAAGGAAAATTACGACTTATTTTCACTCGATAATTTAAACTGCAAAATTATTCATTCTTCAGTAATAAATCAATAAATTTCACAAGAGGGCCCTTCGGGGATTTATTAATAACCCCCCCCCCCCCCCAACACACACACACACCTTTTTGATTTTTGAAAAAACATTGTACGTTTATGATTAGGGAAAGCCCCCTTCGCATTTACTAAATGTGTAAAACAAATATTTTTAATAACAAATGAAAGGGCATTTGCAGTTTCAATGCCAAGTCTAGTTAATATATAAATTTTAGTTCTGATATTTTTGCAAATTCGAAAGAAATTGGAATAAAACTGAAACATTATAAATTAGTTTTTCCGAAACATACTATTTTTGATATGATTATGAAATAAGGTATGCACCAATTTTAGTATGCCAAAAATAATTCAAATTATTTTTAATGCACTATGCTTATTAAAGAAAAATGTCCGGTTGGTGACTTTCAGACGACTCAAAATAATGACGGATGCATAATTTGGAAATATATAAAGGGGGATTTGATAATATGAAATAGAATAACATCTACACTCTAAAAAAATATCTGTAAGGTTACTAAGAATTATCTAGGAAACTCAGCTTCCATAAGTTTTTTTAGTAATGTTACATAAGAAATATGTGTATATATTACTAATTAAAGCTTAGTAAGTTATGCTAAGAAAACTGTAGTAGATTTGCAAGGGATTTTCTTGTGTGTTTACAAAGAGACTGGTAGTAAACTGGTTACAAAAGTTTAAAACCAGAGGGCACCACTATTTTTTCTGTTAGTCAGGTTTTATATCGAATTTCCAGAGAAGGAATAAGGACCGAACCCAAGATCCTCGGTATCCGCATGTCTCGCAACGTAGAACTGCGCGTTAGTCCTCGCTGCTATCGGGGACTTGCATTTTGATTGCGTGTAAATAAAGAGATTAAAATCTTGATCGTTAAAGGAGTTTTATGTTATTGATTAAGAAATTTTAAGATTCATTTTTTTTGGGGGGATGTGAAGTTTTCGAAATAATTTAACGTAATTTTTGTATACTAAAATAAAAAACCCCACGTTTTTAGGTTTTTTATTGTTGCGATATCGATTCGTCATAATCTCTAGAAAAGATAGCCAGGGGCGCTGTAAGCGTTACATCAATTTACTTAGAATAGGGTATTTGACTAAATCGGGAAACTGCCCAAAAAAGTTATATAAACATAGTATAGGACCTAGAAAACACATATTCATTGGTTTTTATTCAAAAAATTGCTCAAATATTATTTAAATTAAGTTTTAAAATCGCGATTTTCCAAAGCTCGGTCACGTGATTGCAAACGCTATGCTGATTGGTCTGACGTCACCTGGCATTAAACCGCCCCTCATGCTATTCGAATTTAGTCATCCGAAACTTTTTAGCACTCTTTTAAGTCTAAAATTTATGTTTTTTTTTAATAAGAATTTCTTTCATTGCGATTTTAATGCTTAAAAATATTTAAATAAATAAAATTAAAGGATTCACAAAAACGGCTGGCTCAAATTTGCCGATAATCAATGCTATATGAATATGATTGTAGAGCATTTGTTTTTTAAATCTTCGGATTTCTGTTCTGATAAGTTCCAAAATATTACAACTTCCAACAAAATAATAACCAATTTTAAACGGATTATAAGGAAACTATTAATAGTTTTAATGAAAAGGTCCTAAAAGTGTAAATAATATTATACTTAACATAAGGGAAAGCGTTATAATACTAATGTTAATGTTGTAATGGTAACTAGTTTCATATCTTTATCCTTGCCCATAGATGGCGCCCCGAACTTTTTTTCTTGTACTAATCTAGAAAATTAGAAATTTATCTGCAATTTTGTTTACAAAAAGTTGTTTCTGCGTTCTAGTTAAAAGAAAAACATTATAAAAAATTTAGTTTTTGAAAGCTGCATCAGTTTTCCCCTAATTTTGATTTCATTGAACTTCAAGTATCTTTTTTTCTATCTACATTAAAATATATTGTAAATATTTAGTAAAACTTCGTATTAAACGCAATTGAATAAATTATCTCAAAACTCAACTTGAATAAATTATCTATTAAAAAATTATGAATTAAATTTAAAACAGCTTAAGTTGTTTGTGAATGATCTTATTTTCGATGTTTTCAAGCGGTAGGCCGTTAGTCCAGTGAATTCAAACTTTAAGCCCAAATACAGGGCCTTAGTAACGAAATCACCAAATATTTACAATGCAAATTGCGCGGCACAGTAGCGATAGTTACTCATTAGAAGAAGCCGAAATATTTTCCGTGTCCGTACTTGATCAAAATGTGTATATCAAGTTCAATGCAGCAATAAAGTACCTATTTCACCAAAAAATAACATTAGAAAGTAACACAAATCCGCAAATGAACGACTTATAATAAAAAGTTACCGACGTTTAAATTAAAATTATAATAAAAAAAAATTGCATATGCGTGCCACAAAGTAATCATTTTTAAATTGGTTTTATTTAATTTTAAGGCTAGATATTTTGGCAAATAGAGATTGTTTAAATAAAATTACATGAAAAAAAAAACCTTAAGTATAAAATTAGGTCACTTCATATGAATTTTAAAAAAAACTATTTAACTGCGGCCCTATAATTTTTTTATATACATTTTTCTTAGGATGTGTATTAGTTCAGATTGCGTTTTTTTATGTATATATCTCTTATTTTATAAGCTATTATTTCTTGGTTTACAAGCGCTCTGGTTCTGGTGCCATTTTTCTTGAAAGTCAACCGAATTCTTTAAGGGAATTAACAGTTGTAAGTAGCGGATTATGAAATTAAAAAGTCGCGAACCAACTATTAGTAACAAAGTGCTAACAAAAAAAAAAAAAGCCCATTAAAGCACCTCTACTCACTCTTTTAATAATAAATCAAAGGAAAATGGAGTTAACATATACAACAACAGTGTTCGCTACGGATTCTCCCGCATGTCGAAAACGTTTCAAGCCAGGTGACGTCACACCCTTCAAATTCTGCCGGAGATCGTTTTGGGGGCGTGGCTTATAATTAAATTTCATTTGCGTTTTTCTCCGTTTCTAGGCGGTATTTTTAAAAAAGAAAAAATACGGGTCTAATATTTTTTGCCTAGGAATATTTTAAACCAATAAATTTTTTTTAGTCAAATACCCTATTGCTTAGTATTACTACAGTAGTTTCTTTAGGTTACAGATGATTTTCTAGTAAATGGTGAAAATCTGTAAAGTTACTAAGTAATCGTTAGTAAATTCAAGCCAGATTTTTTACAGTGTACTTCATGGGCATTTAGTTAACTTCAGAAATGAAGGCAGATTAGACGTCCAATGATGATTTTATTATTTCATCTATAATAATAAAAGAAAGAGTCTGTGTGTATGTTTGTGGATCGCAAAAGACCTACTTAGACTGCTCTAAAAAATTCGAAATTTTTAATATAGATTCCTTTTAATACCTACATGTGCACCTGAGGCTTAGTTTTTTCATATTTGATTGTGATTTTTAATTAATATAATTAGTTTCAAAAAACGTCATCCACGTGGGAGTGCGGGACCATAACAGGGCTTGAAAATACATGGACCGGGTCGAAACGGGGGCTTGACGCCATCCTATATTAGTGTTTGCTTTTTAAGTGCGCATGCGCCAACACGAATATAATTTTGTTTTGATTTCGAGTGTATTTTAATAAGTAGGCAGACCATAACAGGGCTTTAAAACACAACGACCGGGTCGTAACAGGGGCTTGACGCCATTCTCTGTCAATATTTGCTTTTCGTGCGCATGCGCCAACACGAAATGAATTTAGTTTAGATATTGAGTGCATTTTTACAAGTAAGCATGCCTCTAAAAGGAAGCAATGCGAAGTTAACGGGTTCCCAGAAGGTGGGACCATCTGCTAGTCATATAATTTTTTGATATGCGACCCTTTCACGCTTTTTAAGCATTAACATTGGAGAAGTTTCCATAATTTGTCCCTGTAGATACTTCAGAAGGCGTTTTCAAAGTCCACGAAATTCATGTAATATATTCTGTGGATTATCACTCGATGGATTGTTCTATAATTATCCTCAGTGTTACAATAAGGTTTACACAAGATCGGTAAGCTCAAAAATTAGCCTGTTTTTTTCTTAGTTTTCTATATATTAGTTCTTTTTACTCCTTCAAGAATAATTTTTGCAAAAAATTTGCTGGCGACACTTAGCAAAGTGATTCCCCTCCAATTGTCACAATTCGATAAATTTCATTTTTTTTTTTTTTTTTTTTTTTTGTAATTCAACAGTTATTCCCTCATCCCAATCTTTTGGCCGTTTTTCATTTTCTAAAATTCTATTAAATATGCCACTCGCCAAATTTCTGATTCTGTCTCAATCTCTTTAATTAGTTCACAAGATAGGTTGTCACTGCCAGCAGATTTGCCGCATTTAAGCAACTTTATTGCTGGTATAGCACCTAGCGTTTTGTTCGGACATGTGTTGTTATTCAAGTGTTCCAAGGGTTGCTCTGGGGATGCCCTAAAACGCAGTTGGATCATATCTGTTCAAAGTTCCCAGGCATTAGGTTACTTTAAGCATTTTTAGTAAATTTTAAATCTGTCCCTGTATTTTATTGCAAGAGTACAATGAATTTTTTTAAACTAACTTTCATGAACTGTTTTATTTCTGTTCCTGTTTCCAATTTTCAGTTCCTGTTCATATCGATATTTCCCATTCTCTGTAACAATATTCATTTTCAAAAATATAATAAAAGGTTAAGATAATGGACTGAAATCAAATTTAATCGAAAAAAAATAGTTCTATTAATATGTACTACTAAATAGTTTTTCAGATTTTTCGAAACTCTTTTTTTTTATTACTATATAAGTAGCTTTTTTCCGCAATCTCGTTACTTATTTGATTTTTATATCAAACGAATAGCAGGTTATTTAAAACTAACTTTCAAAATTGGTAAATTAAAGATTTTTTTAATTATTTGGCAAATTATAACTTTTAATTATGTGGGTATAAGCTTACTCAGGTTTTTACTTTATTATAATTATAAACATAGAATGATTAAAAAGTATTAAAATTACAAAAAAATCACATGTTGTATTATATATTATATTTTTTACAAATTAAAACTATATCGCATCGAAACAGCATCGATAATTAAAGACGCATTGTTGTAACAATATTTTCTGTTTACAACAATACTTGCTAACAATGAAAATGAGCGATTTATCTCATTTCATCCAGAGACCTCGCGTATTAAGCTGCTCGTTGTAGTCCAGTGAATAGAGACTCAAAAAGGGGGTTTACTATACAAAAGGTCCGGTATCGCTGATTTTTTTATATGTTGTGTGGGACCCCTTGGTAGTAATAAATGTGAGTTTTCGTCATCCTCGTTCTATTGCTTTTTCCGCCATCTTGAAAAAACGTTCGAAATTTCGCCCATTTTCCAGTTTTTGGCCCATAACTTTTTTCCTAAGCATTTTTAAATAGAACTTTTTGACACAAAGTTGTAGAAAATAAAATTTTCTTCAAAATCAGTAGCAAAAGTGTTTTTCTACGACAAACAGTTAAAGAGCTAAGAAGCAGCAAAAAGGGTGTAAAATCGAGTGTTTCGAAAAAATATTACGTTCCAACGACTTTCTATCACCGTAACTCACACAAGACTTCATTTTAGCAATAAAGTAGTATTTTACAAATTGTAGGAAATTTAATTTCCTATAAAATACACATATCGAAAATAAGTTTCTTATAGATTCCATGAAGAAGGGTGAAATGTACAGAAACACAAAAAAAGTCATATTTTCACCCGACAATACAAAGTTTTATTTTTTAACCTACAGCTCTTTCCCAGTGTATTTTTTAGTGTTTTTGTGATTACCAAACTTGTTTAAAATAATTTGTTCTATAAAATGGTTATCTTTTGTGTTCCATACGATAAAATGTGATGGAGCTACGTTGTTCGAAAAATGGCGTAAAATCTTGAATTTCGCTAAAAGAGTTTTTCACCACCTAAAATCCCAATAATTAAAAAAGAAATGATTGTTTTAAGAGATCATAATTATTATGAAACTTGTAGATATCATCATTTATTATATTTGAAAGGCCTTAAAAGTAATTTTAGGATCAATACCAAAGAATTTAGGCACATTAAAAAAAATCGAAGATGCGCATTTTTCATTTGAATAAATGGACTTGATTTTTTAAAAGATTTTAACTTACATGAGACTGAAGTAAAATTTTCCTTTCAACAAAGACTTTTAATAAAAAATAAAAACTATTATATGTTCTTTTCGTTTAAGGAACATCGTACCAATAGAACTATGGAAAAAATATAGGAAATATGTTATAGAATATTATCAATTTTTTAATGAGTTATTTTAATAAACAATTTATGCTTAAAGTAATACACATACAAAAAAAACAGTATTCTGAGCGGCATTTATCATGCCTAACAGTTTATAATAGAACTAGCTATAAGGAGAATTGAAATGGTACAAATAAAATTTGACAAGTATATAGCTGTCAAGTAAATCAATTACGCTATCAATCGGGCTCGTTTGGGTGGCATATAAAGAAGACCTTCAGCTGATTCATCTTCATAGAGTGAAATTGTGTCCAGATCATTATCATCTTCGTCGACGATGAGTGCCCTATTGTCGCAGGACTGCCCACAGCAGTGCTTACAAAGGTAAGAGCAATGCAAATGCAATCCAGATTTTCTGCAACTGCATGCAGCCAAGCAATTTGTGATGTATTTACATTTAATTGTTTTCAAAAAACCTGCAGGCGCAGAGTCCCTTTTCGTCATAATAGGCATTAAACCTCTACTCCCTTTTATCCATCCGTAATTGAACGGATTTTTTTTAAATTCCTCTCCAGGCCATGACTTGATGGTAAGTCCTCAATGAATGAAATTGCGCTGCGTCGGGGGTTGGTGGTAGCTTATCTAAATTGAGCCTTGTGGTGCTATAAAGAAATTTTAAAAAGCGAAGAGTTGTGAGAGACTGATCTTTGTCTCCACCATATAAGGAAACTAAAATTTGTTATCCTGCCTTTGAAATTTCTGCCGCTGTAGCATCAGGGTTATTGAAAACATCTGCCACTTCTAACAAATATGGATTCCTTTGGAAAAGAATGCAGAATTTGCCTTTTCCATATCCAAAAATGTTGGAAGTCGTGTCACATCCGCTAATGCCATGAAGCAGTAGAAGATATGTAGTCGAACCATGCAGAAATTACGAGGAAGAGTAGACAATGTCGGGTGAATTACTTTTCCCTGGTTTTTTAAAGAAGACATTTTTGGCAATAAGAGGAGCACCAGTTAGTACCACCAGTAGATCAATATCTTCACACGCAATCAAAACAGCCTCATATTGGGAAGCTATTGACTTGGCAGTCTTGATGATTAGAACGTCGGCATCTTCGTCTGCTTGTTTTGTAATAATGTCTGAAGCCTCCAGATCGTCTCTAAGTTGAGTTACGAACCGTCTTTTGCTTTGTTCATTGGATAAAAACTTCTCCTGTGGGGTTGTATTTACAGTTGTTCGGTCAAATACCACATCAGCTGAGATATTCATCTTGCACCTCCTTAATCGTTCAGCGCTCTTTGTACTCAGCTGAAGATCATCGGGGTAGCCATCAAATACAACTATTACCGTAGAGCCATAATGCTTGAAAATGTAATTCCGATAATCAGTGTAGATTTCAGAAAACGTGGAAAATTTTATTCCAGTCTCATGTAAATTGAAATCTTTTTTTTAAAAAACAAGTCCATTTATTCAGATGAAAAATGCGCATCTTCGATTTTTTTAATATATCTAAATTCTTTGGTATTGAGCCTAAAATTACTTTTAAGGCCTTACAAATTTAATAAATGATGATATCTACAAGTTTCATAATAATTATGATCCCCTAAAACAATGATTTCTTTTTTAATTATTGGGATATTAAGTGGTGAAAAACTGTTTTGGCGAAATTCAAGATTTTACGCCATTTTTCGAACAGCGTAGCTCCGTCAGATTTTATCGTATGGAACACAAAACAGAACCATTTTATAGAAAAAATTATTTAAAACAAGTTTTGCATTCACAAAAACACTAAAAAATACACTGGGAAAGAGCTGTAGGTTAAAAAATAAAACTTTGTATTGTCGGGGGAAAATATGACTTTTTTTTGTGTTTCTGTACATTTCACCCTTCTTCATGGAATCTATAAGAAACTTATTTTCGATATGTGTATTTTATAGGAAATTAAATTTCCTACAATTTGTAAAATACTACTTTATTGCTAAAATGAAGTCTTGTGTGAGTTACGGTGATAGAAAGTCGCTGGAACGTAATATTTTTTCGAAACACTCGATTTTACACCCTTTTTGCTGCTTCTTAGCTCTTTAACTGTTTGTCGTAGAAAAACACGTTTGCTACTGATTTTGAAGAAAATTTTATTTTCTACAACTTTGTGTCAAAAAGTTATATTTAAAAATACTTAGGAAAAAAGTTATGGGCCAAAAACTGGAAAATGGGCGAAATTTCGAACGTTTTTTCAAGATGGCGGAAAAAGCAATAGAACGAGGATGACGAAAACTTTCATTTATTACTACCTAGGGGTCCCACACAACATATCAAAAAATCAGCGATACCGGACCTTTTGTATGGTAAAACTCCTTTATTCACTGGACTATTGCAGTTAGTCTTAAGTTCCGTGATTGGTACTAAAATTGTGCTAAAGTGCAACAACAAGCGCAGTCTTTGAAGGAGCCCAAACTTAACGGGTATGTTATTTTTTGTAAATGTATTTTTTTATAGAATGGGGCTATGGCGCGACGTGGTGGAATAAGGCATTATGCCAATGAGGATACCTACAAGGATTCTGTCCTCACCTTAACATTCTTTTAAATAGATCGTGTAGGGGGCAAATAATTTTTCGTCATTAATTGACGCCATGTACAGGGACTGATTCACTTCAAACCAGTTATGGTCGAAATTCTTAATGCCGCTTATTAAAATTGGTATCTGATTGCGTTAGGTGCCAATTGAGGTGTTTGACTAGTTTGTTACTTAACCACGATTCTAAATCATAGTTATTGTCGCCATTTGTCGGATTTAGTCCACAAGTGCGACGTTAATCAAACTAACTAAAGAATAGCTGTAGTATGAACTGTTTGGCACACTGTGGCGCGATTATCAAAGTTTTTTTGGCGACTTTTGTTCATCGGCAATGTAAAGTTAGTTTAAGATGTTATTACAAGATAAGAATAGAAGGGTCGCAATATCCTAATGTTTCTTTTTGCAATTTGGCAATTTCCCAGCTAACAAAAGTAGTTTTTAAGAAATTCAAAGTGTAAGCATATATGAGGAGTACACGGAAAGAACCGATTGATTTCGTACAAGGCTTTCCTTAATATCCTCTTTGGGGATGATAGCGAGAAATAGCCTAAACTGGTGTAAAGTAACCGGTTACTCGCTTTGTTTATCTTTCGCGGTAACCCTGATTCACGCCAGAGTGGAAGTGGAACGAGTCACACGTTTGTACCGCAAATGAAGAACCATAAGAAAAACCGGTTTCCGGTCGCCAATGTCCGCCAAGCAGAGACGATTACGGAAAGACTCTAAAGAAATCAATCGGTTCTTCCCGTGTACTCTTCATAAACTAGGTGTATAGAAACCCCATTGGACTGACACCGTAGTTCTTCAACGGCACCAATAATTCACAGGCACCTTCAGTGTTCTTAATAATTTTCGTACGACCAAATAGTATAGTTAATGAGTAAGAAAATGTAGTTAGAGGTTGAAGAATATCAGATTTATTATATGATTTATAAGTACTCTCACAGCATTTAGTTTTTTTTACTATAATTCAGAAATATTTGCTTAGTCAGTGGTTTTCTTGGAAAAATTATCTGCGTTTCTTCAAGGAGTAATCATAATGAATGAACAAAGTTATATTATAGATATACTAGCAGTATGGTCCCGCCTTACTGGGAACCCGTTAACTTCACATTGCTTCCTTTTAGAGGGATGCTTACTTGTGAAAATACACTCAAAATCAAAACAAAATTAAAATCGTGTTGGCGCATGCTCACTTAAAAAAGCAAACACTAATAGAGGATGAAGCAGCCTTAGGGCGAGCGCATATCTCAACCAAACTCAATCAATCAAACTAATGGAGGATTGCGTCAAGCCCCCGTTTCGGCCCGGTCCATGTATTTTCAAGCCCTGTTATGGTCCCGCAATCGCACGTGGATGCCGTTTTTTTTAAAACTAATTATATTAATTAAAAATCACAATCAAATATGAAAAAACTAAGCCTCAGGTGCACACATAGGTATTAAAAGGAATCTATATTAAAAATTTCGAATTTTTTTAGAGCAGTCTAAGTAGGTCTTTTGCGATCCACAGACATACACACGCAGACAGACTATTTCTTTTATTATTTTAGATTTAAAAAAAAAAATCATATATGCGGTTGAATTTTTTGAGATCTTTAGCTACATATGTCATACATGTTAACTTCGGATTATTTCCTTTAACCTTACATTCTCTTCAAACGACTTTTTGAGAGATTCTTAGACAAGGTGTTGCAAATGTTTCAGGACGTCTGTCGACACTTGAAAAACTTGAATAATTCTAGTAGGCAGCTAAGATTGCTTTTAACTTTTCTATAACTTGAATAAACTATGATAATAAACTCGTTTAAACGTAATTGACAAGCATATTTTTAAAAAAGAAAACTACCTAAGTTTTCTTTTAACTTTTATTTTCTTGTTGTAACAATGCGTTTAATAAGTTTCAAATATGAAACTTTATTTTTTCTCCAATTTTTATATCTTTATACTTAATAGTCGCCTAGTCGGTAAGGTGGTTTCGACCCTCGCGTGTCAAGCGGGGGGACCCGGGTTCGAATCCCGGATAAGACATAGATATTTGTGTTGTCCCGAGTACATGCGAAAAACGTGCTCATTAAACGTGTGTGCCCGAATTTTTTTTTATTTCAAAAATAAATTACTTGTCAATCCCTAACTTGTAAATCCAAAGGGCATTTTTCTCTTTAATAGTCATCCTAAAATGTTCCATCAGTTGAATGTTTAGATAATATTTTTGGAGGATATACAATTTTTAAAAATGAAACGCAATGATCCATTATAATGAATTCTTTTAATAAAATTATTGGAGCTAATTTTGGAAAACGTTACTTGGTTATTCTGACTCTATCAATAACTTATTCCTCGAGTATTTATACCCTATCAATTTTCGAAGTGTTTCTATTTGAAAAGGGCTCTATTTTTTCTAAATTAAGACATAGATGCATTCTAAAGTAAGCATATATATGCTTATTGTTTGCATCTTTGAATGCTTTGCATTTCATTTAGTTATGAAGAAAATTAATATATGTGTAGGTATGAGCTAATAAAAAAAGCATATGTTCATTATTAAGAACACAAAAGTCAATAAAACTTAGACGTAACCTAATAGTGACAAATATTCTATTATTTTTTTCAAATCTATATAGATCTATATTAATACCCCTCTTCCATGATTGAGGATTTTTTTCTCAATGAATATTGTATCTAATGAATCATAGATAATTTTTAACGAAATTGTTTTTATTTATTACCAATGTAAATGAGTTTGGAATAGATTTTTTGCTGGTTAAAGTTTAATCAGTTAATATTATAAATTCACTCTAGTTACAGCCTATTAAAATCACAAAAAATCATTTTCTCCCTATAATTTACTTCATATCATTCATTTTAAACACAATGGTAAATAGATTAACAATGGTAGATCGAAGCATCGTTCTAAGTTGAAGACATGCATTGTTTAATTTTTTTTTAATTATTCCAAATGAAAAATTTTCATAACAGTATGTTGCAACAATGAAAATTAGCGAAATTTTCTCATTCTAACGGCAGATCTCACGCACAAAGGTGCGTTTTTAAATAAGTTCCTCAAGAAATTTAATTTTGTCGCCAAATAGCTTAACTAGAGAACAGATCAACTCTCTTTACATATAGGTATGTTGTTCAGTTTTTTAAAGCAAAATTTTAATTTTAAAACTTAATGTAAAACTGATTTATTTATCTGCACATGTCAGGGATTCCAAATTGTATTTGCCTTTCACCACTCATTCAACAATTTCAATTATTGTATTTTGTTATCTTGTAACTATTTTCCTTGGAAAAATCTTCATTTTAATCCTCATTTAATAAATTCATAGAATAATTTAATTAAAAAAAATAATACGAAATCTGTATGATTTAAATATCATTTCGTTTCGTGACATTGTGATGAAACTAAAAGACTTTATCAATGTACTTGTAAATAATTGCACATCACAGTTAAGATTTCAAGTACTTGAAATTAACAATTTATTATCACACTACAAAATATACTTATATTTGATACTTAACGCGCGGTTGTTCGTCTAATCGAATCTTAGCTTCGTATTTTTATATTTGTCAAAAGGAAGCTTTTAAATTTTGGGCAGAGTGTTTTGTAATTTTTTTTATATAAATATATATTATTCTTAAAAAATAAATTAATTCAATCGTTTATATTCAAGTATGTATTGTATATAGAAGTAATATTTTATATGTTACAGTTACATCTAAATTTCACAAACCTCTGCGATAATTGAGCTACACTCTAAAAAAATATCTGTAAGGTTACTAAGAATTCTCTAGGAAACTCAGCTTCCATAAGTTTTTTTAGTAGTGTTACATAAGAAATATGTGTATATATTACTAATTAAAGCTTAGTAAGTTATACTAAGAAAAATTAGTAGATTTTACAGGGGATTTTCTTGTATGTTTACAAAGAAACTGGTAGTAAGCTGGTTACAAAAGTTTAAAACCAGAGGGCGCCACTAATTTTTCTGTTAGTCAGGTTTTATTTCGAACTTCCCGAGGACAGAACCCAAGATTATCGGGATCCGTGGAACAGCGCGTTAGTCCTCTCTGCTATCGGGGACTTGCATTTTGGTTGCGTGTAAATAAAGAGGTTAAAATCTTGATCGTTAAAGGCGTTTTATGTTATTGATTAAGAAATTTTAAGATTCATTTTTTTTTTCGGATATGAAGTTTTCGAAATAATTTAACGTAGTTTTTATATACTAAAATAAAAAAAAACCACGTTTTTAGGTTTTTTATCGTTGCGATATCGATTCGTCATAATCTCTAGAAAAGATAGCCAGGGGGCGCTGTAAGCGTTACATCAATTTACTTAGTATTGTTTAGTATTACTACAGTAGTTTCTTTAGGTTACAGATGATTTTCTAGTAAATGGTGAAAACCTGTAAAGTTACTAAGTAATCGTTAGTAAATTCAAGCCAAATTTTTTACAGTGTACTTAAAATGAGATCTTCAATTCTGCCAAAAGTCACTACTAAGACTGAGAGTGGAGGATCACAACCCACATCTTCAATTACTCGTATCTCACCATCTTCAAAGGGTATGTTTATCTAGAACTTAAAATTCTACAATTTTAAATTCAATTGTATTTCCGATGGTAGATAATTAATTAGTTTATAAACTGTTACGGGTTAGTTGCGTGCCAGTGATCGGATAGTGAAATGAAAGTCACTGTACTTAGTGTGGGAATTTGGGTACGAGTATTTAAAATCTTTAAATTTATAAACTGTTAATTTTAAGGGTATTTATTAGGTCAGTGACAGGAAATGATATGGAAGGACATAGGTTGTTTTTTGTGACAAGTGTGGAAAGTTTGGTTACAGTATTTAATTCTGTGCTTGTGTAATTTTGTTTGAATGCAGTTTTTTTAGCTTTGAGTGAATGTGTTTTTTTTATTTTGAAAGAATGTGTGCGTTTATGAGTGAATGAGTGTTTGACAAGAATTAAGTATCTATAGGTGCGTGTTTTTTGTGACAAATATATATAAAAATTTTGCGATTTCTGAAAAAAACAAATTAACAACCTGTGTGAAGGCAATTTAAAAGAAAATATTTAAAATATCTTTAGATTTATAAACTGTTAGGATGAGGTTAGTTGCGTGCCAGTGATTGGATGGAGGATGAGTATTCACTGTGCTTAGTGTGGGAATTTGGGTACGATTATTTAAAATCTATTAATTTTTAAACTGGTAGCTTTAAGTGTATTTTTTTGGTCATTTGCAAGATTAGGTTTATAAGAACATTGGGTATTTTTGTGAAATGTGTGGGATGTTGGGTAATAGTATTTAATTGTATGAATGTGTGATTTTGAGTGAACGTGTTTTTTTTTTTTGCTTTGAGTGAATGTGGGTTTTTTTTATATTTTGAAGAAATGTGTGTGTGTATTTATTAGTGAATGAGTGTTTGAGTAGAATTAAATATCTGTGTGCGCGTGTTTTGTGTGACAAATTTATAAAATGTTTGCGGTGTTTGTAAAAAAAATTAACAACCTGTGAGTGTGTAATTTAAAAGAAATTATTTAAAAATATCTTTAGATTTATAAACTGTTAGGAAGAGGTTACCGTCAGGTTACCAGGCCACCCGTCTCCTCAGTGGAGACGGGTGGCCTGGTTCTGCCCGCAAGGGAAATCCAATGTGTATACATTTAACTACAACAGGGGGCAGGGGGGTGGGCGACTCCATCCTGATCGAGGCGGGACCGTCTTCTCAGTGGAGACGGGTGGCCTGCCCGCAAGGTGCGCCGCACCAACGGGGGGCAGGGGGATGGATGACGCCATCCCGAGGTTGGGCCGTCTCCTCATTGGAGACGGGTGGCCTGCCCGAAAGGGAAATCCAATGTGTATACATTTAACTACAACGGGGGGCAGGGGGGTGGGCGACTCCATCCTGATCGAGGCGGGACCGTCTTCTCAGTGGAGACGGGTGGCCTGCCCGAAAGGTGCGCCGCACCAACGGGGGGCAGGGAGATGGATGACGCCATCCCGAGGTTGGGCCGTCTCCTCAGTGGAGACGGGTGGCCTGCCCGAAAGGGAAATCCAATGTGTATACATTTAACAACAACGGGGGGCAGGGGGGTGGGCGACTCCATCCTGATCGAGGCGGGACCGTCTTCTCAGTGGAGACGGGTGGCCTGCCCGCAAGGTGCGCCGCACCAACGGGGGGCAGGGGGATGGATGACGCCATCCCGAGGTTGGGCCGTCTCCTCAGTGGAGACGGGTGGCCTGCCCGAAAGGGAAATCCAATGTGTATACATTTAACTACAACGGGGGGCAGGGGGGTGGGCGACTCCATCCTGATCGAGGCGGGACCGTCTTCTCAGTGGAGACGGGTGGCCTGCCCGCAAGGTGCGCCGCACCAACGGGGGGCAGGGGGATGGATGACGCCATCCCGAGGTTGGGCCGTCTCCTCAGTGGAGACGGGTGGCCTGCCCGAAAGGGAAATCCAATGTGTATACATTTAACTACAACGGGGGGCAGGGGGGTGGGCGACTCCATCCTGATAGAGGCGGGACCGTCTTCTCAGTGGAGATGGGTGGCCTGCCCGCAAGGTGCGCCGCACCAACGGGGGGCAGGGGGATGGATGACGCCATCCCGAGGTTGGGCCGTCTCCTCAGTGGAGACGGGTGGCCTGCCCGAAAGGGAAATCCAATGTGTATACATTTAACTACAACGGGGGGCAGGGGGGTGGGCGACTCCATCCTGATCGAGGCGGGACCGTCTTCTTAGTGGAGACGGGTGGCCTGCCCGAAAGGTGCGCCGCACCAACGGGGGGCAGGGGGATGGATGACGCCATCCCGAGGTTGGGCCGTCTCCTCAGTGGAGACGGGTGGCCTGCCCGAAAGGGAAATCCAATGTGTATACATTTAACTACAACGGGGGGCAGGGGGGTGGGCGACTCCATCCTGATCGAGGCGGGACCGTCTTCTCAGTGGAGACGGGTGGTCTGCCCGAAAGGTGCGCCGCACCAACGGGGGGCAGGGGGATGGATGACGCCATCCCGAGGTCGGGCCGTCTCCTCAGTGGAGACGGGTGGCCTGCCCGAAAGGGAAATCCAATGTGTATACATTTAACTACAACGGGGGGCAGGGGGGTGGGCGACTCCATCCTGATCGAGGCGGGACCGTCTTCTCAGTGGAGACGGGTGGCCTGCCCGCAAGGTGCGCCGCACCAACGGGGGGCAGGGGGATGGATGACGCCATCCCGAGGTTGGGCCGTCTCCTCAGTGGAGACGGGTGGCCTGCCCGAAAGGGAAATCCAATGTGTATACATTTAACTACAACGGTGGGCAGGGGGGTGGGCGACTCCATCCTGATCGAGGCGGGACCGTCTTCTCAGTGGAGACGGGTGGCCTGCCCGCAAGGTGCGCCGCACCAACGGGGGGCAGGGGGATGGATGACGCCATCCCGAGGTTGGGCCGTCTCCTCAGTGGAGACGGGTGGCCTGCCCGAAAGAGAAATCCAATGTGTATACATTTAACTACAACGGGGGGCAGGGGGTTGGGCGACTCCATCCTGATCGAGGCGGGACCGTCTTCTCAGTGGAGACGGGTGGCCTGCCCGCAAGGTGCGCCGCACCAACGGGGGGCAGGGGGATGGATGACGCCATCCCGAGGTTGGGCCGTCTCCTCAGTGGAGACGGGTGGCCTGCCCGAAAGGGAAATCCAATGTGTATACATTTAACTACAACGGGGGGCAGGGGGGTGGGCGACTCCATCCTGATCGAGGCGGGACCGTCTTCTTAGTGGAGACGGGTGGCCTGCCCGAAAGGTGCGCCGCACCAACGGGGGGCAGGGGGATGGATGACGCCATCCCGAGGTTGGGCCGTCTCCTCAGTGGAGACGGGTGGCCTGCCCGAAAGGGAAATCCAATGTGTATACATTTAACTACAACGGGGGGCAGGGGGGTGGGCGACTCCATCCTGATCGAGGCGGGACCGTCTTCTCAGTGGAGACGGGTGGCCTGCCCGAAAGGTGCGCCGCACCAACGGGGGGCAGGGGGATGGATGACGCCATCCCGAGGTTGGGCCGTCTCCTCAGTGGAGACGGGTGGCCTGCCCGAAAGGGAAATCCAATGTGTATACATTTAACTACAACGAGGGGCAGGGGGGTGGGCGACTCCATCCTGATCGAGGCGGGACCGTCTTCTCAGTGGAGACGGGTGGCCTGCCCGCAAGGTGCGCCGCACCAACGGGGGGCAGGGGGATGGATGACGCCATCCCGAGGTTGGGCCGTCTCCTCAGTGGAGACGGGTGGCCTGCCCGAAAGGGAAATCCAATGTGTATACATTTAACTACAACGGGGGGCAGGGGGGTGGGCGACTCTATCCTGATCGAGGCGGGACCGTCTTCTCAGTGGAGACGGGTGGCCTGCCCGCAAGGTGCGCCGCACCAACGGGGGGCAGGGGGATGGATGACGCCATCCCGAGGTTGGGCCGTCTCCTCAGTGGAGACGGGTGGCCTGCCCGAAAGGGAAATCCAATGTGTATACATTTAACTACAACGGGGGGCAGGGGGGTGGGCGACTCCATCCTGATCGAGGCGGGACCGTCTTCTCAGTGGAGACGGGTGGCCTGCCCGCAAGGTGCGCCGCACCAACGGGGGGCAGGGGGATGGATGACGCCATCCCGAGGTTGGGCCGTCTCCTCAGTGGAGACGGGTGGCCTGCCCGAAAGGGAAATCCAATGTGTATACATTTAACTACAACGGGGGGCAGGGGGGTGGGCGACTCCATCCTGATCGAGGCGGGACCGTCTTCTCAGTGGAGACGGGTGGCCTGCCCGCAAGGTGCGCCGCACCAACGGGGGGCAGGGGGATGGATGACGCCATCCCGAGGTTGGGCCGTCTCCTCAGTGGAGACGGGTGGCCTGCCCGAAAGGGAAATCCAATGTGTATACATTTAACTACAACGGGGGGCAGGGGGGTGGGCGACTCCATCCTGATCGAGGCGGGACCGTCTTCTCAGTGGAGACGGGTGGCCTGCCCGCAAGGTGCGCCGCACCAACGGGGGGCAGGGGGATGGATGACGCCATCCCGAGGTTGGGCCGTCTCCTCAGTGGAGACGGGTGGCCTGCCCGAAAGGGAAATCCAATGTGTATACATTTAACTACAACGGGGGGCAGGGGGGTGGGCGACTCCAACCTGATCGAGGCGGGACCGTCTTCTCAGTGGAGACGGGTGGCCTGCCCGAAAGGTGCGCCGCACCAACGGGGGGCAGGGGGATGGATGACGCCATCCCGAGGTTGGGCCGTCTCCTCAGTGGAGACGGGTGGCCTGCCCGAAAGGGAAATCCAATGTGTATACATTTATCTACAACGGGGGGCAGGGGGGTGGGCGACTCCATCCTGATCGAGGCGGGACCGTCTTCTCAGTGGAGACGGGTGGCCTGCCCGCAAGGTGCGCCGCACCAACGGGGGGCAGGGGGATGGATGACGCCATCCCGAGGTTGGGCCGTCTCCTCAGTGGAGACGGGTGGCCTGCCCGAAAGGGAAATCCAATGTGTATACATTTAACTACAACGGGGGGCAGGGGGTGGGCGACTCCATCCTGATCGAGGCGGGACCGTCTTCTCAGTGGAGACGGGTGGCCTGCCCGCAAGGTGCGCCGCACCAACGGGGGGCAGGGGGATGGATGACGCCATCCCGAGGTTGGGCCGTCTCCTCAGTGGAGACGGGTGGCCTGCCCGAAAGGGAAATCCAATGTGTATACATTTAACTACAACGGGGGGCAGGGGGGTGGGCGACTCCATCCTGATCGAGACGGGTGGCCTGCCCGCAAGGTGCGCCGCACCAACGGGGGGCAGGGGGATGGATGACGCCATCCCGAGGTTGGGCCGTCTCCTCAGTGGAGACGGGTGGCCTGCCCGAAAGGGAAATCCAATGTGTATACATTTAACTACAACGGGGGGCAGGGGGGTGGGCGACTCCATCCTGATCGAGGCGGGACCGTCTTCTCAGTGGAGACGGGTGGCCTGCCCGCAAGGTGCGCCGCACCAACGGGGGGCAGGGGGATGGATGACGCCATCCCGAGGTTGGGCCGTCTCCTCAGTGGAGACGGGTGGCCTGCCCGAAAGGGAAATCAAATGTGTATACATTTAACTACAACGGGGGGCAGGGGGGTGGGCGATTCCATCCTGATCGAGGCGGGACCGTCTTCTCAGTGGAGACGGGTGGCCTGCCCGCAAGGTGCGCCGCACCAACGGGGGCAGGGGGATGGATGACGCCATCCCGAGGTTGGGCCGTCTCCTCAGTGGAGACGGGTGGCCTGCCCGAAAGGGAAATCCAATGTGTATACATTTAACTACAACGGGGGGCAGGGGGGTGGGCGACTCCATCCTGATCGAGGCGGGACCGTCTTCTCAGTGGAGACGGGTGGCCTGCCCGCAAGGTGCGCCGCACCAACGGGGGGCAGGGGGATGGATGACGCCATCCCGAGGTTGGGCCGTCTCCTCAGTGGAGACGGGTGGCCTGCCCGAAAGGGAAATCCAATGTGTATACATTTAACTACAACGGGGGGCAGGGGGGGTGGGCGACTCCATCCTGATCGAGGCGGGACCGTCTTCTCAGTGGAGACGGGTGGCCTGCCCGAAAGGTGCGCCGCACCAACGGGGGGCAGGGGGATGGATGACGCCATCCCGAGGTTGGGCCGTCTCCTCAGTGGAGACGGGTGGCCTGCCCGAAAGGGAAATCCAATGTGTATACATTTATCTACAACGGGGGGCAGGGGGGTGGGCGACTCCATCCTGATCGAGGCGGGACCGTCTTCTCAGTGGAGACGGGTGGCCTGCCCGCAAGGTGCGCCGCACCAACGGGGGGCAGGGGATGGATGACGCCATCCCGAGGTTGGGCCGTCTCCTCAGTGGAGACGGGTGGCCTGCCCGAAAGGGAAATCCAATGTGTATACATTTAACTACAACGGGGGGCAGGGGGGTGGGCGACTCCATCCTGATCGAGGCGGGACCGTCTTCTCAGTGGAGACGGGTGGCCTGCCCGCAAGGTGCGCCGCACCAACGGGGGGCAGGGGGATGGATGACGCCATCCCGAGGTTGGGCCGCCTCCTCAGTGGAGACGGGTGGCCTGCCCGAAAGGGAAATCCAATGTGTATACATTTAACTACAACGGGGGGCAGGGGGGTGGGCGACTCCATCCTGATCGAGGCGGGACCGTCTTCTCAGTGGAGACGGGTGGCCTGCCCGCAAAGTGCACCGCACCAACGGGGGGCAGGGGGATGGATGACGCCATCCCGAGGTTGGGCCGTCTCCTCAGTGGAGACGGGTGGCCTGCCCGAAAGGGAAATCCAATGTGTATACATTTAACTACAACGGGGGGCAGGGGGGTGGGCGACTCCATCCTGATCGAGGCGGGACCGTCTTCTCAGTGGAGACGGGTTTCCTGCCCGCAAGGTGCGCCGCACCAACGGGGGGGCAGGGGGATGGATGACGCCATCCCGAGGTTAGGCCGTCTTCTCGGTGGAGACGGGTGGCCTGCCCGAAAGGGAAATCCAATGTGTATACATTTAACTACAACGGGGGGCAGGGGGGTGGGCGACTCCATCCTGATCGAGGCGGGACCGTCTTCTCAGTGGAGACGGGTGGCCTGCCCGCAAGGTGCGCCGCACCAACGGGGGGCAGGGGGATGGATGACGCCATCCCGAGGTTGGGCCGTCTCCTCAGTGGAGACGGGTGGCCTGCCCGAAAGGGAAATCCAATGTTTATACATTTAACTACAACGGGGGGGCAGGGGGGTGGGCGACTCCATCCTGATCGAGGCGGGACCGTCTTCTCAGTGGAGACGGGTGGCCTGCCCGAAAGGTGCGCCGCACCAACGGGGGGCAGGGGGATGGATGACGCCATCCCGAGGTTGGGCCGTCTCCTCAGTGGAGACGGGTGGCCTGCCCGAAAGGGAAATCCAATGTGTATACATTTAACTACAACGGGGGGCAGGGGGTAGGGCGACTCCATCCTGATCGAGGCGGGACCGTCTTCTCAGTGGAGACGGGTGGCCTGCCCGCAAGGTGCGCCGCACCAACGGGGGGCAGGGGGATGGATGACGCCATCCCGAGGTTGGGCCGTCTCCTCAGTGGAGACGGGTGGCCTGCCCGAAAGGGAAATCCAATGTGTTTACATTTAACTACAACGGGGGGCAGGGGGGTGGGAGACTCCATCCTGATCGAGGCGGGACCGTCTTCTCAGTGGAGACGGGTGGCCTGCCCGCAAGGTGCGCCGCACCAACGGGGGCAGGGGGATGGATGACGCCATCCCGAGGTTGGGCCGTCTCCTCAGTGGAGACGGGTGGCCTGCCCGAAAGGGAAATCCAATGTGTATACATTTAACTACAACGGGGGGCAGGGGGATGGATGACGCCATCCCGAGGTTGGGCCGTCTCCTCAGTGGAGACGTGTGGCCTGCCCGAAAGGGAAATCCAATGTGTATACATTTAACTACAACGGGGGGCAGGGGGGTGGGCGACTCCATCCTGATCGAGGCGGGACCGTCTTCTCAGTGGAGACGGGTGGCCTGCCCGCAAGGTGCGCCGCACCAACGGGGGGCAGGGGGATGGATGACGCCATCCCGAGGTTGGGCCGTCTCCTCAGTGGAGACGGGTGGCCTGCCCGAAAGGGAAATCCAATGTGTATACATTTAACTACAACGGGGGGCAGGGGGGTGGGCGACTCCATCCTGTTCGAGGCGGGACCGTCTTCTCAGTGGAGACGGGTGGACTGCCCGCAAGGTGCGCCGCACCAACGGGGGCAGGGGGATGGATGACGCCATCCCGAGGTTGGGCCGTCTCCTCAGTGGAGACGGGTGGCCTGCCCGAAAGGGAAATCCAATGTGTATGCATTTAACTACAACGGGGGGCAGGGGGGTGGGCGACTCCATCCTGATCGAGGCGGGACCGTCTTCTCAGTGGAGACGGGTGGCCTGCCCGAAAGGTGCGCCGCACCAACGGGGGGCAGGGGGATGGATGACGCCATCCCGAGGTTGGGCCGCCTCCTCAGTGGAGACGGGTGGCCTGCCCGAAAGGGAAATCCAATGTGTATACATTTAACTACAACGGGGGGCAGGGGGGTGGGCGACTCCATCCTGATCGAGGCGGGACCGTCTTCTCAGTGGAGACGGGTGGCCTGCCCGCAAAGTGCACCGCACCAACGGGGGGCAGGGGGATGGATGACGCCATCCCGAGGTTGGGCCGTCTCCTCAGTGGAGACGGGTGGCCTGCCCGAAAGGGAAATCCAATGTGTATACATTTAACTACAACGGGGGGCAGGGGGGTGGGCGACTCCATCCTGATCGAGGCGGGACCGTCTTCTCAGTGGAGACGGGTTTCCTGCCCGCAAGGTGCGCCGCACCAACGGGGGGGCAGGGGGATGGATGACGCCATCCCGAGGTTAGGCCGTCTCCTCGGTGGAAACGGGTGGCCTGCCCGAAAGGGAAATCCAATGTGTATACATTTAACTACAACGGGGGGCAGAGGGGTGGGCGACTCCATCCTGATCGAGGCGGGACCGTCTTCTCAGTGGAGACGGGTGGCCTGCCCGCAAGGTGCGCCGCACCAACGGGGGGCAGGGGGATGGATGACGCCATCCCGAGGTTGGGCCGTCTCCTCAGTGGAGACGGGTGGCCTGCCCGAAAGGGAAATCCAATGTTTATACATTTAACTACAACGGGGGGGCAGGGGGGTGGGCGACTCCATCCTGATCGAGGCGGGACCGTCTTCTCAGTGGAGACGGGTGGCCTGCCCGCAAGGTGCGCCGCACCAACGGGGGGCAGGGGGATGGATGACGCCATCCCGAGGTTGGGCCGTCTCCTCAGTGGAGACGGGTGGCCTGCCCGAAAGGGAAATCCAATGTGTATACATTTAACTACAACGGGGGGCAGGGGGTAGGGCGACTCCATCCTGATCGAGGCGGGACCGTCTTCTCAGTGGAGACGGGTGGCCTGCCCGCAAGGTGCGCCGCACCAACGGGGGGCAGGGGGATGGATGACGCCATCCCGAGGTTGGGCCGTCTCCTCAGTGGAGACGGGTGGCCTGCCCGAAAGGGAAATCCAATGTGTTTACATTTAACTACAACGGGGGGCAGGGGGGTGGGCGACTCCATCCTGATCGAGGCGGGACCGTCTTCTCAGTGGAGACGGGTGGCCTGCCCGCAAGGTGCGCCGCACCAACGGGGGGCAGGGGGATGGATGACGCCATCCCGAGGTTGGGCCGTCTCCTCAGTGGAGACGGGTGGCCTGCCCGAAAGGGAAATCCAATGTGTATACATTTAACTACAACGGGGGGCAGGGGGATGGATGACGCCATCCCGAGGTTGGGCCGTCTCCTCAGTGGAGACGGGTGGCCTGCCCGAAAGGGAAATCCAATGTGTATACATTTAACTACAACGGGGGGCAGGGGGTGGGCGACTCCATCCTGATCGAGGCGGGACCGTCTTCTCAGTGGAGACGGGTGGCCTGCCCGCAAGGTGCGCCGCACCAACGGGGGGCAGGGGGATGGATGACGCCATCCCGAGGTTGGGCCGTCTCCTCAGTGGAGACGGGTGGCCTGCCCGAAAAGGAAATCCAATGTGTATACATTTAACTACAACGGGGGGCAGGGGGGTGGGCGACTCCATCCTGTTCGAGGCGGGACCGTCTTCTCAGTGGAGACGGGTGGACTGCCCGCAAGGTGCGCCGCACCAACGGGGGCAGGGGGATGGATGACGCCATCCCGAGGTTGGGCCGTCTCCTCAGTGGAGACGGGTGGCCTGCCCGAAAGGGAAATCCAATGTGTATACATTTAACTACAACGGGGGGCAGGGGGGTGGGCGACTCCATCCTGATCGAGGCGGGACCGTCTTCTCAGTGGAGACGGGTGGCCTGCCCGCAAGGTGCGCCGCACCAACGGGGGGCAGGGGGATGGATGACGCCATCCCGAGGTTGGGCCGTCTCCTCAGTGGAGACGGGTGGCCTGCCCGAAAGGGAAATCCAATGTGTATACATTTAACTACAACGGGGGGCAGGGGGGTGGGCGACTCCATCCTGTTCGAGGCGGGACCGTCTTCTCAGTGGAGACGGGTGGACTGCCCGCAAGGTGCGCCGCACCAACGGGGGCAGGGGGATGGATGACGCCATCCCGAGGTTGGGCCGTCTCCTCAGTGGAGACGGGTGGCCTGCCCGAAAGGGAAATCCAATGTGTATACATTTAACTACAACGGGGGGCAGGGGGGTGGGCGACTCCATCCTGATCGAGGCGGGACCGTCTTCTCAGTGGAGACGGGTGGCCTGCCCGAAAGGTGCGCCGCACCAACGGGGGGCAGGGGGATGGATGACGCCATCCCGAGGTTGGGCCGCCTCCTCAGTGGAGACGGGTGGCCTGCCCGAAAGGGAAATCCAATGTGTATACATTTAACTACAACGGGGGGCAGGGGGGTGGGCGACTCCATCCTGATCGAGGCGGGACCGTCTTCTCAGTGGAGACGGGTGGCCTGCCCGCAAAGTGCACCGCACCAACGGGGGGCAGGGGGATGGATGACGCCATCCCGAGGTTGGGCCGTCTCCTCAGTGGAGACGGGTGGCCTGCCCGAAAGGGAAATCCAATGTGTATACATTTAACTACAACGGGGGGCAGGGGGGTGGGCGACTCCATCCTGATCGAGGCGGGACCGTCTTCTCAGTGGAGACGGGTTTCCTGCCCGCAAGGTGCGCCGCACCAACGGGGGGGCAGGGGGATGGATGACGCCATCCCGAGGTTAGGCCGTCTCCTCGGTGGAGACGGGTGGCCTGCCCGAAAGGGAAATCCAATGTGTATACATTTAACTACAACGGGGGGCAGGGGGGTGGGCGACTCCATCCTGATCGAGGCGGGACCGTCTTCTCAGTGGAGACGGGTGGCCTGCCCGCAAGGTGCGCCGCACCAACGGGGGGCAGGGGGATGGATGACGCCATCCCGAGGTTGGGCCGTCTCCTCAGTGGAGACGGGTGGCCTGCCCGAAAGGGAAATCCAATGTTTATACATTTAACTACAACGGGGGGGCAGGGGGGTGGGCGACTCCATCCTGATCGAGGCGGGACCGTCTTCTCAGTGGAGACGGGTGGCCTGCCCGCAAGGTGCGCCGCACCAACGGGGGGCAGGGGGATGGATGACGCCATCCCGAGGTTGGGCCGTCTCCTCAGTGGAGACGGGTGGCCTGCCCGAAAGGGAAATCCAATGTGTATACATTTAACTACAACGGGGGGCAGGGGGTAGGGCGACTCCATCCTGATCGAGGCGGGACCGTCTTCTCAGTGGAGACGGGTGGCCTGCCCGCAAGGTGCGCCGCACCAACGGGGGGCAGGGGGATGGATGACGCCATCCCGAGGTTGGGCCGTCTCCTCAGTGGAGACGGGTGGCCTGCCCGAAAGGGAAATCCAATGTGTTTACATTTAACTACAACGGGGGGCAGGGGGGTGGGCGACTCCATCCTGATCGAGGCGGGACCGTCTTCTCAGTGGAGACGGGTGGCCTGCCCGCAAGGTGCGCCGCACCAACGGGGGGCAGGGGGATGGATGACGCCATCCCGAGGTTGGGCCGTCTCCTCAGTGGAGACGGGTGGCCTGCCCGAAAGGGAAATCCAATGTGTATACATTTAACTACAACGGGGGGCAGGGGGATGGATGACGCCATCCCGAGGTTGGGCCGTCTCCTCAGTGGAGACGGGTGGCCTGCCCGAAAGGGAAATCCAATGTGTATACATTTAACTACAACGGGGGGCAGGGGGTGGGCGACTCCATCCTGATCGAGGCGGGACCGTCTTCTCAGTGGAGACGGGTGGCCTGCCCGCAAGGTGCGCCGCACCAACGGGGGGCAGGGGGATGGATGACGCCATCCCGAGGTTGGGCCGTCTCCTCAGTGGAGACGGGTGGCCTGCCCGAAAAGGAAATCCAATGTGTATACATTTAACTACAACGGGGGGCAGGGGGGTGGGCGACTCCATCCTGTTCGAGGCGGGACCGTCTTCTCAGTGGAGACGGGTGGACTGCCCGCAAGGTGCGCCGCACCAACGGGGGCAGGGGGATGGATGACGCCATCCCGAGGTTGGGCCGTCTCCTCAGTGGAGACGGGTGGCCTGCCCGAAAGGGAAATCCAATGTGTATACATTTAACTACAACGGGGGGCAGGGGGGTGGGCGACTCCATCCTGATCGAGGCGGGACCGTCTTCTCAGTGGAGACGGGTGGCCTGCCCGAAAGGTGCGCCGCACCAACGGGGGGCAGGGGGATGGATGACGCCATCCCGAGGTTGGGCCGCCTCCTCAGTGGAGACGGGTGGCCTGCCCGAAAGGGAAATCCAATGTGTATACATTTAACTACAACGGGGGGCAGGGGGGTGGGCGACTCCATCCTGATCGAGGCGGGACCGTCTTCTCAGTGGAGACGGGTGGCCTGCCCGCAAAGTGCACCGCACCAACGGGGGGCAGGGGGATGGATGACGCCATCCCGAGGTTGGGCCGTCTCCTCAGTGGAGACGGGTGGCCTGCCCGAAAGGGAAATCCAATGTGTATACATTTAACTACAACGGGGGGCAGGGGGGTGGGCGACTCCATCCTGATCGAGGCGGGACCGTCTTCTCAGTGGAGACGGGTTTCCTGCCCGCAAGGTGCGCCGCACCAACGGGGGGGCAGGGGGATGGATGACGCCATCCCGAGGTTAGGCCGTCTCCTCGGTGGAGACGGGTGGCCTGCCCGAAAGGGAAATCCAATGTGTATACATTTAACTACAACGGGGGGCAGGGGGGTGGGCGACTCCATCCTGATCGAGGCGGGACCGTCTTCTCAGTGGAGACGGGTGGCCTGCCCGCAAGGTGCGCCGCACCAACGGGGGGCAGGGGGATGGATGACGCCATCCCGAGGTTGGGCCGTCTCCTCAGTGGAGACGGGTGGCCTGCCCGAAAGGGAAATCCAATGTTTATACATTTAACTACAACGGGGGGGGGCAGGGGGGTGGGCGACTCCATCCTGATCGAGGCGGGACCGTCTTCTCAGTGGAGACGGGTGGCCTGCCCGAAAGGTGCGCCGCACCAACGGGGGGCAGGGGGATGGATGACGCCATCCCGAGGTTGGGCCGTCTCCTCAGTGGAGACGGGTGGCCTGCCCGAAAGGGAAATCCAATGTGTATACATTTAACTACAACGGGGGGCAGGGGGTAGGGCGACTCCATCCTGATCGAGGCGGGACCGTCTTCTCAGTGGAGACGGGTGGCCTGCCCGCAAGGTGCGCCGCACCAACGGGGGGCAGGGGGATGGATGACGCCATCCCGAGGTTGGGCCGTCTCCTCAGTGGAGACGGGTGGCCTGCCCGAAAGGGAAATCCAATGTGTTTACATTTAACTACAACGGGGGGCAGGGGGGTGGGCGACTCCATCCTGATCGAGGCGGGACCGTCTTCTCAGTGGAGACGGGTGGCCTGCCCGCAAGGTGCGCCGCACCAACGGGGGGCAGGGGGATGGATGACGCCATCCCGAGGTTGGGCCGTCTCCTCAGTGGAGACGGGTGGCCTGCCCGAAAGGGAAATCCAATGTGTATACATTTAACTACAACGGGGGGCAGGGGGATGGATGACGCCATCCCGAGGTTGGGCCGTCTCCTCAGTGGAGACGGGTGGCCTGCCCGAAAGGGAAATCCAATGTGTATACATTTAACTACAACGGGGGGCAGGGGGGTGGGCGACTCCATCCTGATCGAGGCGGGACCGTCTTCTCAGTGGAGACGGGTGGCCTGCCCGCAAGGTGCGCCGCACCAACGGGGGGCAGGGGGATGGATGACGCCATCCCGAGGTTGGGCCGTCTCCTCAGTGGAGACGGGTGGCCTGCCCGAAAGGGAAATCCAATGTGTATACATTTAACTACAACGGGGGGCAGGGGGGTGGGCGACTCCATCCTGATCGAGGCGGGACCGTCTTCTCAGTGGAGACGGGTGGCCTGCCCGCAAGGTGCGCCGCACCAACGGGGGGCAGGGGGATGGATGACGCCATCCCGAGGTTGGGCCGTCTCCTCAGTGGAGACGGGTGGCAGGCCCGAAAGGGAAATCCAATGTGTATACATTTAACTACAACGGGGGGCAGGGGGGTGGGCGACTCCATCCTGATCGAGGCGGGACCGTCTTCTCAGTGGAGACGGGTGGCCTGCCCGCAAGGTGCGCCGCACCAACGGGGGGCAGGGGGATGGATGACGCCATCCCGAGGTTGGGCCGTCTCCTCAGTGGAGACGGGTGGCCTGCCCGAAAGGGAAATCCAATGTGTATACATTTAACTACAACGGGGGGCAGGGGGGTGGGCGACTCCATCCTGATCGAGGCGGGACCGTCTTCTCAGTGGAGACGGGTGGCCTGCCCGCAAGGTGCGCCGCACCAACGGGGGGCAGGGGGATGGATGACGCCATCCCGAGGTTGGGCCGTTTCCTCAGTGGAGACGGGTGGCCTGCCCGAAAGGGAAATCCAATGTGTATACATTTAACTACAACGGGGGGCAGGGGGGTGGGCGACTCCATCCTGATCGAGGCGGGACCGTCTTCTCAGTGGGGACGGGTGGCCTGCCCGCAAGGTGCGCCGCACCAACGGGGGCTAGGGGGATGGATGACGCCATCCCGAGGTTGGGCCGTCTCCTCAGTGGAGACGGGTGGCCTGCCCGAAAGGGAAATCCAATGTGTATACATTTAACTACAACGGGGGGCAGGGGGGTGGGCGACTCCATCCTGATCGAGGCGGGACCGTCTTCTCAGTGGAGACGGGTGGCCTGCCCGCAAGGTGCGCCGCACCAACGGGGGGCAGGGGGATGGATGACGCCATCCCGAGGTTGGGCCGTCTCCTCAGTGGAGACGGGTGGCCTGCCCGAAAGGGAAATCCAATGTGTATACATTTAACTACAACGGGGGGCAGGGGGGTGGGCGACTCCATCCTGATCGAGGCGGGACCGTCTTCTCAGTGGAGACGGGTGGCCTGCCCGAAAGGTGCGCCGCACCAACGGGGGGCAGGGGGATGGATGACGCCATCCCGAGGTTGGGCCGTCTCCTCAGTGGAGACGGGTGGCCTGCCCGAAAGGAAAATCCAATGTGTATACATTTAACTACAACGGGGGGCAGGGGGGTGGGCGACTCCATCCTGATCGAGGCGGGACCGTCTTCTCAGTGGGGACGGGTGGCCTGCCCGCAAGGTGCGCCGCACCAACGGGGGGCAGGGGGATGGATGACGCCATCCCGAGGTTGGGCCGTCTAATCAGTGGAGACGGGTGGCCTGCCCGAAAGGGAAATCCAATGTGTATACATTTAACTACAACGGGGGGCAGGGGGGTGGGCGACTCCATCCTGATCGAGGCGGGACCGTCTTCTCAGTGGGGACGGGTGGCCTGCCCGCAAGGTGCGCCGCACCAACGGGGGCTAGGGGGATGGATGACGCCATCCCGAGGTTGGGCCGTCTCCTCAGTGGAGACGGGTGGCCTGCCCGAAAGGGAAATCCAATGTGTATACATTTAACTACAACACGGGGCAGGGGGGTGGGCGACTCCATCCTGATCGAGGCGGGACCGTCTTCTCAGTGGAGACGGGTGGCCTGCCCGAAAGGTGCGCCGCACCAACGGGGGGCAGGGGGATGGATGATGCCATCCCGAGGTTGGGCCGTCTCCTCAGTGGAGACGGGTGGCCTGCCCGAAAGGGAAATCCAATGTGTAAACATTTAACTACAACGGGAGGCAGGGGGGTGGGCGACTCTATCCTGATCGAGGCGGGACCGTCTTCTCAGTGGAGACAGGTGGCCTGCCCGAAAGGTGCGCCGCACCAACGGGGGGCAGGGGGATGGATGACGCCATCCCGAGGTTGGGCCGTCTCCTCAGTGGAGACGGGTGGCCTGCCCGAAAGGGAAATCCAATGTGTATACATTTAACTACAACGGGGGGCAGGGGGGTGGGCGACTCCATCCTGATCGAGGCGGGACCGTCTTCTCAGTGGAGACGGGTGGCCTGCCCGAAAGGTGCGCCGCACCAACGGGGGGCAGGGGGATGGATGACGCCATCCCGAGGTTGGGCCGTCTCCTCAGTGGAGACGGGTGGCCTGCCCGAAAGGGAAATCCAATGTGTATACATTTAACTACAACGGGGGGCAGGGGGGTGGGCGACTCCATCCTGATCGAGGCGGGACCGTCTTCTCAGTGGAGACGGGTGGCCTGCCTGCAAGGTGCGCCGCACCAACGGGGGGCAGGGGGATGGATGACGCCATCCCGAGGTTGGGCCGTCTAATCAGTGGAGACGGGTGGCCTGCCCGAAAGGGAAATCCAATGTGTATACATTTAACTACAACGGGGGGCAGGGGGGTGGGCGACTCCATCCTGATCGAGGCGGGACCGTCTTCTCAGTGGAGACGGGTGGCCTGCCCGCAAGGTGCGCCGCACCAACGGGGGGCAGGGGGATGGATGACGCCATCCCGAGGTTGGGCCGTCTCCTCAGTGGAGACGGGTGGCCTGCCCGAAAGGGAAATCCAATGTGTATACATTTAACTACAACGGGGGGCAGGGAGGTGGGCGACTCCATCCTGATCGAGGCGGGACCGTCTTCTCAGTGGAGACGGGTGGCCTGCCCGCAAGGTGCGCCGCACCAACGGGGGGCAGGGGGATGGATGACGCCATCCCGAGGTTGGGCCGTCTCCTCAGTGGAGACGGGTGGCCTGCCCGAAAGGAAAATCCAATGTGTGTACATTTAACTACAACGGGGGGCAGGGGGGTGGGCGACTCCATCCTGATCGAGGCGGGACCGTCTTCTCAGTGGGGACGGGTGGCCTGCCCGCAAGGTGCGCCGCACCAACGGGGGGCAGGGGGATGGATGACGCCATCCCGAGGTTGGGCCGTCTCCTCAGTGGAGACGGGTGGCCTGCCCGAAAGGGAAATCCAATGTGTATACATTTAACTACAACGGGGGGCAGGGGGGTGGGCGACTCCATCCTGATCGAGGCGGGACCGTCTTCTCAGTGGAGACGGGTGGCCTGCCCTCAAGGTGCGCCGCACCAACGGGGGGCAGGGGGATGGATGACGCCATCCCCCTGCCCATCTCCCATTTTAATATGTTATTACAAAATAAGAATAGAAGGGTTGCCATATCCTAATGGTTTTTTTTTTTGCAATTTGGCAATTTCCCAGCTAACAAAAGTAGTTTTTGAGAAATTCAAAGTGTAAGCATATATGAGGAATACACGGAAAGAACCGATTGATTTCGTACAAGGCTTTCCTTAATAGCCTCTTTGGGGATGATAGCGAGAAATCGCCTAAACTGGTGTAAAGTAACCGGTTACTCGCTTTGTTTATCTTTCGCGGTAACCCTGATTCACGCCAGAGTGGAGTGGAACGAGTCACACGTTTGTACCGCAAATGAAGAACCATAAGAAAAACCGGTTTCCGGTCGCCAATGTCCGCCAAGCAGGGACGATTACGGAAAGACTCTAAAGAAATCAATCGGTTCTTCCCGTGTACTCTTCATAAACTAGGTGTATAGAAACACCATTGGACTGACACCGTAGTTCTTCAACGGCACCAATAATTCATAGGCACCTTTAGTGTTCTTAATAATTTTCTCACGACCAAATAGTATAGTTAATGAGTAAGAAAATGTATTTAGAGGTTGAAGAATATCAGATTTATTATATGATTTATAAGTACTCTCACAGCATTTAGTTTTTTTTTACTATAATTCAGAAATATCTGCTTAGTCAGTGGTTTTCTTGGAAAAATTATCTGCGTTTCTTCAAGGAGTAATCATAATGAATGAACAAAGTTATATTATAGATATACTAGCAGTATGGTCCCGCCTTACTGGAAACCCGTTAACTTCACATTGCTTCCTTTTAGAGGGAGGCTTACTTGTGAAAATACACTCAAAATCAAAACAAAATTAAAATCGTGTTGGCGCATGCTCACTTAAAAAAGCAAACACTAATAGAGGATGAAGCAGCCTTAGGGCGAGCGCATATCTCAACCAAACTCAATCAATCAAACTAATGGAGGATTGCGTCAAGCCCCCGTTTCGGCCCGGTCCATGTATTTTCAAGCCCTGTTATGGTCCCGCAATCGCGCGTGGATGCCGTTTTTTTAAAAACTAATTATATTAATTAAAAATCACAATCAAATATGAAAAAACTAAGCCTCAGGTGCACACATAGGTATTAAAAGGAATCTATATTAAAAATTTCGATTTTTTTAGAGCAGTCAAAGTAGGTCTTTTGCGATCCACAGACCTACACACACAGACAGACTATTTCTTTTATTATTTTAGATTTAAAAAAAAAATCATTTGAATATGCTGTTGAATTTTTTGAGATCTTTGGCTACATATGTCATACATGTTACTTCGGATTATTTCCTTTAACCTTACATTCTCTTCAAACGACTTTTTGAGAGATTCTTAGACAAGGTGTTGCAAATGTTTCAGAACGTCCGCATTTTTTGTCCGGAACTCTTCTGTCGACACTTGAAAAACTTGAATAATTCTAGTAGGCCAGTAAGATTGCTTTTAACTTTTCTATAACTTGAATAAACTATGATAATAAACTTGTTTAAACGTAATTGACAAGCATATTTTTAAAAAAGAAAACTACCAAAGTTTTCTTTTAATCTTTTATTTTCTTGTTGTAACAATGCGTTTAATAAGTTTCAAATATGAAACTTTATTTTTTCTCCAATTTTTATATCTTTATAATTAATAGTCGCCTAGTCGGTAAGGTGGTTTCGACCCTCGCGTGTCAAGCGGGGGGACCCAGGTTCGAATCCCGGATAAGACATAGATATTTGTGTTGTCCCGAGTACATGCGAAAAACGTGCTCATTAAACGTGTATGCCCGAATTTTTTTTTATTTCTAAAATAAATTACTTGTCAATCCCTAACTTGTAAATGCAAAGGGCATTTTTCTCTTTAATAGTCATCCTAAAATGTTCCATCAGTTGAATGTTTAGATAATATTTTTGGAGGACATACAATTTTTAAAAATGAAACGCAATGATCCATTATAATGAATTCTTTTAATAAAATTATTGGAGCTAATTTTGGAAAACGTAACTTGGTTATTCTGACTCTATCAATAACTTATTCCTCGAGTAATTATACCCTATCAATTTTCGAAATGTTTCTATTTGAAAAGGGAGCTATTTTTTCTAAATTAAGACATAGATGCATTCTAAAGTAAGCATATATATGCTTATTGTTTGCATCTTTGAATGCTTTGCATTTCATTTAGTTATGAAGAAAATTAATATATGTGTAGGTATGAGCTAATAAAAAAAGCATATGTTCATTATTAAGAACACAAAAGTCAATAAAATTTAGAAGTAACCTAATAGTGACAAATATTCTATTATTTTTTTCAAATCTATATATATCTATATTATTACCCCTCTTCCATGATTGAGGATTTTTTTCTCTATGAATATTGTATCTAATGAATCATAGATAATTTTTAACGAAATTGTTTTTATTTATTACCAATGTAAATGAGTTTAGAATAGATTTTTTGCTGGTTAAAGTTTAATCAGTTAATATTATAAATTCAATCTAATTACAGCCTATTAAAATCACAAAAAATCATTTTCTCCCTATAATTTACTTCATATCATTCATTTTAAACACAATAGTAAATAGATTAACAATGGTAGATCGAAGCATCGTTCTAAGTTGAAGACATGCATTGTTTAATTTTTTTTAATTATTCCAAATGAAAAATTTTCATAACAGTATGTTGCAACAATAAAAATTAGCGAAATTTTCTCATTCTAACGGCAGATCTCACGCACAAAGCTGCGTTTTTAAATAAGTTCCTTAAGAAATTTAATTTTGTCGCCAAATATAGCTTAACTAGAGAACAGATCAACTCTCTTTACATATAGGTATGTTGTTCAGTTTTTTAAAGCAAAATTTTATGGAAGGACATAGGTTGTTTTTTGTGACAAGTGTGGAAAGTTTGGTTACAGTATTTAATTCTGTGCTTGTGTAATTTTGTGTGAATGCGGTTTTTTTTAGCTTTGAGTGAATGTGTTTTTTTTATTTTGAAAGAATGTGTGCGTTTATGAGTGAATGAGTGTTTGAAAAGAATTAAGTATCTGTGGGCGCGTGTTTTTTGTGACAA
The DNA here is from genome assembly GCA_023701765.1 of Hylyphantes graminicola. Lineage (NCBI taxonomy): Eukaryota > Metazoa > Arthropoda > Arachnida > Araneae > Linyphiidae > Hylyphantes > Hylyphantes graminicola. The sequence goes on from CM043119.1 coordinate 55,721,105, forward strand.
ATATATAAAAATTTTGCGATTTCTGAAAAAAACAAATTAACAACCTGTGAGAGTGCAATTTAAAAGAAAATATTTAAAATATCTTTAGATTTATAAACTGTTAGGATGAGGTTAGTTGCGTGCCAGTGATTGGATGGAGGAGGAGTATTCACTGTGCTTAGTGTGGGAATTTGGGTACGATTATTTAAAATCTATTAATTTTTAAACTGGTAGCTTTAAGTGTATTTTTTAGGTCATTTGCAAGATTAGGTTTATAAGAACATTGGGTATTTTTGTGAAACGTGTGGGATGTTGGGTAATAGTATTTAATTGTATGAATGTGTGATTTTGAGTGAATGTTTTTTTTTTTTTGCTTTGAGTGAATGTTTTTTTTTTTTTTTTAATATTTTGAAGAAATGTGTGTGTGTGTGTGTGTGTTTATTAGTGAATGAGTGTTTGACAAGAATTAAATATCTGTGTGCGCGTGTTTTGTGTGACAAATTTATAAAATTTTTGCGGTGTTTGTAAAAAAAATTAACAACCTGTGAGTGTGTAATTTAAAAGAAAATATTTAAAATATCTTTAGATTTATAAACTGTTAGGATGAGGTTAGTTGCGTGCCAGTGATTGGATGGAGGATGAGCATTCACTGTGCTTAGTGTGGGATTTTGGGTACGATTATTTAAAATCTATTAATTTTTAAACTGGTAGCTTTAAGTGTATATTTTAGGTCATTTGCAAGATTAGGTTTATAAGAACATTGGGTATTTTTGTGAAACGTGTGGGATGTTGGGTAATAGTATTTAATTGTATGAATGTGTGATTTTGAGTGAATGTGTTTTTTTTTTTGCTTTGAGTGAATGTGGTTTTTTTTTTTAATATTTTGAAGAAATGTGTGTGTGTGTGTTTATTAGTGAATGAGTGTTTGACAAGAATTAAATATCTGTGTGCGCGTGTTTTGTGTGACAAATTTATAAAATTTTTGCGGTGCTTGTAAAAAAAATTAACAACCTGTGAGTGTGTAATTTAAAAGAAATTATTTAAAAATATCTTTATATTTATAAACTGTTAGGATGAGGCTATTTGCGGGCCAGTGATTGGATGGAGGATGAGTATTCACTGTGCTTAGTTTGGGAATTTGGTTACGATTATTTAAAATCTATTAATTTTTAAACTGGTAGCTTTAAGTGTATTTTTTAGGTCATTTGCAAGATTATGTTTATAAGAACATTGGGTATTTTTGTTAAACGTGTGGGATGTTGGGTAATAGTATTTAATTGTATGAATGTGTGAATTTGAGTGAATGTGTTTTTTTTTTTTTGCTTTGAGTGAATGTGGGTTTTTTTTTAATATTTTGAAGGAATGTGTATTTTTTGTGATTCGTGTGGGATGTTTGGTAGTAGTAATAAATTGTCTGCTTGTGTGATTTTGTTTTAATGTTTTTTTTTTTTTGTCTGGCGAGTCTGGCTGCGGTCCACGTCCCGGCAGCTGGTAACGTTTTGGAATCGTGCTTACCTCTTCCGGGGAGGCGAAGACGAATACCCCCGTAAATCGAATAACTATTCCCGACGTATTTCTGGTAAGTGGGTTCGATCTTTTTGTGTGTGTGTTGTGCTTGAATTGTTCACCAGTGTCATTCGAAGGCCCTCTTTAGTCAAAACTAATCGTGGTTTTTGTAAAAAGTATTAACAATCTGTGAGTGTGTAATTTAAAAGAAAACATTTAAAATATCTTTAGATTTTAAAACTGATAGGATGAGGTTAGTTGCGCGCCAGTGATCGGATAGTGGATGGTAAATCACTGTGCTTAGTAGGGGAATTTGGGTAAGAATATTTAAAGTATTTTAATTTAAAAACTGCTGGTTTTCTTGTGCTTCTGAGCGTCATTTAATTTATAAACTGTTGGTTGGTTGGTAGGTAGACATACATTTTAAGGCTTGTGTGTTTGGTCAACCGTTTGTTTTAGGTACATTTATTAATGTGGTAGCTTAAGGTGTATTTTTTAGGTTATTTACAAGATTAGTTTTGTAAGAACATGGGGTATTTTTGTGAAACGCGTGGAATGTTGGGTAATAGTATTTAATTGTATGAATGTGTGATTTTGAGCGAATGTGTTTTTTTTTTGCTTGGAGAGAATGTGGTTTTTCTTTTATATTTTGAAGGAATGTGTGTGTTTATGAGTGAATGAGCGTTTGACAAGAATTAAATATCTGTGTGCGCGTGTTTTGTGTGACAAATTTATAAAATTTTTGCGGTGTTTGTAAAAAAAATTAACCTGTGAGTGTGTAATTTAAAAGAAATTATTTAAAAATATCTTTAGATTTATAAGCTGTTAGGATGAGGTTAGTTGCGTGCCAGTGATTGGATGGAGGATGAGTATTCACTGTGCTTAGTGTGGGAATTTGGGTACGATTATTTAAAATCTATTAATTTTTAAACTTATAGCTTTAAGTGTATTTTTTAAGTCATTTGCAAGATTAGGTTTATAAGAACATTGGGTACTTTTGTGAAACGTGTGGGATGTTGGGTAATAGTATTTAATTGTATGAATGTGTGATTTTGAGTGAATGTGTGTTTTTTTTTTTTTGCTTTGAGTGAATGTGGTTTGTTTTTATATTTTGAAGGAATGTGTGTGTTTATGAGTGAATGAGTTTTTGACAAGAATTAAATATCTGTGGGCGCGTGTTTTGTGTGACAAATTTATAAAATTTTTGCGGTGTTTGTAAAAAAAATTAACAACCTGTTAGTGTGTAATTTAAAAGAAATTATTTAAAATATCTTTAGATTTATAAACTGTTAGGATGAGGTTAGTTGCGGGCCAGTGATTGGATGGAGGATGAGTATTCACTGTGCTTAGTGTGGGAATTTGGGTACGATTATTTGAAATCTTTTAATTTTTAAACTGGTAGCTATAAGTCTATTTTTTAGGTCATTTACAAGATTAGGTTTATAAGAAGATTGAGTATTGCGTGCCAGTGATCGGATGGAGGATTCACTCTGCTTAGTGTGGGAATTTGGGTACTAGTATTTTTAAAACTTATGAACTGCTAGTTTTAGGTGTATTTATTAGGTCTTTGACAGGATAAAGTGTGTTTGAACGTTGGGTATTTTTTGTGATTCGTGTGGGATGTTTGGTAGTAGTAATAAATTGTCTGCTTGTGTGATTTTGTTTTAATGTGTTTATTTGGTCTGGCGAGTCTGGCTGCGGTCCACGTCCCGGCAGCTGGTAACGTTTTGGAATCGTGCTTACCTCTTCCGGGGAGGCGAAGACGAATACCCCCGTAAATCGAATAACTATTCCGGACGTATTTCTGGTAAGTGGGTTCGATCTTTTTGTGTGTGTTGTGCTTGAATTGTTCACCAGTGTCATTCGAAGGCCCTCTTTAGTCAAAACTAATCGTGGTTTTTGTAAAAAGTATTAACAATCTGTGAGTGTGTAATTTAAAAGAAAACATTTAAAATATTTTTAGATTTTAAAACTGATAGGATGAGGTTAGTTGCGCGCCAGTGATCGGATAGTGGATGGTAAATCACTGTGCTTAGTAGGGGAATTTGGGTAAGAATATTTAAAGTATTTTAAATTAAAAACTGCTGGTTTTCTCTTGTGCTTCTGAGCGTCATTTAATTTATAAACTGTTGGTTGGTTGGTAGGTAGACATACATTTTAAGGCTTGTGTGTTTGGTCAACCGTTTGTTTTAGGTACATTTATTAATGTGGTAGCTTAAGGTGTATTTTTTAGGTTATTTACAAGATTAGGTTTGTAAGAACATGGGGTATTTTTGTGAAACGCGTGGAATGTTGGGTAATAGTATTTAATTGTATGAATGTGTGATTTTGAGCGAATGTGTTTTTTTTGCTTGGAGAGAATGTGGTTTTTCTTTTATATTTTGAAGGAATGTGTGTGTTTATGAGTGAATGAGCGTTTGACAAGAATTGAATATCTGTGTGCGCGTGTTTTGTGTGACAAATTTATAAAATTTTTGCGGTGTTTGTAAAAAAAATTAACCTGTGAGTGTGTAATTTAAAAGAAATTATTTAAAAATATCTTTAGATTTATAAACTGTTAGGATGAGGTTAGTTGCGGGCCAGTGATTGGATGGAGGATGAGTATTCACTGTGCTTAGTGTGGGAATTTGGGTACGATTATTTAAAATCTATTAATTTTTAAACTGGTAGATTTAAGTGTATTTTTTTAAGGTCATTTGCAAGATTAGGTTTATAAGAACATTGGGTATTTTTGTGACACGTGTGGGATGTTGGGTAATAGTATTTAATTGTATGAATGTGTGATTTTGAGTGAATGTGTTATTTTTTTTTTTTTGCTTTGAGTGAATGTGGGTTTTTTTTAATATTTTGAAGGAATGTGTGTGTTTATGAGTGAATGAGTGTTTGACAAGAATTAAATATGTGTGTGCTAGTGTTTTTTGTGACAAATATATAAAATTTTTTGCGGTGTTTGTAAAAAAAATTAACAACCAGTGAGTGTGTAATTTAAAAGAAATTATTTAAAAATATCTTTAGATTTATAAACTGTTAGGATGAGGTTAGTTGCGTGCCAGTGATTGGATGGAGGATGAGTATTCACTGTGCTTAGTGTGGGAATTTGGGTACGATTATTTGAAATCTTTTAATTTTTAAACTGGTAGCTTTAAGTCTATTTTTTATGTCATTTACAAGATTAGGTTTATAAGAAGATTGAGTATTGCGTACCAGTGATCTGATGGAGGATTCACTCTGCTTAGTGTGGGAATTTGTGTACTAGTATTTTTAAAACTTATGAACTGCTAGTTTTAGGTGTATTTATTAGGTCTTTGACAGGATAAAGTGTGTTTGAACGTTGGGTATTTTTTGTGATTCGTGTGGGATGTTTGGTAGTAGTAATAAATTGTCTGCTTGTGTGATTTTGTTTTAATGTGTTTTTTTTCTGGCGAGTCTGGCTGGGGTCCACGTCCCGCCAGCTGGTAACGTTACGGAATCGTGCTTACCTCTTCCGGGGAGGCGAAGTCGAATACCCCCGTAAATCGAATAACTATTCCCGACGTATTTCTGGTAAGTGGGTTCGATCTTTTTGTGTGTGTTGTGCTTGAATTGTTCACCAGTGTCATTCGAAGGCCCTCTTTAGTCAAAACTAATCGTGGTTTTTGTAAAAAGTATTAACAATCTGTGAGTGTGTAATTTAAAAGAAAACATTTAAAATATTTTTAGATTTTAAAACTGATAGGATGAGGTTAGTTGCGCGCCAGTGATCGGATAGTGGATGGTAAATCACTGTGCTTAGTAGGGGAATTTGGGTAAGAATATTTAAAGTATTTTAAATTAAAAACTGCTGGTTTTCTCTTGTGCTTCTGAGCGTCATTTAATTTATAAACTGTTGGTTGGTTGGTAGGTAGACATACATTTTAAGGCTTGTGTGTTTGGTCAACCGTTTGTTTTAGGTACATTTATTAATGTGGTAGCTTAAGGTGTATTTTTTAGGTTATTTACAAGATTAGGTTTGTAAGAACATGGGGTATTTTTGTGAAACGCGTGGAATGTTGGGTAATAGTATTTAATTGTATGAATGTGTGATTTTGAGCGAATGTGTTTTTTTTGCTTGGAGAGAATGTGGTTTTTCTTTTATATTTTGAAGGAATGTGTGTGTTTATGAGTGAATGAGCGTTTGACAAGAATTGAATATCTGTGTGCGCGTGTTTTGTGTGACAAATTTATAAAATTTTTGCGGTGTTTGTAAAAAAAATTAACCTGTGAGTGTGTAATTTAAAAGAAATTATTTAAAAATATCTTTAGATTTATAAACTGTTAGGATGAGGTTAGTTGCGGGCCAGTGATTGGATGGAGGATGAGTATTCACTGTGCTTAGTGTGGGAATTTGGGTACGATTATTTAAAATCTATTAATTTTTAAACTGGTAGCTTTAAGTGTATTTTTTAAGGTCATTTGCAAGATTAGGTTTATAAGAACATTGGGTATTTTTGTGAAACGTGTGGGATGTTGGGTAATAGTATTTAATTGTATGAATGTGTGATTTTGAGTGAATGTTTTTTTTTTTTTTTGCTTTGAGTGAATGTGGGTTTTTTTTTAATATTTTGAGGGAATGTGTGTGTTTGTGAGTGAATGAGTGTTTGACAAGAATTAAATATGTGTGTGCTAGTGTTTTTTGTGACAAATATATAAATTTTTTTGCGGTGTTTGTAAAAAAAATTAACAACCAGTGAGTGTGTAATTTAAAAGAAATTATTTAAAAATATCCTTAGATTTATAAACTGTTAGGATGAGGTTAGTTGCGTGCCAGTGATTGGATGGAGGATGAGTATTCACTGTGCTTAGTGTGGGAATTTGGGTACGATTATTTGAAATCTTTTAATTTTTAAACTGGTAGCTTTAAGTCTATTTTTTATGTCATTTACAAGATTAGGTTTATAAGAAGATTGAGTATTGCGTACCAGTGATCTGATGGAGGATTCACTCTGCTTAGTGTGGGAATTTGTGCACTAGTATTTTTAAAACTTATGAACTGCTAGTTTTAGGTGTATTTATTAGGTCTTTGACAGGATAAATGTGTTTGAACGTTGGTTATTTTTTGTGATTCGTGTGGGATGTTTGGTAGTAGTAATAAATTGTCTGCTTGTGTGATTTTGTTTTAATGTGGTTTTTTTTTCTGGCGAGTCTGGCTGGGGTCCACGTCCCGCCAGCTGGTAACGTTACGGAATCGTGCTTACCTCTTCCGGGGAGGCGAAGACGAATACCCCCGTAAATCGAATAACTATTCCCGACGTATTTCTGGTAAGTGGGTTCGATCTTTTTGTGTGTGTTGTGCTTGAATTGTTCACCAGTGTCATTCGAAGGCCCTCTTTAGTCAAAACTAATCGTGGTTTTTGTAAAAAGTATTAACAATCTGTGAGTGTGTAATTTAAAAGAAAACATTTAAAATATTTTTAGATTTTAAAACTGATAGGATGAGGTTAGTTGCGCGCCAGTGATCGGATAGTGGATGGTAAATCACTGTGCTTAGTAGGGGAATTTGGGTAAGAATATTTAAAGTATTTTAAATTAAAAACTGCTGGTTTTCTCTTGTGCTTCTGAGCGTCATTTAATTTATAAACTGTTGGTTGGTTGCTAGGTAGACATACATTTTAAGGCTTGTGTGTTTGGTCAACCGTTTGTTTTAGGTACATTTATTAATGTGGTAGCTTAAGGTGTATTTTTTAGGTTATTTACAAGATTAGGTTTGTAAGAACATGGGGTATTTTTGTGAAACGCGTGGAATGTTGAGTAATAGTATTTAATTGTATGAATGTGTGATTTTGAGCGAATGTGTTTTTTTTTGCTTGGAGAGAATGTGGTTTTTCTTTTATATTTTGAAGGAATGTGTGTGTTTATGAGTGAATGAGCGTTTGACAAGAATTGAATATCTGTGTGCGCGTGTTTTGTGTGACAAATTTATAAAATTTTTGCGGTGTTTGTAAAAAAAATTAACCTGTGAGTGTGTAATTTAAAAGAAATTATTTAAAAATATCTTTAGATTTATAAACTGTTAGGATGAGGTTAGTTGCGGGCCAGTGATTGGATGGAGGATGAGTATTCACTGTGCTTAGTGTGGGAATTTGGGTACGATTATTTAAAATCTATTAATTTTTAAACTGGTAGCTTTAAGTGTATTTTTTAAGGTCATTTGCAAGATTAGGTTTATAAGAACATTGGGTATTTTGTGAAACGTGTGGGATGTTGGGTAATAGTATTTAATTGTATGAATGTGTGATTTTGAGTGAATGTGTTTTTTTTTTTTTTTTGCTTTGAGTGAATGTGGATTTTTTTTAATATTTTGAAGGAATGTGTGTGTTTATGAGTGAATGAGTGTTTGACAAGAATTAAATATGTGTGTGCTAGTGTTTTTTGTGACAAATATATAAAAATTTTTGCGGTGTTTGTAAAAAAAATTAACAACCAGTGAGTGTGTAATTTAAAAGAAATTATTTAAAAATATCTTTAGATTTATAAACTGTTAGGATGAGGTTAGTTACGTGCCAGTGATTGGATGGAGGATGAGTATTCACTGTGCTTAGTGTGGGAATTTGGGTACGATTATTTGAAATCTTTTAATTTTTAAACTGGTAGCTTTAAGTCTGTTTTTTATGTCATTTACAAGATTAGGTTTATAAGAAGATTGAGTATTGCGTACCAGTGATCTGATGGAGGATTCACTCTGCTTAGTGTGGGAATTTGTGTACTAGTATTTTTAAAACTTATGAACTGCTAGTTTTAGGTGTATTTATTAGGTCTTTGACAGGATAAATGTGTTTGAACGTTGGGTATTTTTTGTGATTCGTGTGGGATGTTTGGTAGTAGTAATAAATTGTCTGCTTGTGTGATTTTGTTTTAATGTGTTTTTTATTTTTTTTTCTGGCGAGTCTGGCTGGGGTCCACGTCCCGCCAGCTGGTAACGTTACGGAATCGTGCTTACCTCTTCCGGGGAGGCGAAGACGAATACCCCCTTAAATCGGCTAACTATTCCCGACGTATTTCTGGTAAGTGGGTTCGATCTTTTTGTGTGTGTGTGTTGTGCTTGAATTATTCACCAGTGTCATTTGCAGGCCCTCTTAAGTCAAAACTAATTGTGGTTTTTGTAAAGTATTAAACAATCTCTGAGTGTGTAATTTAAAGAAATTATTTAAAAATATCTTTAGATTTATAAACTGTTAGGATGAGGTTACTTGCGTGTAAGTGATTGGATGGAGGATGAGTATTAACTGTGCTTAGTATTGGAATTTGGGTACGAGTATTTAAAATCTTTTAATTTTTAAACTGGTAGCTTTAGGTGTATTTTTTAGGTCATTTACAAGATAAGGTTTGTTAGAACTACTTTTGTGAAAAGTGTGGGATGTTGGTAATAGTATTAAATTGTGTAAAAGGGGTAATTTTGTTTTAATGTGTTTTTTTTTTTTTTGGCTTGCGAGTCGGGCTGGGGTCCAGGTCCCGGCAGCTGGTAACGTTTTGGAATCGTGCTTACCTCTTCCAGGGAGGCAAAGACAAATACCCCCGTAAATCGAATAACTATTCCCGACGTATTTCTGGTAAGTGGGTTCGATCTTTTTTTGTGTGTGTTGTGCTTGAATTGTTCACCAGTTTCATTCGCAGGCCCTCTTTAGTCAAAACTAATCGTGGTTTTTGTAAAAAGTATTAACAATCTGTGAGTGTGTAATTTAAAAGAAAACATTTAAAATATCTTTAGATTTTAAAACTGATAGGATGAGGTTAGTTGCGCGCCAGTGATCGGATAGTGGATGGTAAATCCCTCTGCTTAGTAGGGGAATTTGGGTAAGAATATTTAAAGTATTTTAATTTAAAAACTGCTGGTTTTCTTGTGCTTCTGAGCGTCATTTAATTTATAAACTGTTGGTTGGTTGGTAGGTAGACATACATTTTAAGGCTTGTGTGTTTGGTCAACCGTTTGAATTAGTTATATTTATTAAGTCAGTGACAGCAAATGGTTAGGGCATTTGGTATTTTTTGTAACAAGTGTGGGAAGTTGCACTGTTAAAAATATCACAGTAAAATTACGGGCTGGGGACGGCAACAAAGTTTCCAACCACGCACCGTTAAAATACACTCATGCCCATAATTTCCTGCAGACCGTAATTTAACGAGCCAAAGTAATACAGTAACAACTGTGAAATTACGGTCCTTAAACGTAACATTACAGTATGCCTAATTACTATTTAAGCGTAATTAAACGACCATAGACCGTAAATTGACAGCCATAATAACGGTATCAAGCGTATAACTGCAGTCCTTGAATGTAAATATATGATCTAACTGATTACGGTTTAACCGTAAACTGATAGTGTGTAATTGTATATATTTGACCGTTTTCTGACGGTCTAGGTAAATTAATTAACGATGTGTTCATAGCATAAAAAAAATCAAAATACAAAATAGCAATTTCATCAAACATTTAATTTTATTCATTGAAATTACAAGTAGAACAATTTTCAAGAATAGTATATTAACTTAAAAAATAGTACATTAGCACACATGAATAATGCAGGGGAAAAAACCCTTCATAGCATAGGAATCTGTCTACAACAGGCCTCTTTGGCAGTTTTAGCAAATCATCGCCTAACTTGGTGTAAGGAAATCTGTTTCTTACTTGGTTCTTCTCTCCCAGCAACCCCAGTTCACGCGAGACACAAGTCCCACGTTTGTACCAAGAGAGAAACTGATTTCCTATCACCAATGTCTGCAAGCAGACCAAATTATGGGAAGATTCCTAAGCAAATCAAGGTTTTCTTCCCCTCGACTCTTCACATATTAAATTATAAAATAAATTTAACTAAAAAACAAACATCAAAGTATTACACTCGCAAGACGTATAGCATGGAAATAAATTTCTAGAACGAAAAAATCCACACACATTTATAAAATATTTAATTATTTTAATCAGTTAAATAAATATTTGAATTTTAAATGTAATTAATAAAACATCTGAAGAATTATAAGAACTAAAATTTTTACTAAAGTCCTACACCCTGTAAATTATTTATATTTTAGTAGCATTTACAAAGATATAAACAAGTTATGTTATTTAATTATTCAAATTTTAAAGTCTTTTTTTTATTATAAACTCATGTGAATTCATCAGATCAGTCCCTGATTTATGGAAATTCTATGCTTTTGTGTAAAACAACACAATGTCAAATGGAATGACAAGAATGAGAATGGAATGAGCATTTAAAATAGTAAATTTATACATCATCTAGATTTGTAAAGTATGTTTGCTGTTTAAAAGTCACACTATTTGTGTAAAAAAATATCAAATTCTAAATATGCTTATCGTAAAACTTTTTTACAAGTCAATTCTAAAATTTGGATCAAAAAAGGGTAAAACTCAAGCAGTTCCTTATGATGATAAAACTTATTTACAAAATATGTTCAGGTGTTTCATGACTAGCTCCACTCCAAAATGAAAGTTGATAAAAGATTAGTTCAATGTCACTGCATATCCAGTTTTGAAACTATAATAGAAATATATTTTATTTTTGACAAAGTGCATATCATAGAAGATTATGAAAGCAAGACACTTTAAGGGGGAGTCCATAAATTATTGTTATTTGCTTGCAGTGATTTGTTTTGGGTGTTCAGCATAATAGTATCAACAAATCTCATGCGAGTGTCAAGCCATGAAATATAGCCAAGAGAAGAGTGATGGGGGGGGGGGGGGGGCAAAATCGCCAAAGTTGTCTAACGTAAAATATGGACGCCCCTAAGCTATCAAATCCCTTCAAACACACAACCTGCATTAATGGAATTATCTTTTTCATTGTGACTCTCCAAGTTTCATAGCTTAAACAAATACGCAGGTACACAGGAAAAACCGAATGATTTTGTAGAGAATTTTTCTTAGCAGGCCACTTAGGCGATGATAGCGAGTGATCGCTTAAACTTGTGTAAGGAAATCAGTTAATACCACAGAGATCATAGTTAAAGTAATAGAGTGGCAGATCACGTGATCTCCAATGCTAACGACAGACGGGACGCGCAAGGAGCTCCCACAAGAGCCCCAATGAATCCAGTGTTGTTGGTCACGTGATCTGCCACTCTAATACTTTAACTACCTTCTCTGTGGTTCCTAGCAACCAAGATTCAGGCGATTGACGATCTCGACGCTTAGACTAAGCGACGAAGAAAGAGAGAAACCAGTTTTCTGCCGCCAATGTCCTCCAAGCAGACAATTGTGGGCGTCCGCCTAATAAATCAATCGGTTCTTCCTGTGTACTCTTTAAATATGAAAAATTACAGTTTTGACATTTTTGATAAATGTTATATTCTGTTAATTTATTTTTTAAAAAGAATTTTCTGAAATGTTGAGTTACAATTACTTATAACATCTTTGGAGGACTATTCTAAGTGGTTTCATTTTTTGGGTCTATGTTTCAAACCTTCACAAAAAGAACTTGAAACCTAACTTTTATTCCAGACATCAACATTTTGGCCACTCTTTATTTCTTGCCAATAGTCATAGCCAAATTCAATATTGTTTATAAAAGATACATTATAAAAAATAAAAATAGACCACCCTACCTTTTGTTTGATTTGATTAGCCCAGTCGATGATCGGAACCAGACATTGAACTAACTTCTCCAATACCAGTCTTTCGATTTCTACTTTCTGCGAGTGAGACTTCTCTGCTTCACTTGCATTAGCCACTAGGCATTCCAGGACAATCTGTAAATCGGATAAAAAAAGCCTTCAGAACAGTGGTTGATTTAGGGTTATGGTTAATAGTTCATTATGAAACACAGCCTAAAAGGTTTTCACCCAATTACAAGACTTGAGATAGTACAGTTTACAACCAAGTCTTACTCAGGAATCGAACCTAGACTAACAGATCTACAGTCCAGGAGCTATAACCGAGTATGAATATTGGGTATTATTTATCAGACATTTTGGCTGTTCAGGCTGCTGTATACGTTGGCAGTTATTTTGAGGATGCGTGGACCTGAACCTGATACCTTCTGCATGCAAGGCAAATGTCTTAACTGACAGAGCTCTTAGCTGATTTACGAATGACCTGGTATGATTTTACTGCACTATGTCTTAATTAGAACAGAACCTTTATAGCTGTTTCAAACAACTCTAGGCCAGAAGCACTCTCAGATATTGACTGAGGGTTCCTCAACTGAAGTTAATAACTCCAGTGAAAAATGGTCCATTCATTGTTGTGGTTACTGAAGTTTACCTTCCTATGTAACATGAGCTCAACAACTACTTGTCACAGCGTAGCCATACAACAGTGGTTCATAAATGGTAATCAAGATCATAAAAGGAAAAAATTGTTAGCAGGAATTAAAATCCAATAGGCGATCTGAAAACAATTTCAGGTGACATTTTTAGTTTACCTTCCTTTTATCTTGAATTTGAAAGAACAATATAATAATAAATTAGGCAAACAATAATGAATATTATTTTAATTTGTGAAAGAAATTAGTTAATTTTGGTATTTAAATTACAACTGGAGGCTGTGTTTGGGGATTTTTTCTGAGGTGTAAAAATCTCTAGGTGGCAATTACTGTTGCAAACATATTTGCTTTTCTATAAGAATTTCAGTAGGTATTTAATAGAAAAGCAAGCTATTTTAGTTCTCCTAGAGTTTCTTGTCGCCCCTGGAGTGCCAACTAATTCTCTGGTGAACTCATTTTTACGAGTCCAAGGCATTACCCCAAATCTACGTCAACAACATAATTATTTCATACCTCTTCAACTCCTTGTTAGCACAGGTGGCTTGTTGGGGAAATCAAAGATGTCCAAAGAGAAGTTTGCTGTTGGATCCTGACTTCGCAGTATCTGCCAGGTGCATCAGAGTCTTCCTTTCTTAGCTGTCCTTCAAGTTTTGTGCAATCAATGCACTTGCAGATGTTAGTACACAGGATCTTGCCCTAAATATAACGAGATAAGTTAAAGGTTAGGTTGAATTATCCTCCCAGTAAACAGAATTCAAAATTGAAGGTCGCTAGTCGCAAAATGCGAATGAATCCTCCAATAATGCAACAGCAAACTAAATTAAATCTCAGTTAATGTAAAAAGTTTATCAAAATCCTCAATTCAATTTGTTTATTTCTGGTTATGAAAAATCTCACCATAATTTTTCTTAAAATTGCTAATGTTCACCTATTCTAAATTAGCCACCGCTGTACTATGACTGCTCTAGTTCACCGGTCTTGTGTCTTAAACTCTCTATGAAAACAAATAAAATTCTGCAGTGCTGAAATTCCATAACTTTGATTATATATATAAAAAATGATTAGAAATTGGAAAACCCTGGCCATCGTGAACTGTCAAACTTGCGATGATCGTATCTTCCGGGTCTCTTGGACCTGCTGTAGGCTTTCATTCACCAGGGAGATGAGAAACAACAATAATTCTAAATATATACATTTGTTTAGAATAATCTAATAATCACTTCTGTTAATAATATAATATTAGGGCGACAATAAATTTTGATGAATATTTACAATTAGCAGTAATTTAAAATAAATATGCTAAGGAAACCATAAAATCAACTGTGAATTGCATTTACCAAGAATTGTGTTTGTCCGTTGCTGTCAAAAATAATCTTATTAAAGAATAATTTAATTTGTTTGTAAGAGTTTCCAAGCAATAAGGGTCATAAACATGCTTTGCTTTGCGTTAAAAAAAATTCTAGCCGCTATAGGTCTTTTTTTAATTGCTGAAAAAATTATTTTTAAAAAATAATTCAAAAGAATAACAAATAATTCAAGTATAAAAATTTACTCAATTATTGAAATCTGATAGTTTTGTTAAATTAAAATTTTGTACTTAAATTTAACTTTTTGTGCTTTACAAACACATTTGCATGAAAAATTGATTTTGACCTAGAATGTTTACAAAACAATAAATTATATTTAAAAACAACTGTAATAAAATTCATTTAAATCTGAAAAAAAACCACATAAGGCACTCAACAAAAAAAGAATTTGGGAAATTGAAGATACGTTTCCACTTTTCCCAGAACAGCACATCCTCTTCAGAAAATTTAATTCGTAAAAATAGGGGAAAATTATATTTTCAAACTATATTAAAATATCAAAAGATGTTAGCTTTATTGTGAATATATGTCACATGCGCGAAATATGAAAAAAAAAAACCAATCACATTTTAAAATACACTTCATAATGCAAGCTTGAATGATATTTTAGAACTTTCACTCGAGCAAAATATTGCCTTAAGCCTTTTCCAACTTTTAGAATTTACATTGTAATAAGTCAGAAATAATATGGTTACCGATGTTCTAGCAACTGTTGAATTTTAAAACTGATCAAACTATACAAATAAAAATCAGATTAAACTATTAAAAACTTGGAACGATGTTAACATTAAATTGTAATCTGCACAAGCGAATTCATTTCTACACCAAGACATCAGCTATCTCCAAGGACAGACACTTTCTTACTTAATTTATATTTTTAAACTGAATTTTTTATCATTGGAATTTTACGAATATTATAAATATTTAATAGCGATATCTGCTAAAAAGAAAATATTATGCGAAAATCTCAGTAAAACAAGTTGTAACATATTCGAATAAGTAATTGTATTCGTTTTAGAATGATAGTTGCTGTTGGGGAACGTGGTTGACTGCTAAACTTCATAGATACAAAACAAAAAAGGGGCAATTTTTACACAATCGTTAACATTTAAAATGATGACACATTCAACGAAAGAAACAATAACATTTTACTTACTTTTAATTAGCATTCTGTTCTTTAGAAGAACCATGCAGCTTCGTTTCGCTCAATTGTTTGTTTTGGTTTTAGCGGGATGAAACACATCACGGTTGCAGTTTACGTGTGACGTCATTCTGAAAATGAAGGGATTTTCCCCTGCCCGATGTAAATTTACGGTGGTGTGCATGTGCAGTAATTTTGCTAACAGATGGGCTGAAACTGTAAAAATACGGGGGTTGCCCTTATTTTCTAACTGTTTAAGGGATGTGGCCGTTTATTTAGTGGGTCAGACCGTATTCCATCAAATACGGCCAATGCCCGTAAAAATTGAAGGGCAAATGACCGTAAATTTACAGTTTTTTTTTACAGTGTGGGTAATAGTATTTAAATGTGTGCTTGTGTGATTTTGAGTGAAAGTGTTTTTTTATTGTTTTGTATGGATGTGTTATGAGTGAATGTGTGTTTTTGAGTGAATGATGGCTTGACAAGTATTTAAAGTAGTATGTTTTCGCGTGTTCTTAATGAAAAGTATTTAGAATCTGTGTTTGTTATCAAAAGTATGTAATGTATCATTAGATATTTAAACTGTTAGGATGAGGTGAGTTGCACACCAGTGATCGGATAGTGGATGGTAAATCACTGTGCTTCTGTGTGTCATTTAATTTATCAACTGTTGGTTGGTGTGTTGGTAAGTAGACATACATTTTCCGGCTTATGTGTTTGGTCAACCGTTTTTTTTAGGTACATTTATTAAAGTGGTAGCTTAAGATGTATTTTTTAGGTCATTTACAAGATTAGGTTTGTAAGAACATTGGGTATTTTTGTGAAACGCGTGGAATGTTGGGTAATAGTATTTAATTGTATGAATGTGTGATTTTGAGTGAATGTGTTTTTTTGCTTTGAGTGAATGTGGTTTTTCTTTTATATTTTGAAGGAATGTGTGTGTTTATGAGTGAATGAGTGTTTGACAAGAATTAAATATCTGTGTGCGCGTGTTTTGTGTGACAAATTTATAAAATTTTTGCGGTGTTTGTAAAAAAAATTAACAACCTGTGAGTGTGTAATTTTAAAAGAAATTATTTTAAAATATCTTTAGATTTATAAACTGTTAGGATGAGGTTAGTTGCGTGCCAGTGATTGGATGGAGGATAAGTATTCACTGTGCTTAGTGTGGGAATTTGGGTACGATTATTTAAAATCTATTAATTTTTAAACTGGTAGCTTTAAGTGTATTTTTTAGGTCATTTGCAAGATTAGGTTTATAAGAACATTGGGTATTTTTGTGAAACGTGTGGGATGTTGGGTAATAGTATTTAATTGTATGAATGTATGATTTTGAGTGAATGTGCTTTTTTTTTTGCTTTGAGTGAATGTGGTTTATTTTTATATTTTGAAGGAATGTGTGTGTTTATGAGTGAATGAGTGTTTGACAAGAATTAAATATCTGTGTGCGAGTGTTTTTTGTGACAAATATATAAAAAAAATTTGCGGTGTTTGTAAAAAAAATTAACAACCTGTGATTGTGTAATTTAAAAGAAATTATTTAAAAATATCTTTAGATTTATAAACTGTTAGGATGAGGTTAGTTGCGTGCCAGTGATTGGATGGAGGATGAGTATTCACTGTGCTTAGTGTGGGAATTTGGGTACGATTATTTGAAATCTTTTAATTTTTAAACTGGTAGCTTTAAGTCTATTTTTAGGTCATTTACAAGATTAGGTTTATAAGAAGATTGAGTATTTTTGTGAAATGTGTGGGATGTTGGGTAATAGTATTTAATTGTATGAATGTGTGATTTTGAGTGAATGTTTTTTTTTTTTTTTTTTTTTTTTTTGCTTTGAGTGAATGTGGGTAAGAAGTGTTAAATAATTACATACAGGGTGTCCGTAAGAGAATGTCCGAGTTTTAATGGTATATTGCAGGAGTTTACTTTATACAAAAAAATCATATGAAATATGCAATTCTTCCTATTCTGTCTGCAGTAAGTCCGGAGTAATGGAAGCAACAGCCTGTGCAATTCTTTCTTTTAAGGTTGGTAAATCGTGGGGTAGGGGTGGAACTCTGTTGGAGTTATTCTTTGTTCATCACCTTCAACCACAACTGTCGAAGGATTACAAATGATACTATTACAATTTGAAACTTGGTCATTCTTTTACGGACACCCTGTATTTTGGACAAGTACTCCATACTTACTACACGTTTTCAATTATAATAGATTTTTACAGGTAGAAAAAGTACCGTTTGAAATGTATAAATTTGCTCCAAGTTGAATGACAAATTATTTTTTATTTTCAGCGATTTATTGCATTGATTTTGTAGCAGATTTTAAGGACATTAAATTTTACCTTTGGGATAAGAACATGTTTTATCGTCACATATCAGATATTTCAAAGTTACATTTTATCAAGAATATAATTAGGAAGTTTTTTGGTTTTAATATTATCTGCTTAGACACATTATCACACAGATTATAAGTGTCACAAGTCGAATTCGTAGATTAGATTCCATGTAAATTTTTTTTGAAAACAAGTATATTACTATAGACAGTTCTACAAAGTACAGACGGAAAAAAGGTGAATAGACAGATTTACAAATAGCATGACATATTTGTTCATGATGTCATACCTTTCTAAGAAAAACAGAATTTTTATAATCAGATGGATATAAAAGAATTTGGAAAAAAGTTAGACAGATGGTTGGACATAAATCTACACACTGTCAAAACCCGCTTCACATTTTTTAATTCTTTCTAATTAAAAATGGATAAACTTAAGAATCGTAGAGGGATACTTTACTCCAAATCTGGGAATCCCGAATTATTGGTATTATGGCAACCTTTGGCGAAAATAGCAATAGCAAAGTTTCTTATCGTGTCACGTTCTCCATACTGCGGTCATTTATTGGTTTTCTCGGCACATGGCGAGGTTTGTTATCATTCGACCTGGCGATATTTTTGAAAAGGCTCCAAATCCAGCCACGATTCTTTAGTTTAACCCCAAAAAAACTAAAACGTCTTTTAATTTAGAAGACGAAAAGCTTTATGATAGGTTCTAAATGACAGTTACTGCAAATATATTTCTTAAATGTTTTTTTTTTTCACTTTTTGTAGCACAAGGAGGTTAATTCGTTGGTTGGATGGTACTTGCAAAGAATCTTCCCTGTTCCACTGTGAAGACAAGAAATTGCGTGCAGAGTTTTCTTATTATTTGGACTTGTCTCTACATCCTCAAATCAAGGATCTTTCACTCAATATCATCAGCAAATTCTTCATGTATGTAAAAGACATGAAATAAAAGACTTTTTCTCCAAATGTTTGATTTATTTTGGCGTTTTATCAAAAGTGTACTTTTACTATTTTATGGTTACTCAATATCGTTTTTTATCACTGCGTAAAAAAGAGTCTAACTAAACTAAACTCCTCGGGGCAACAGCCCATTACTGGGCAAAGGCCTGCCGTGACCAATTCAGCTTTCATGACAAAGGGTCCGGGGTGCTAGACATACGTAACGGTTAATTTCTGGGGCTTAGTACAATAGACTTAAAAGTCACAGTGCTTGGCGATCTTGCCCCCCACCAAGAAAGTCATAAGTCATACGTAACGGTTATGTGGTTACCCACACGAGGGACCCCAGTGTTTAGTTCCCAAACATACCACTGTGTCACTGGGCCGCGTAAAGAAGAGTCACTAGTAGTAAATTTGGTTAACTCTTCCTTTTACCACTTTTGACAAATTAGTACTCTCCATTCCAATACTATGATCCCCACTGCGTACAAAGAGCCAATGACCTAGGTGAACGCAGGTTGTCATTTCGCTTAGGTTTTCACGAGTCTGTCCATTCTTCCATATTTAATTATTCTAACAAATAAATAAACTCAAAGGATTCGTAGATAAATAGATTTAATTTGTGGCCTTTTGAGAAAACTTCAATTTATAGAATTTTTATTGTTAAAAAGCCATTTTTCAATAATGTTTCGACGACTTAAAATCGAAAATACAGACGTAAGGGAAGCAGAAACATCCAGTCAATGCTTACAAATAGCTGTTGATAGAAAATTTTTCAATTACATTTGAACCTGAGTAGTTTTTTCAATATATAAAGTGCATATAAAAAGAACCTATATATATACCGCTAAACCTAAAATACCTAAAATTAGTAACTGGAATAGGAAAAGTTTTCCTAAAAATCTTATTTTTCCCACCTTACAGCATATGGATTAAACCACAGCATAGGTAGCATTTTCAGCCATTTTTACTAAATTCTCAAATGGGATAAGATGAATTTTAAATTAAAGAAAAGTATATTTCAAGCCTATTACTTATTAACCCTTTCAGTCCCAAAAATTTACTACACTACAGAAACATCTGATATTCACAAAATAAGCTTTTTTTAGGACAAATATATGAATTCCATAACAAAAAAATTCATTTAAATTTTTTAAATGGTTTTTGAAACAATGCCAAAATCTACAACTGTGGGAAAACAACAAAATAAAAATATATATATTACCTAAAAACACTTCGAGTTATATAGTATCTGACCATTTTATTAAAAAAAATTAGTAATTATTTTAACCGAAATAGTTTAAATTGTGTTTTAAATATGTAGAACTGAAGTGAACTTATTAAAAATCAGGAGAAACGCTTGTTGACTATTTTCTAAATAAAAAAAAAATAGTAGTTCTGACTTCTATTGAGATTAATGTAAAATATTGTCTAATAGAACAAAGTGTGAAGAATCGAATGATGTGTGTTTGGATGTCATAACGGGACATAAACATTTTGAAAAAAATATTGAAAGTGATGATGCCAAATTGCATCACTGGAACTAAAAGGGTTAAAAAACTGATCAATAGAAATTAATGTGCGTATGGTAATCGTTAAAAAAATCTCTTCCAAAGATTTGCTAAATATATTTACTTTAACACAAAGTATGGTATGGTAGGTACATAAATATTAAAGCTTGTGTGCTTGTTCAGAGAACCGCTTATAAGCTTTCGTCATGTGGGACGACACAGAAAGGGTTTTTTTTTACAAGCACAAGAGACACACAAAGGAAGGACAACGCAAACACAAATAAACACATTTATTGACTGACACAAACATCCATGCCTGACCGGGATTCGAACCTGACCCCGGCAGCTCCAAAGGCTAGCATCCTAACGATTGCGCCACCGGGGAGGCAACACAAAGTTATTGGCCTAACGAATAAACATGAGGTTAATTTCAACCAGCACGCAATTTCCTTTGCATATGTACATGTATAAAGAAACTGGTTTAACAGAAAATGAAAGAATTATTAAGACTGAAGAGTATTAGATTAATGAAATTTTAATCAAAACTTATTTAGTCTTATTATTTTTCAGTAAGTTACTAAAAATGTATAAATTTATTAAATATTTTGTAGGGAGACAGGCAAATAACCTTGCAGACACTTGCCATCCCAACACAAAATCTTTTGCCTTAGAAGTACGAAATTTATTTCACCC
Source organism: Hylyphantes graminicola (assembly GCA_023701765.1). Lineage (NCBI taxonomy): Eukaryota > Metazoa > Arthropoda > Arachnida > Araneae > Linyphiidae > Hylyphantes > Hylyphantes graminicola. The sequence goes on from CM043119.1 coordinate 55,741,813, forward strand.
TGGACGGAGTTTCTACTGCAACAAAACTGCATGCATAAAAAAACTAGTTTTACAGAACTGGACATCACCGTAAATAAAACTTTAAATGTTTTTTTTAATCTCAGACGAATGAAGACATATTAATTAAAGGCTATAGTTAACCCGGAAGCACTCGCCTGGGGTCTGATAGACCCCAGATAGATTAAATACACTTCTAGATATGAAACTCTGATTGGATTACCATTATAAGGATTTTCTATATTAAAATTGACTTACACACTAACTCCCCCAATTGTGTCAAAGAGAACTAATGTAATGTTTCACGGCTGCCTTTTTCTAGCCTCCTTTAGGAGCTTTAGCACAGTCAATTGCGCCTCGTAATTTAGAACCCTGGTCAAGAGACACTTTCATTTTTTTCTAAGAAGAATGGAATCATGAAACGAAACTCGTTTCTTGACCAAGGTTTTCAATTACGAGGCATAGCCAATTATGGCTAATTACGGCCAACACATCCAATTACGCCTCATAATTTAGAACCCTGGTCAAGTGACGAGTTTGTTTTCTTATGATTCTATTCTTTTTTTCCCTTCTTGATTAGTCCCTTCCCCCTTCTTGATTAGTAAGTGTCTCAAAGTTTTTTTGCGTTTGGATTATTCTTTCAAGCTGCAGACCACTCCGAACAGCGAGCGTTATTTTATAACCACCCGTACATTTCGAAGAAACAGTAGATTTGCAATCGGAAAGTCCAATTATGCCAATCACAAATCAATCATTAATAGTGTATTAGTTCCGTTCGACACTTTGGGGGCGCTAGGCATCAGATTGAGTTCTCGGTTTAGAAGATTCTTAGTCTATGGTAAGTTAGCGCGAGTGCTGCCGGGTTAAAGAGGGTTAATAATGGCTTAGTAAATAATTGATTGTTTAATAATGCATTGCGACAAAACCCTGGAGCTAGAAAAAGAAAAGAAACGAAAGCTAGAAACATGTTTAGCATCAAATTCTTAATAAGAATTTTTTGCCTTAGTTTTAGTTGTTAAAAGAAGCCACTAGGTTGCAATTTTTTAAGCATGGTCTTAAATAAAAAGCATGGGCAATAGGTATCACCACCACAAATGTCAAGTTGGTTGGTATAGCTGGTATACTGTTGCGCTCGAGGTACCTTATAACATACATAATTCGTAGTTAGGGTAGATACATTTATATTTCGACTTGTGTGCTTGATCAGCCATAATGGTAATGGTAATAGATTGCGGCTGCCTATTTCTAGCCTCCTTTAAGAGCTTTAACACAGCCAATAATTCAGAACAGCCTCGTAATTTAGAACAATGGTCAAGTTACAGCCATAATTCTTAGTAGTTGTTGAGTTTGCATCTTACTTATATTAGTTCTACATAGCCAATACATGCCTCGCAAGTTAGGACCTGGGTCAAGTGACGAGATCGATACCTGAGCAGGCACCCAGCAGAAATTCGAGTGACATCGTACGCTAACGCCGGGCGTGAGGCTGAAGGGCGATCTTTTCTTTTTTCCCCACACTACTCGGGTTTGAGTTGAGTTATTTTGAATTATCTTCGCACTAGAGCTACGTGAGGGCTATTGGCTATGGCCGTCGTAAGTTAGAACCACAGTCAATACGCGTTAGTTAGTCCCGACGCACAGTTAGACGACGCCGCTCATGTGGTTTCTTGGAAAACCACACGAGGTGGAGAGGAAAGCCAAGCCAGCGGTGTAATCGTACGGACTATAATCAGGACTGTAACAGGTGCGGGTCCGATTCCCGCCTTTGCCCTGGGTGTACTTCCTTTCTCAGTATCAAAATTTCAAATCAACTGCTGCATTTTGTAAAATTTATAAGCCATTTAAAATATAGTCAAAATCCCTTAAATAGCTTCGATTCCAATTGGCCTCTAAAACGAAACTAGCTCTTTTGCCTCTCTATTCCCGCTATAATTGGCTGCGATCAAACCCACTATATGCCACCAGGGCTCCTTATAGTATTGGCGGGAATGGAAATAGTTTTCGAAATTATGCAAATCCGGTGTAAAGCACTACGCCACACTTTGTAAGACAACCAATGATAGTAAGGGGGTGTGTGCGACTATCCGGAAATAAAAGTATTTATATGAGCACCGTTATCCAATTCCTCCTTTTAGAACTTGTAGCTTAGAGTTCATTTTGTGAGACTGGTTTATTTGCTAAATAACCAGTCTGTCAAGATAAGTTTCATCAGCATCTAAGGTAATTCGTAGTTTTAAGTTGTATACTTGCTTCGTTTATAGTCTATTTGACTTTTATTTAATTCGAATGAGTTATATATAAAAAAAAGTAGCTATTGGCAAGCTGACCGTGTCCGTCTGTCTGCCCCTCCGAAAGTACTTTCCAAAATCTGTATACGTAGGAGCTTAAAAATTCTTTTTTTGTTGGCTATGACCTCGGGAACTCAACTGTTGGACATGCTTTTTGTCGGTCTGTCTATTTTTTGTCGAAGAACTTCCCGTTGAATAAGTATTTGAATTTAGTTCTAAAAAGAGTAAAAATTTTAAAAGCTTAATCGCAATTGGATGCTGCGTTTTAAATAATTTAGTCCGACTTTGTCTAAAAGTCATTCAGCTATGTTACCTATCGGCGGGTTTGTTTTTGTCTTTTGCTTTCTGAGCAAAAAAAATTTCAGACGGTCTGCAAGAACTTAAGGGGTCACAGGAGTCTTAAAAATGTGCAAAGAAGATACTACATAGCATAGTTTGATCTCTCTTGTAATTTTTTAACTACTCAATAAATGAGTATAATTTTTTTTTTTGTAATTCTACAAGATTTATTTATTATAAAACAAGTTTTAAAATTCATGAAACTTTAGCAAAAACTAAAATAAATGATATTAAACATGAAGGTACTTGAACACACTGTGATTAGGCTTGCGCGGCAAATTGTGAGGTCAAAATTGAAAAAATGACCAAGAAAATGACTTTATATTGTACAAATATGTACAAACAAAGACTTATACCTAAATTCTCAGCTCAATTTTAATTAGAAATTATTTTAAAAAAAATTTAAAATCAAAATTTAAAATTTTTTATTAATTTTTTTAGAAAAAAGTTCTTAAAATAATTTCTAATTAAAATTGAGCTGAGAATTTAGGTATAAGTCCTAGTTTGTACATATTTCTACACTATAAAGTCATTTTCTTGGTCATTTTTCCAATTGAAGAGCTTAGTGGAAGAACGTGCTAAGTGACAAAAAGGTGAAAACGAGATAATGAGCTTCAAAGTTTTTAGTTTGCAACTTTTCTGTCATTCACAAAATCATAGTTTTTTCGGTATGATATTTTAGTTTGGTTCTTCAAAATACTTGTTGTCTTTTGGCTTAGTCGTACGTTACGTAATAACACGTCATTTACGGAACGCGCGTGACGCCTCCTGCACTTGGCATGTTTTTCCTCCGAAATGCTTCAGATTTTTTCAGTCGTTTAGTGGAAGAACGTGCTAAGTGTCATTTTTTAGGTAAATTTGATCCATACGAGTTTCATAATTTCTGTTATAACATTTAGATTTTCAAAATTCTTTTTTTGTTTGGAAGACAGATCTTCACAGATATCTTTTATACTTTTTAATCGTTTGCCTGTCCGTCCGTCTACATACCTTTCAATCTCCGATACAAAGCGCCTGATTTAAAAAATTCTTTTTTTTTGGTTCGAACGTACTGAAATAGATGACAACAATTATAGTGTTTGGCCATCTGCCTGTACGTCTGATTGTTATTTTGTTTCTGTCCGTACGTCCTACTACCCCCCCCCCCCCCAACTTTTGTACCCGTCCAATTTTTAAAGTTATCCATTATCAATTACCTAATATAAAATATAAGGTAATAAAAGTATTGCGATGGGTTTAAAATACAAAAGGAAGATTTTGTGCTTTCTACACGTTTGTGCTCATTCTAATTTTTTTTTTACATTGATCCGTCTGTCTGTCTGAAACAACTTTACAGTTCAAAATAAAGGAGTAGTGTAGTGTAGTGTAATCGTTTCCGGGTGCCTATTTCTAGCCTCCATTAGAAGCTTAAACACAGCCAATAACGCCTCGTAATTTAGAACCCTGGTCAAGTGACGAAAATACGAGGCGTGTTTTTTAAGTAAGTACCGTTTTGCCACACAGAGGGCGCGGCGCTGCGATCGGCGTTCTGCGCATGCGCACTGTGTACCTACATCTCTTGTCTACTCACTGACGATATTGCAATCCGATTTGTCATTGTTTTACGTTTTCTGCTGAGTGTTTAAAATGTCTCCGATAACCGTGAGTCCCGCCGACTGTTATGTACGGTCTGTTATAAGATTTCTTAGTGCTAAAGGCCTAAAATCAATCGATATTCATCGTGAGATCTGTGCAGTTTACGGACAAGACATTATGAGTGATGGAATGGTAAGAAAGTGGGTGAGATCATTTAAAGAAGGCCGCACGAATGTTCATGATGAACAACGGAGTGGGCGTACTCCTTCAGTCGTTAATGAAATTTTGGTGCAGCAAGTGGACAATAAGGTGAGAGAAAACAGATGCTTTACCATTCCATCACTCATAATGTCTTGTCCGTAAACTGCACAGATCTCACGATGAATATCGATTGATTTTAGGCCTTTAGCACTAAGAAATCTTATAACAGACCGTACATAACAGTCGGCGGGACTCACGGTTATCGGAGACATTTTAAACACTCAGCAGAAAACGTAAAACAATGACAAATCGGATTGCAATATCGTCAGTGAGTAGACAAGAGATGTAGGTACACAGTGCGCATGCGCAGAACGCCGATCGCAGCGCCGCGCCCTCTGTGTGGCAAAACGGTACTTACTTAAAAAAACACGCCTCGTAGATACGGACTTCAAATTTGATACACGTATTTCCTGTGCTAGTAGGACGTGAAAATAAAGTTTTCTATAATATTATGCATGTGAAAAGAGTAGCTGCCATAGAACTTTTAAGGTTTGAAAGTTATTAAAAATACTTTATAAGGGATATAATGACTTTTAAATGAGCGTTTCGATTTATTAATCGGTAATTGAAAGTAATATAGTGTTACACATCCCTAGTTTTGTTTTAAAAAGATATTGGACACCCATTTTATACATTTTGTTTGTCCGTCTGTCCCTACTGTAGCGATTTCTTTGACTATTTAAGTTAAAAGAAAGTAGGTTATATATAAGTTATTTTAGAACTTCTTGCTTAATGTTAGATGAGTAAGTTTATAATTGAAAATATTTTTTTAAAAATACATTATCACTGAAATTATAAACTAAATGCATAATATAATAATAATACAAACCAACTTAATGAAAAGTATACAAAAAGATAGTAAAAGAAACATAAATGCATGTGATTAAAATAAATATTAAATTTAAAGATGTAAGTTTTCGCAAAATAAATTTTTAAATAGTTTTTCGATTAGAATAATCGAATTTAAAAACAAACTTATATTAAATAAACTGATATTAAAAACAAGTTGTGTGGCAAGATATAGATCCTACGGATACTTACGTTTTTCTTTCTTATTTTTAATGGGTTTAATCAATTTTAAGAAAGATACTTTAACAGAATTTCTACAGCAATAGAATATGATCGTTTAAACAATTTATTATTACAATCGTGGTGCATCGTACTTTTTTTTAAAGTCATCGATATTTTAATAAATATTAAGAACTTATAACGTTTTATACATTATTACTTTTTTTACATCAATTATAATAAACATATTGTTTGGTTTGGTTTGAATTATCGTCGCACTAGAGCTACACGAGGGCTATTGGCGACAATAAACATATTGTAGTTTTACATAACTAAGCAATACCTGGATTAAATTTGTACTTACCATATAAGCTGCTATTCGCATGCACGTTCAAGCAAAAGTTCAGCTTTCCGCTTGCTTCTTAATTCCTATTTAATAATTTTAGGAGTTTAGGACATTCCACAGAATGCGTTCGATAGCTTTAGAGATCAAGCGTAAAATGGCTTTAAACTATTTTTGTACCAGTAATTCATTGTTTTAAGAAGCCAGATGCTTTGAATGCAATGTTGCTTTAACGCGAACTGCGATCTCGGCAGGTGCAGCTTTGTTTTAATTATACCATCTGTTCGCTGCTAAATTATCGATGTTTATTACAATAAAAATCAGAAGACATTTTAAGATCAGACGATGTTTTTTAAAATGTGAAACCTTTTGTAAAATAAAAATGCACTTTCTCCTGCTTTGCTAAATGGACTAAAACCAGGTTTTAAGCAATATAAATTTTATTTCATTGGTTATATTTAATAAATAAAGTTAATTAGTGTATATTAATTATATTTTGTTCAATTCATTTTGATTAAAACTACAAAAGATCCATTTATTTTGCTATTAATGCAAGCGAAAGTCGAAATTTTCCGCGAACGATGTCACTTAGCACTTTCTTCCACTAAACGATCGTACCGGAATCGGACGATTTCGGAGGGAAAAAATGCTAAGAGCCCTTAGCACTTTCTTCCATTGAAAAAGTGGCGAAAATTCGCGCACCTTCCAACTTCGTTTACGAAAAAAGTACGAAATCGAATGTTTTCTAAAAAATTGAAGGCTGTTATGTTTAAGGAAGGTAATAACATAAACATTAACACAAAAATCTCAGTTTTTTCAAAAATGTCACTTAGCACGTTCTTCCACTCAGCTCTTCAATTTTGACCTCACAATTTGCCGCGCAAGCCTAATCACAGTGTGTTCAAATAGCTTCATGTTTAATAACATTTATTTCAGTTTTGGCTAAAGTTTCATAAATTTTAAAACTTGTTTTATAATAAATAAATCTTGTAGAATTACATATAAAAAATTATACTCGTGTATTGAGGAGTTAAAAAGTTACATGAAAGATCAAACTATGCTTTGTAGTATCTTCTTTGCACATTTTTAAGACTCCTTAGACCCCTTAAACCATTTTAACTTAAAAACTGGAAAAGGTCCCGTTCTTTTAAAGTGTCATTTTTTGAATCTGATATTTTGATTGTGACTACGAAAAATACCATTAAGTTTTGTCTTGTACTAAAACAACTGCTACAAGTTTCTATGCAAGACTAATGATCGACTACTTACTACTAACCCATTCAACCTAATTAAGTTTTACCGACCATAAAATTTATTTAGAGTAACTATTAATTACAATGTTGGATATGCCTTCAATTGTGACTTGTTTACTCTGGTAAGTTTGTAAAGCAGTATTTGTTTCCGATATTTTTGGGAATGAGGGTCTTAGGGGAATTTATCCACTTACGACCTGGCATCCCCATTTGGGAACAATTTTTAAAACCAACCTCCCAACAAACAATTAACATGTTAATTAGTTCCGAAATTGATGTGGTCCGAAAGAAGTTTTCAGCCTTTGATTACATGTGCCAGTCATTTATTTCTATAAAAAATCAAGTTGAAAGAGGTTCAATACGATATTAGAGTTCTTAAAAAATATTTTAAATTATTTTCAAAAAATTCTTGGTAGTTAATTTCAAAGGCATTTTGCATTAAAAACAAGATTAAAATAATCTTGACTACAAATAAATGATACGGCCCTTTTTTGTTGCATTTATAGCACAAAAATTTGTCTTTTAGAGTTTAAGGCGTATCCCTAAGTAGCTATTAAACAAAATATTAAAAAAAATTCTTTGAAAAGCATACTTGGCATATATTTGTATAAAAAGTATGTTTAGATTAAGAATATACTTGCAGTATTTTTCAGGGGTCTTAAGAGGTTATAACTAAAAAATTAAAAGTTTGACTTGCTTGCAACTTCTATAAAAATGAACTACAGTAAACTCCCGATTATCCGCGGGTGGATTATCCACTTTGCGGATTATCCGCGGGTCATGACTCTCTCCCCCCCCCCCCCCCCCCTTTTTCTCTGCAAAAATAATAATTTAACAAATCCCAGAAAAATTTTTAGTTTTTTTTAATACGTGTTGAAAAAATGCATTCCAAGAACAGCGAATTCCTCTTAGAAATGACGAACACATTCAAGGAACGACGAATAAATTAAAAAAAAACGAAGAATGCATTAAGAACAACGAGCAACATTAAAATAAGGATGATATAGGAAACCTGGATTGGTGTGTGCCAAAATGTGTTCGGCCAGGTGCACATCACGTGTAGAATTTTGCCGAAAAGCGTCATTTGTAAAATAAGCTGTTCGCGATTTTAGTGAATTGCTTTGCGTGATTTTGATAGCAAAATGAGTGGGAAGCGAAAAAAACTTCTTTAAAAAAAGTCTTCAATCACAAATAAGAATGAAAGACAATCACCAATAGCATAAGAATAAGACAAACTTCAATCACAAATAAGAATGAGAAGGCTAATAAACAGAACAAAAAATTGACCGACTTTTTTGTAAAATTGTATAAATCTTCATATTTCATAACTGTTACATATTTTACCTTACTTTTATGAGAGCAAAAGCAATTTTGTGGATATTTTCTTTACTTTTGCGGATTATCCGCGAATTCGCTTATCCGCCGATGCCGCGCCACCCAATTCCGCGGATAATCGGGAGTTTACTGTATATTCAAATTTAGGCGCAAATTAATGGTTTAGTTCAAGCATATAATTTGCGGCCCCGCCTTTCAATGCGAGATCTTTTATAGTGATTAATACAAATTAATATATCTACAGAACCGCTTCGCAATATTCAGGCTTTTCATTTATTACAGGTTTGCAGCGATTTTTAACTCCTACCGCAGCGACGTTATATGCATTTTTGGAGTGTTCAATAGCTGCATTGCTCGACTTTGTTTGAAAAGTCATTAAGCTCCTGTCGGGGGTACAACTTCGGTAAGTGTTCAATTCGAAATATTGTTTGGCCTTCGTTGCTTAATGGTTGCGTTGGGGGCCTTTTCAGGTGTCGACTCGTCACTTGACTGGGGTTCTAAAATGCGATGCACGTCGCCAACAGCCCTCGTGTAGCTCTACTGCGACGATAATTCAAACCAAACCCTTGTTTTTTAAACTTATATTTTAAAAGAGCTGTAAGAACTAAAAAAACTGCCGTCTTAACTTTAAAAGAACTTGACCTTTTAAGTGTCAATTTTAATCGGATGTTTTGCTTGATTTTAATAACTTTAAAGTAATTTCTCCTATTTAAACAACTGTTGCAATTATTGGTTTCTAGACATGATTAACTATTTACAACCAAATCATGATTCTTTCTAAATTATGTTTTATCCGCCATGTATTTTACTTGGAGTATAACTATTTTAATAACTTTATTAATATAAACCAAGAAACTATAAGTGGAATAAAAAACAAATCGTATTGGCAGCCTGGAAATTTAAATTAAATAAGTTTCAATAAGTTACTTTATTAAGTTTATGTTGCATTTTGTATTGCAGATTGGCTGTCTTGCTTCCACAACCGCAACCGCTATTTGTACCCGTAGTAAACTTCCTCCGAGATCGTACTTCGTCACTTCAAGTGTACAGCTAATTGAATAACCACATCGGTTGAATGCCTTCAATTGTCATTTGTTCACTCCGGTAAGTTTATCCAGCAGTATTTGCCTTTTCAATGTTTTTAAACACTCAAAATAAAACTTAATTCAACTTTTAAATTCTATTTCTTTAAAAAAAATAAAGTGACCTGTTCCATGGCATACATTTTAAAATTAAATTTTTTGAAAATTGCGTGTTGCTAGAAAATATCTAGCTTGAATTCGATGAAAGGCCTAAAATCTCAACTTATGCTCTATCTTTTAAAAAAAATCTTATTTTAACACTCAGTATTAAACCTTTTGCTATGTAAGCACTTTGTTGCCGCGGAACTTGTTATAGGAATAGCATTATCGAATCCTTACTAGTAGGCCGTTTTGAAAGTTAGAGTTGATTGCAATAAGTACTATTAAATGAGTAGCATAAATTTTTAGTTCAGTTACTCAACGGCTGTTTTTTACAAGGTAGTAACAAGCTTACTTACTGTAGTCCTTTTCTTCAAGACAAAGACTTCGAAATACAGCTAACAAAGTTTAATGGTATGCATTTCTACTGCAGATCTTAATTTAAAAACTATTTAAAATACTTATGCATCTCGAATCTATAATAATAAAAGAGTGTCTGTCTGTGTGTACGTCTGTGGATCACAAAAGACCTACTTGGACTGCTCTAAAAAAAAAATTCGAAGTTTTTAATAGATTTCTTTTAATACCTACGTGTGCACCTGAGGCTTAGTTTTTTCATATTTGATTGTGATTTTTAATTAATATAATTAGTTTAAAAAAACGTCATCCGCGTGGGATTGCGTTACCATAACAGGGCTTGAAAATACATGGACCTGGCCGAAACGGGGGCTTGACGCCATTCTCTATTAGTTTGATTGATTGAGTTTGGTTGAGGTATGCGCTCGCCCTAAGGCTGCTTCTTCCTCTATTAGTGCTTGCTTTTTTAAGTGCGCATGCGCCAACCCGAATTTAATTTTGTTTTGATTTTGAGTGTATTTTCAAAAGTAAACATGCCTCTAAAAGGAAGCAATGCGAAGTTAACGGATTCCCAGTAAGGCGGAGCATACTGCTAGTGCTAGAATAATCGTTTAGGTGGTGACTTAACTAATGGTTGTTTAAAACAATTATAGATTAGATTGCTGGCTTCATCTTCTGCAGAGCAAGAAAAGTGAACTCCAGAGTCGAAATGCATGCTTCATGACGGGTAAGTCTTGGTCCTTTTTTGTTTTAAAGAAATGCAGTTATGCTCACTACAAGGCTTGCTGAATAAAGATTTTTTTAATATTTAGGGTTCCTTCATTCTTCAGCAACGCATGCCCATTAGGACTTCCTAGAACGTTCGTCAACCAACAGCGAGGCGTCGGTTCATCGTCAGCGAGGCGTCGGTTCATCGTCAGCGAGACTTCTGATGTCAAAGATTCAAGGTTATCTGATGCCCTCTATGTACGAGGTAGTTTTATTATGTTATTTAAAACGGTAACGCTAATCGGAATTACTAAAATTTTTACTTCGTACGAATCTTTGCTATTGAGGGGGAAAACGCCTAAAAGTTAATGGAAATGCGGAATTTGCATTGCGGGAGTCGGGTTCCAAATCTTGTTCTTCCAAGCTTGATCGTGGTTCAAAATTAAGAAATCGGTAGAGTCTAGAGCAGCCTTCATATAGCTCTAGTGCGATGCTATTTCAACCAAGCCGAACTTTCAATGTTGCACTTAATTGGCCGATTAATTCAGATTTATGCAATTAGGCTTTCCAAAATTGTAAATGGTTGTTTCAGTTTTTTACTTTTAATTAACGGGCAGAAAGTTTAAAAGTGACTAGATATGGAAGGCTTAAAAAAAACATTTATACGGTCCTTACTGTCGGCAAACTCCTGCCAAATCCTCTGACCAGGGGATAGGCATCAAAGCAAAGAGCGTAGGAATGCTCTAGAAGTTCCCTTTGAAAGGATGCAAAATCTTGATCTGAACCGACAAACTGACCAAAGTCTTTACTAACAGGGCCGGTGTGCCCTCTTCCGGGTGGAAGATTAGACTTTGGGCCTTAAGGTGTCTTGAACACGTTGCGATGCCTCGAGTGGTTTTCCGCGTAGAGTAGCCGTGCTCGTGGTGAACTCCGCAAACTCACTCGGCATCCTATTCCCGGAAGGGAGGCAAATGGCAATCTTCCCTCCAACGAACACGACCTGCCTCGACTGTGTCGAGCCAACTGTGCGACGGCTCTAGGATTGTCGGCTGCCTCTCGGATGGGAGTAGCCCTTCGTCTTTGGATGGAGGGTCTTTTGGTACACCTTGTCAGATTACGTACAGGGCCCAAGTGCCCTCTTCCGGGTGGAAGCTTGGATGCAGTGAATGACTCTGGTCGGGAGTAGCTCCTCTCCTTGGGTATCTTGAACACGTCGCGATGCCTCGAGTGGTTTTCCGCGTAGAGTAGCCGTGCTCGTGGTGAACTCCGCAAACTCACTCGGCATCCTATTCCCGGAAGGGAGGCAAATGGCAATCTTCCCTCCAACGAACACGACCTGCCTCGACTGTGTCGAGCCAACTGTGCGACGGCTCTAGGATTGTCGGCTGCCTCTCGGATGGGAATAGCCCTCGTCCTTGGGTAGAGGGTCACCTAAGTGAGAGACTACGTACAGGGCCCGTGTGCCCTCTCCCTGATCGAGAACTGAAAATAAGACGTAGAGGGGATAGAGTCCAAACATGGAATACGAAATCGAAAGATGGTGAAATCTAGTTTGGACGATAGTCCCTTCCTGTTGGAGTTGCTGGCAGGTGATTCCTGTATAAACTGTCCCACATGAAAGCCAAACTTTTCTAGTTTTCAATCTCCATTTGAGCCAAGTCTTTTTCTATGTTAATCCAAGTCTCTTGGTCTCCCTCTCCTCCTAGTATTAAATAACTAGATATTTGTAATTATTTTGGTGATATTAGGTGACGGAAGAAAAATATCCCTACAATTGCAGATGTCCGTCCCCCACAAGATTAAACGGTTATCTGTATTAACGCTATAAAAAAAATCAGTTGCTTAAGATGACTTCTAGCCAACTCTAAAGGTTTTAACGCAGTTTGACATTATTTTGGGTTAAAAAAAATAATTTTTGCGCGTGCGGCGCAGACAAATTGCTTATTTAAATCCCGCATTTCGGGTGCTACGGTAGATCACGTTACTAACTAAACTAGTCTTAAAAATTATAATCCTAACAGATAAAATCGGCGATTATGTGAATATAACTAATCGTACTGGGGTTAATATTTCAAGGAACGTTAAAATATATTGCGTGTAAAAGCGAGTGGTTACAACCAATTACTAAATTTTGCCAAGTAATTTGCTTTTCTGTAAGCTGGAAACTGTTAAATCGGAATATAGTCGTGTTGGAAAGATCTTTCATTTATTTTAAAACTGAATTTCTTGTAGCTGCTAAAAGTGTTAAAAAGTAATGAAACATTAACTTCGTTAAAGTGTTATGAGCTTTTAAATGCAATCGAAACCAGAGTATATATAAGTATAATTTTTGTCTATCTGTAGAATTAGCCTTGTACGAGTTAATGCAGTGCCTTTTTCTTAAATTTATTGGTTATTTTAACGCCTTAATTCTACTCGGTGTTTGAAAGCTCGATCAGAGATTGTTTTGGATGCTCTATGGGTGGAGAATAAGTTTGGTGACTAAACGGTGAATAAATTCTTCAAGGAGAGATGGTTACCAGGAACTAGGTATTTAAATGATAAAAAATTTATTTTAAAATCTTGATAATCATGTTACCATTATATATACATATATTTTAACGCTTTACAGTTCAGTCTATTAGTATTGCCGACGGCCAAGTTCCTAAAATCCATTGATTTATCCAGTCCGGGAATATCGTACTAAATTTTCTTTCACCAATTATACAAGGAAAATTTTAATGCACGGCGTGATGCAGTCTGATTAGTTAATTGACCTTAAGCTGGTAAAAGTGTGTGCAAGGTGTTCAAGTGCCAAAATGACTAACAATCTTGTAGCTCTGTAGCGTTAACTCAAGCAAGCTAATAAGGCCTGGGTTAAGTCTGAAGTCTGAAACTAGCCTCATAATCTTGACACTGGTATTAACACAACGGGTAATTTAACATTTTGTTTCTGCCTTTTTAAATTCGTGGGCTCTGATCCAATTTCCGGTAAGAATGCTCACATCTATATGCAAACTCGTGTTAAGAAATTAGAAGTTCCTGTGGGGACTAGATCGGAAGCTTTGCGACATGTTTCGACTCGTTACTTGACTATGGCTCGAAATCCACCCAACACCAACCATCGTGTAGCTCTAGTGCGACGATAATCTAAACTAACTTAAATTAGTATGCGAACTGAATGCAGTGCTCGCAAGCTAGATGGGCTCGTGTACGCATGCAGTTAAAATTATTGAACAGCTTTAAGTCTCCAAGTGGTAATTACTGTTTTGTGTGGCTCAGTGCGAAGGAAATTCAAACCTTAAAATCCTATGTTTGTTTAAGTCGGGTAGTTGCTAAGTGCGTATCTTTTGTAATGAGACTAAATTATTCAAAAATGTAGTCTAACTTTAAAGCTGATTGGTGTTAATATTAAAGTTAAACTAGTTGTTCTTCAATATCTAGCGTCTGAGTTATGGAGTTTTTAATTAAGTTACCCTGATGAAACTCTCATTATGGCTAATGTCGCTAATAGCCTTCGTGTAGCTATAGTACGACGGCAATTCAAACATGCTACTTGAAAACTCAACAGAAGTACCGATGAACCTAAATTTCTAAACCTTATACTGAATTGATGCCAATTACTGATTTGCTAGACAACAATGCTATAAATATATTCGTTGATTTTGAAAATTTAACGTGTACGTTTAGATGCATCGAGCACTACATTTGGCTTTCTCAAGTTTGCACACAATGGTTGACTAGAGATGTCAATAATTTTCAAAACTTTGGTATCGATAAATTATTTCAACAAAACAGTTTAGCACTTTTGGGTTCGCATGTTGGATATCAAACTTGAAAGTTCACTTCCAATTGTACGTTATTTAGTGTACTTAAGCGCGGGAAAAAATGGTAGGCTTAATCCAACGCTGAGCAAGATAGTCGGCCAATTGTTGCAAGCAAAAATATTTTTTCAAGTTTATATTTCATTTATAAAATTTAGTTTGGGAATCCATAATTTGAATAGATTCGATGTTCGGCAACTAAATATTAGTTTTAAAATTAATGTTTCACAAATAATATTTTAAGTGTATTGGACTATTAATGGTAGAACAAAATTTGAAATAAATTATAAATTAATGGCGTTACACTGAATTGCAGCCGTAAAAAGTTCCCCCAACATCATGGAAGGGATGGTCAAATTATGATTGCCCTTATACCAAATTTGTGGGTTAAATTCTTCTTGGATATAGTATGCACCCCTGTAAGCTTGCTTCCTAATGTGCAAATTCTACAAATAGCGTATAAAAGTTTGCATCCTGTTTTAGTTTGTGGTTAAAACGAGTGTTTTAGGTCGCTTTTTTTTTCTTTGCCGCGGCAAGTAGTTTTCGCGTTCAAAGCTTATTACAGCCTTTGCTAAACGCTCGAGGACGCCGCAATCTGAAACCAGTTTGCACTTAAAATATTTTGGACCTTCTAGAAAAAATTAAAGGAACCGATTCGTAGTTTAAATTTCTTGCTGTAGCAAATTCTTAAACTAATGTAGGCCTCTTTCTTGGAATTGTTATATTCATCGGCGATAATTATTAATGGACTAGTTTGGTTTTTAGCTCTTATTTTTAAGAAATCGCCGAAACTTTAAAGTTAAAAGCTATTTCAATTAAAATAATTATTTTGGATTTGGGAGCTACACATATCTAGTTAAAATTTGTACTCTACCATCTTAACTTTTTAAACTCTAAGAAATATTTTGTTTTCATCAATTGGCTGACTATCGCGCTAGGCGTCAGATAAGCGTGGAAACAATGGTAGCTAGGCTAAAGTTCACTAAATATCGTGTTCGATTGGGCAACGTTTGATATCTAACATGTGAACCCAAAAGTACTAAACCTGTTTGGTATCGACAAATTATTTTAAAATAATTTTAACAGTATTTTATTGTCCTCCAGTAAATTCTTTTGGCATCTCCAAATATCTCGATGGTGGAAAAGTTCTCTTTGAAAACAGGTAGAGAACCTAAAGAAGCCAGTTGCTGTTTGCGAGCATAGAGGATTGTTGGGTTGTTCGGTTGGAAATGAGTCGTACTAAAGCTACACATTTGTTATTGGTGAAACAAGGGTTGTAGTTAACTGCTGATGGCCGTCATCAATTGCTCTTCCATCTGGACTTGATCGTCAATATATATGCATCTGTTGTATGTATTTAACGCATTCGGTACCCCCTCGGTGAACGCTACAAGTTAAAACATAGCTATGAAATAATATCATAGTGAACCCTATGCCTTTCAGTTGAGAAACTGCTTCAAAACTCAAAGAAATACGCGCCTGCAAAAGCAGCGAATCGCCAAATATAGTAATTTTGGCTTGAACCCAAATCTTCCTTGCCCCTTTTCGTTTGATACGGATGACCGTTAATACTTAACGTTTAGACAATATTTTAAGTTTCTTCCTTTTAATTTTTTTTGATTAATTGTTTAAATTCTGCCACAGATATTTAAATTACGCTTGGAGGCTTACGCTGTTTCATTACCTCCGTACGTAAATATGAACTCCTACTCTGATTTCTGTTTAAAATTCTGCAGCCGTTAATAGCCCCCTCCCCCTCCCTTGTTATATCTAATGCAACGTTGTCTGCCAAATATAAGGTTGAGTATATATTTTACGAAGAGAATGTTTATAGGTTTAATTTTCCGAATAAGATGTATTGTGGAGAAATTGAAATCTGCGAATGCATAGTTAAAATTGTAATTCATGTAACACGGAGCGTAAGAAGCTATGAAGATTTGTTCGTGCCTCAAATTAGTTTAAAGGCATTTCAATCAATAGCGCCCAATTACTTGTACTTTTAAACAAACTTTTTATATCGTATGCAAGTAGTGAATGGGAAGATATGGTGTACTATAGTTATGTTACATCGTGCAGCTGACGCGGTAACCCCTAGTCTAGCAAAAAGATCCCTCCGCCGGATGTGATGTGATGCGAGATCCTCAGATGGAGATAAGTTACTTCAGCTTTAAAATTACTTTTTTTTTTCTAGAATACTGGTAGGAACGCAAAACTAAGTCGGCACCATCTAGTGAGGCTGAATGCTTGTGTGATAAACTGCCATACCTCAAAATTTTACTAATTTATTTTTGAGCAATTATATACTCTTCATATGAAATTATCAGTTAAGGACTAATCTAAATTCCAGAGATTAAGATCGCGTATTTAAACTAATAAAAGAAATATATAATTTTGAACAAGTACCCACCCGTTCTATTTGAGTGAAGGTAGAACTAAAATGACTACAAATTTTCCCCGTAGTTAATATATATATGTCGTTACAATATTACGTTTAAACAAATTCTATAAAAATCGTCTGCAAATCTATTTGATGTTAGACTAACTGCAGTTTGAAACTAGACTATAGTTTGGATGTTTTATTCTAAGTTTGAAAATAAACCGCATCGTTGTATAAATTACTCGCCCTTAATTTATTGGCATGTCCCACCCTCCATGTCATCAGTATAGTCTCGTTATGGGCTTTAATTGATATGTAGCTGCCTCGGTAACCCATTGTCGATCCGAGGCTACTTCGGCTTTTATACTATTGTTTTCGTTGATAACAATATTGCCGATAGGAACGTAGTGATAAAACAGCGCCATCTAGTGGATGGTATATATTGAGGTATGTGGTGATCCGTCACGGATCAAATTAACATCTTGACTATCCGAGTTTCGATCGAGTGAAGTAAATTGCGTAAAACATGCGAGAGTTAGATTAACGATTTAATTTCTGAAACTATATGCGATCTCGAGTGGCATCCTTTTGTAACTTGCCTAACTGGGAGCGCTAACTTTGGTCTAACAGACTGGTTGGTAGCAATTAAGGGATTATGTATCGATGACACGTTATTATGCATTAATTTAAATTTATAATCTAGCTAAATCGAATTATTTCTGGTTTTCGCTCGTAATTACTACACTAAAGTAGATTATTTTCCGTTGAACTAAAGATTTTAATTCGGTAGATATTAAAATAATAAATATTTTCTTAAAAATTTTCATGTAAATGTTAATGGTGAGTTTTTTTTAAATACATTTTTATTGAAATTCTATGATATTAAAATCTATTTGATGTTAAACTGAACACGACGTTTATCGCGTTGGCTAATTTCAACTCTTCGGTATTACGTATGCAACCACTAATGCAATTTTATTCTGCTTTGCTAAGTTTAAACTTAAAATGACCAAATCGCCTCGACTAAAATTAAATACAATTTTAATACATTTAAGTAGGGAAGTAGGTCAAGTTTGCTCATGATGTTTCAGTTTGCAGTTAAATCGAGAGTTCTTTCTCGGCGCCAAGTAAATTCGCGTTCAAAGGCAGATTACATCTTTTGCCAAACTCTCGAGGATGTTACATTCTGGAATCATCTTGCACTTGGCATAAAAAGGACTATTTAAAAAAAACCAGATTCATAGTTAAAAATTCTGGCAGTCTAATGTAGGGAAGCTAATGTAGGCCTGTTTTAGAATTCTTGTTAATCACCAGCGATATTTATTAAGACTAGTTTAACTATTACCTAAATGTAAAAAAAAATCGTAAAACTTTCCAGTTAAATGCTACTTAATTTAGAAAATTTACGATGGATTTGGGAGCTATACGTGTCTAGTTCAAAAAGGTGAAATATCCGAAATGATTAATGAGAAACTTTAAGATTCTCAGTGCTTAGTTTTTAAACTAGGATTTGTTTAGCGTATATATACTAGAATAAAAATGACTTAAAAAAATAAGTGAGCGACTTGATGCTTTGAAAAACCAAGTTTAGAATTCAATTTATATAGTTTATTACTCAATGATGCATAATCCTTCAATTGCTACCAGCAAGACTGTCAGATCAACAAAGTTAGCGCTCCCAGTTTGGTAAATTTCAAAAAGGTGCGACCCAAGACGGCATTGTTTCAGAAATTGAATCGTTAATCTAACTCGCGCATATGCTTTATACATTACCTTGAATTACTCCTATGCTTAAAAGTTAAATAGCTAAAATAATTCATACCTATTATCCTGTAACTTATTGAAATTCATGAAATGGTAGTATAACGACATGCCTTTTGAAGAGTTAGTGTTCACAATACGGATTTTTTAATTATCGTATGGACTCGTAAATATTTCTTGCAAATGTTTTAAAATCTTAAAGTGTTAGAGCATTATAAAAATAGACTAGTGCGCTCTACTAATTTACGATAAGTGTCAAATCTACAAATAGTTACGATTTTATCCGACGTTAAACAATAATTGTCGCTATTTCGACAAATTGGAAACTTATTCTCTTTTCTACCTTCACTCTAAGCCTTAACACGGTTCCATTTATTAGTGTTAAATTTATCTAACACGTTATCTACTCCTACGATTCCCTTTCTTGTTTAGAAATTACTCGTTTCCGTCCAATAGTGTATATTCTACTGCGTACATTTAAACGACTGCTATTTAACTTTTCACTATTTAAGATTTGTCGAGTTTTAAATGCTACTAAAAAAATTGCAAATCTCTGGAATTTGGAGCTAATATTCCCAAGCGCCCTTAATTGGTATAAATCGCAGAGGAGTTAACATTGATTGGGGTAACGGAAATGAGATTTCCGAAATTTCAGGACTCCACTGCGGTCAAAGTTGGAAGGAAAGCCCTTTTTTTTAGAAGGAATATTTAAATTCTCGGTGCTTAAAATTGTTCTCTGCGTAATTATGTAGAAAACCTCA
Organism: Hylyphantes graminicola; assembly: GCA_023701765.1. Taxonomy (NCBI): domain Eukaryota; kingdom Metazoa; phylum Arthropoda; class Arachnida; order Araneae; family Linyphiidae; genus Hylyphantes; species Hylyphantes graminicola. The sequence continues at coordinate 55,761,160 of CM043119.1, forward strand.
TGTCTACTGTATTTATTGGACTTGCTAACTGTTGCTGGGATTTTTGATAATTACATAAAGAACCTTTACATCTAATAATTTTTATTTTATTTTAAAGGCATAATGGAGTCAAAGCCTGTAGCAGCCTCGTAATCTATCAAACGACCCTCAAGGTGAAGAGTTACTTACTTAATAACAAAAATATAAAAACCCTATTACTGGTGAAAATACGCAGTGGTAATTCAGCGCCATCTGGAGAGGATATATAAATGGAGGTGGGAAGTTGCGTGTGTGGTGACCGCCATAAGCTTTTGCTACTTGCTCTGTCAAGAGGTTATGACTTCAGATAAGCATTGCATTTTCCCTCGTTTTTCTCTAAAATGCCCCCCCCCCCCCCCCGTAATGTCAAGACATCTTAAATATTTTTAAAACAATAATTAATTTCAAAACTTAAACCAGATAATTTTATTTCTCTGAAGTTAATGGAGTCTGGAACAACACGAATTACGGTACCGTTATATGCCATTTTGAAACTGTTCCTCTTGTAGTTAATTGTGTAGCTGTAGTGCGACGATAATTCAAAACAAAACCAAATCAAATCTCTTCTGGTTAAACTGCGTTTAGGTCACTAATGCCAACCGATAATGGGGTTAAGCTTATTGATGTATATTAAATAGTTAATTGTAGTTTTATAATTATGCACCGGTGGCCAAATCAATGCATCTAATAGAATCTTGTTGCTAAATGAGCACTAGAATGGCTAGTGCTAGGAAAAGTGGTAAATTATGTTATGAGACAATTTTCAAAATCCTTACGCAATTCTCTACCCGACCAATTCGGGCATGAAACGGGTGCGATTTTTTAAGATTAAAATTTTTACATGGGAAAATTAAAGCATGTGCTAATTTTTATACCATACAAACTGCTATTCGATAAGTGTTACTGAAAATGGGCCAAGGTGTTCCATAAGTGCTCTAAAAGCGTTCCCGAATGGGTTCCAAAACGTTCTTAAAGTGTTCTATTAGGAATCTCAAAATGCGTTACGAATAGTAGTCTAAAAAGGGAGACAAAATAGTGTTCTAAAAGGCTTTTCAAAATATGTTGCATATGTTTTTAGAAAATATTCTGCAATGCGATTTAACTAAGTGACAGTGTTCTTAAATGCGTTCATAATGTGTTGTAGCATAATGTAGTAGTCAATCTGTCACCAAAATTGGAATTGAAAGTTTTTCAAACTGGTATGAGCGGCAACCTTAATTTACCTTCAGTTAAACCTACACTTAATATTTTTAAAATGGCTGTTGCGGCAAAAACTTAACTGTTTTGATATTCTTGGGTGTTTTGCGGCACGGAAAAAAATTGATGTAAAAAGCATTTTTTGCAGATCTACTAATAAGCATTTGTATTTCTATGGTTGAAATGAAGTTATCAAATTTTGAAAGTATTAACGAATTAGTTCAAAAACCGCGACTCTCATGATTACAAAAATCTTGCTTTTAAAAATCGCTGATGTAGCTTTGGCTTTATTCTTTTGCCCCTAAGTAGGGCAGCGCAAGTCACGGATTTTAGTCTTTTTTTTTTCAATCACAAATTTTTAGTTTTCAAACTGTGTCGAGCTTTTTAGAATTGGTTAAATGGTCATCTTGAACATTTGCGGTACAAAATTGTTTCCTATAAAAATTGTCGAGCAATTACATCCTCGTTAAGTTTGTCCAAAGCTTGGACTTGTTGTTCAACACTTGCTGTCGTCACTTGACTGTGGTTCTAAAATTCGACGCCCGTCGCCAATAGCCCTCGTGTAGCTCTAGTGCGACGATAATTCAAACCTTGCTTACTAACACTCTTGCTGTGCCTAATATGGTGTTGAATATTTATGAGAAGTTTTATAATATGCTCAAAAAACCCTTCACTCCCTCTCCCAGAACAGTTTTTGCAATTTATGACTAAAGAGGTCGGATTTTGAACCTCCTTTTTTTATAATTAGTTCTATAAGTAAACTAATCTATACTCGAATCTCCAGTCCTTCCAAATTACAAATGAGTATTTATTTCGTTCAAAAGGTAAAAGTTGTGTATGCAGCGACAAGTAAACTTAAATATTTCACACACAAAATTCTTAAAACTTCAAGTATATATTGACCATTTAAAGTGAAACAAAATTTTATTTCATAAATTTTCGGCATCGCAGCTCTAAATAGTTTCAAAGTTCCCCAATGTCATGGTCACATTGGGACTACCCGGATACCAAAGTTTGGGTTACATTCTTCCTTGTAGCGTGGGTGTTGCTTGAAGTTTGGCAATCGACCAAAAGCAATGGCTTAGCTCCTTTTGAAGCAAACTAGACTTTATCCAAAACCTTTCATAAAAAAAACACCTTCGTGTAGATCTAGTGCGACGTTTATTCAACCAAAACTAAACCTCTCGTTTCAAATTTGATAATTTAATATGGTTTTATACTTGCAATGTATGGATTGAATATCTGAAATGCTTCATATAGTGTAATTGTATTTGTTACACTTCAAAATCTTGGGTTATTTCTCTAATTTACCAAAATTATAAATTTGTGCAAAAAAATTCCTTTACTCAAGTTTTCTACTTAGTGCATTGTATTTGAATATTCAAACTATTCCAAAATTTAAGTTAAAATACGTTTAAATGATTCACGGGACTGATGGAAAATTTACTAGGGACTGCCTTCGCAATGCAAATTAAATTTCATAAACAACTTCACTCGTTTTCCCCAAAACTATATTTGTTTCAACAGTTTGAATTTTGTTTGATAATCTGGTGCGAACGAAGTGCTAGCCTTCGTTTAGCAACAGATTGAAACTGATTCTTACAAGCTTTGGCGTCTTTTCGATAATCAAGCGTTTCCGTTTTAAATGTATATTGCAGTGTTTACGTTAATATTTCAAAATGTAGTAATAATGTGTATTGTCATATTCGTGTGTATTGTATTGTCATTGTTCATCAATGTGCACCGTTGAATTGTAAAATTCTTTTGTCAATTGAATATGGGTTCTATTTTGGTATTATATATTCTGTGTAGTGTTATATTGGAATATCCTGTACAGTAATGTATAATAGAATTCATAGTGTGAATAATTTCTTCGTTAAAAAAAATCTAAAATTACAGGGCAAGGTATTGGTATTCGATATAAAAGGTTGTTTTCATGCGCGTGAAACCATGGTTTAAAATTTTATATTTTTACAATGTGTTAAGCTGTGTAGTTCTGCGAATTTTATGTATAGGAGCATCGCAAGGAGTAAGAATTTGGGAGTACAAACAAAGGTAAGGGTAAGCTATTTCAATTTTTAAGTCAAAAGTAAGGATACAGGAAAATGACAAGGCCTTGTTACGTAGCATGAGTGGTGGTAAGCTTAAAAAGGTTCTTAAGTTCGGTTTATCGTAAGTGTAACTTTACTTGATAAATTGTATTAAAAAAATTATTCACGAGCTCTTTGTAACAGATTGTATTGTCATCAAATGCGTCGATCCTTTTGTCATCGAATGCGTCTGTACTTTTAATGTTATCATATACATAATGTTATCATCCTTTTATTGTTATTAAATGTGTATTGCAATTAAATGCGTTTCATCTTTGTATTGTAATAAAATGCGTTTCTTCCTTGTATTGTAATTAAATGCGTTTCTTCCTTATATTGATATTAAACTAGTTTCATCTTTGTATTTTGTTTTGGTTACTTCAATAAAAACTTAACTAGTGAATAAGTCTGTTTATTAATCCATACATGTATTGGTAATTTTCTGCCACAATGTCAAGTTTTAACTCTATTTGAAGTACATATTAAACAATTTGAGAAGGTGTTGAGCTTGATAGAGTACTTTAGTTGAAAAAATTTTCATAAGCAAATCTTATCTTGGTTGATTCATGACGTTATCGCAAAATAACGATGTTCTGTAGTTGCTGAATCGGAAAGTGTAAATGGCTGTTTTCTTTTTGCGTGTGGAAGAAATGTGTGAATAAAATGTTCAGGAAATTAAAAATCCCAAGATTTTTTCTCGTAATCTTTTTAGCTACCGTGTTTGAGTACGAATTGAAAAGTTTTCAGTTGAATTTAAAGATAAAACTGAAGTTCTAAACTCCATACATTTCAAATTTAATATTTATCACTATTCAAGTAATAATTATCCAGTTTTACAAACTTTTGAAGTTGCCGATTCAGTTTAAAGGAAACTTCATTATAATAATTACACAGTTCGACAAAAAAAATGCAAGTGTTTGTCCCGAAGCTACTTTGGCGATTTTTTGCTTCTTTGGTGGTCCAATAATAGAGAAATAACATTTTTAGCCCAAGTTTAATAGGGGGATTCGTGAGTGAACAAAAAACTGATTTTTTAAGGTTTTTTCATAAAAAAAACGCCTTTTTTGACGTTTTTTTTTGGCTACAAACAACCTGCAACTGGTTCTTACCTCTATATGGGTGTTAAGTGAGGACCGATAGGCCATTTTGGAACTCTAACACCGCTCCAAAACTGTCCAAATTAGCGATTTCTGGCCCAAAACGCCCTTTTTTGATGTTCATGTTTTTTCGCGTATGGAGCGATAATTACGTATCTGGATCTGCTTTCGTGATAAATAAAATTAAATTATGAGCAAAAAATAAAATGAAGACATTTATACGCCATATAAGAGCCTGAGCATTGTCAGAATAGGCAATTTACTTGGCCAAAAGTGCTATTTTTCGCTAGTATTTCGCGTTTTATCGCGTATATTTGGCTTCGCACTAAATGAAAATATACCGATGTCTGTCTGTAGCTACTCAGTGAACACCGACTGACTTTTCTGACACTTCTGCAATACATAAGCATCGCACATTTGGTTAAAATAGGTGATTTTCTAGCCAAAAGTTGCATGTTTTGTTTTAGCCGACAGTCATTGTGCGGGCAAAAAGAGTTGAGGGTGTGGGCACTTTAGTCATTGCCTGTAAGTATCTAACACCAGGAAATCTGGTACGTGTTATTGAGAGAACGAAATTACTGTTTGGGGTGACTTTTATTTTATTCTTATTTTATTGTGAAGTATCTACATTTATACCCACAACCAGCCTGCATTTTGCCTCACATCAAAAGCAGAAAACTCTTAATCTTTTCAGTTTTACGACATTTCGACTTAAGCCAACATTTTGAATTAGGTGAACTCTTAGCTGGTTGTGCGATGCTTATGTATTGCCAAACCAAATGTGCGATGCTTATGTATTGCAGAAGTGTCAGAAAAGTCAGTCGGTGTTCACAGAGTAGCTAGCTATACAGACATCGGTATATTTTCATTTAGTGCGAAGCCAAATATACGCGATAAAACGTGAAATACTAGCGAAAAATAGAGCTTTTGGCCAAGTAAATTGCCTATTCTGACAATGCTCGGGCTCTTATATAGCGTATAAATGTTTTCGTTTTATTTTTTGTTCATAATTTAATTTTATTTATCTCGAAAGCAGATCCAGATGCGTAATTATAGCTCCGTACGCGAAAAATCATGAAATAACATCAAAAAAAGGGCGTTTTGGGCCAGAAATCGCTAATTTAGACAGTTTTGGAGCGGTGTTTGAGTTCCAAAATGGCCCATCGGTACTCACTTAGCACTCGTAGAGGTAATTGAACCAGTTGCAGGAAGGTTTACTGGTTGTTTGTAACCAAAAAGTAGCCACGCTAAAAAACATGAAATAACCTTAAAAAGTGGCGTTTTGGGCCAGTAATCGCTAATTTGGACAGTTTTGGAGCGGTGTTAGAGTTCCGAAATGGCCTATCGGTACTCACTTAACACCCATATAGAGGTAAGAACCAGTTGCAGGTTGTTTGTAGCCAAAAAAAACGTCAAAAAAGGCGTTTTTTTTATGAAAAAACGTTAAAAAATCAGTTTTTTATCTCTGATGAATCCCCCTATTAAACTTGGGCTAAAAATGTTATTTCTCTATTATTGGACCACCAAAGAAACAAAAAATCGCCAAAGTAGCTTCGGGACAAACACTTGCATTTTTTTTTTCGAACTGTGTTATGAATGTAGTTTTTAATTGAAAATGCTAATTAATGAATATTAATTATAACTAATTATAATTATCTAAAACAAAGTTAGTTATACAAATTAATTAATGTTATTAATTATAACTAAGTACAAAGCATTTAAATTATTAATTTTAACGTATTAATTAAAAATTAAATTATTAATTACAAATAAAATAAATTTTATCATGAAGTCAAATTTCTTCATTAATGATGAACTTAAACACATGATAACTATTTATATACACGCTTAAAACTTATTTCGGATTAAAGTTACTGATGTATTATAAAGTTAATAAGGATTATAGTTACTGATTTATATAAGTTAACAAAAAAATTGACGTTTTGGGTAAATAAATCTAAAGCTGTCTATTTAATTTTTTGTAAACTAACAAACAAGATTCGCATCATATAGCTACTACAAATGACATGCAAAAATGATAACAATTAATAAATACAAATAATGAATAATTATATAAAATATAATCTAACAAATCGTCACTTACCTCAATATCGTGATTAGTGAAGACTTATCAAAATACGCGATTTATTTTGCAAGAATTGAGTAATATTTGGATTGCATTAATTTTTGAACAAAATATCATTTATTTTATAAAAATAGAGGTGAAATATAGTTTAAACTACTGGAGTTTAATTCTAGGGATTTTAAGTTCGACAATGAATGACAAGCACAGAACGAGCTGCCTTGTGTATCTAAGTGTTTATTTTCCAGAACAAGACAATCCCCCCCCCCCCCCCCGCTTTCTAAGTCACAGAGGGAGGGACTAGTTTATTGGCTAAGCTAAGAGAAGGGGTAGGGGTGAAAAATAAGGGTGAGCATCCCTCCAAAAAATTTCGAAGAAAAACAAGGCGTGTTTTCTACGCGGAATGCGGATAGTGCCCCTTCTGCTACAAGTGCGAATGGAAAGTTGTCAATAGCGCGGGAAATCCAGAAATAGATAAGAGACAAAAAGGATCTCCTATCCAAATGGGGGACCCTTAGGAAATGACCCCACCGGAAATGTTGAAACAAAATCTCCATTCTTAGATGGTCGTTCATGCTCTAAAAAAACTGTTTGTCCCCGTCTGTCCAGAGAACGGAATTTTTCGTAGTCTACGGAAAAGTGATTAGCTGGATATTTTTTCTAATGAAATATCAAAGATATAACAATTATTGAAAAAACTGTGACAAATCAAAAATACTATATATTACGGAAAAATAGCTTTACAGTATTTCCTTTTTATTCTTATTACACCCGAAATACAAAAGAAAAAGACAAAATTGGGAAGCAGTGTGATTTTATAACACTCATTTAACACAACATTTTGCGACATTAAAACTGCAAGTGTCCTATCATTTGATTTGTCCATCTGATTGCAATAATATATACAAACAAATTTTACAAAATTAATCAAACTTTTATGCAAATTTCTCGTTGTAATGGAACGCAATTTTAGGTCTTTCCGACTAAGGGTCCTAATCTTGGACAATTACATCCCCTAACGCAATTTTTCCTGAGATAGAAATTGAAGCAACGTTAATTATACACAGATTAATTAAAAAGACAAGGGGTGCGATTATCGAGATGGCATTAAAGAGGTTCTATGTAAAAAATTTTACAGCAATTCAAAAAAGTTAACTTTATAAGGAAGAAAGATTTGATTCCACTTCCCCCCCTCCCCATGGGGGGGGGGGGTTCTGACCCCCTTTAACCCCCCCCCCCCCCCCCTCGCTACGCCACTGAGCTACTGCGTATACTGAGGTATCCCAAGGTGCATCGCTTTTGTGGATTTGTGAGATACTGCGCATGACAACTGGCACTGAGGTATCCCAAGATGCATCGCTCTAGCCTGCTTCTTTTGTGCGTTACTGCGCACACACATGGGCCTCTATATTCTCTTTCCTAGCTCTATTGTTGAATTGGAGGTACTTGGCAACGGCTTTACTTTATTTTGCACCAAGCGAGCCCAAACAAACTGCTCACTCAATGTTAATTCAATGCAAAACGCATTTTTTCTTCAAAAACTGTTTATTAAAAATCCAAACATCACTATTTGTGCAGTTGTAGCCTGATATCTAAATTTTATCAGTGGTTGTAATTTTTTTTTTCACGGGTAAAAAAATATATTGCATTTATTATAGTTAGACTTACTTCACCGACCTGATGATTTCTATGTGAGCTCCACTGAAGAATATAGGTACAGCTGTTTAAATAAAAAAGTACCCACTTGAGGTTATTTCATGCGTTAGTCACCCTATAGAATCGGACCTTTTTGAGATTGTGTACAATTAACATTCTAAGTTAATTGCACGATACAAAATTTGCATAAGGGACCGTCTTCATATTAAAAATATTACGATCTTTGAAATTTCCAATGGCAACACCCAATTTTAATAACTTAGAAATGTTAAGCACTCTTGAAAACCCTTAAATCTAAGTTTTTGTTACATTTGAATGAATATTTGACGAGTTGTTCAATCGAATCACTTGTGGAACTTTTGGGGACCATCTCTAAAATGACAAGCAAGCATGCATGCAAAGCCGTCTTTATTTATCAATTACACACGTAATCTTATACACAGTCCCCTAAAGGGTAATTTATTTTGTGATTTACTCAGCAAATTATGAATAAAAACTTTTAAAAATTGGGATTTCGCTTAAACTTCTTGTCTTGAATTTATTTCTTTAAAAATATTAATGGGTTTCCATTCATATTTTTTTAAAAAATCAATATAATAATTATTTAAAAATATAAAAATTGTTTTAAATACCCCAATATTGAATGCATTTTACTTGGGTTATTATAATTTCTTTTCAGTAAAAAATTCGTTTCATTATCTTAATTATTTATAGATTGGGATAGTTTTTTATGTGCAACTCATTTAACATTATGGGACCTAAACTTTGCACGTCTCTAACTCCTCTAATAATGCTTAAAAACTAACGAAATTTAGCATTTCGTATTAACATAGGTCAGAGATTTGAAATATGGATTCAAAAAGGGGTGTTGGTATTGAAAATTTTAAAGTTAGTAACATTTTTAATATGAAGATGGCCCCTTATGCAAATTTTGTGTCATGCAATTAACTCAGAATGCTAATTGTTAAAAATTTCAAAAAGGTCCGATTCTATAGGGTGACTAACGGCAGAAATAATCACTAGTGGTACTTTTTTTATTTCCGCAGCTGTACATATTTCATTGAGATAGTTTGATTAGGCTCATTACAGGGTGAGGCAAACAAAAGTGGCCCCAACGCGGAGATAAATACGACAGAAATATTGCCAAGTCCATAACCAATACAAAAACAGGTTTGCTAACTGAAACTATTGATCGCTTCAATATTAAGCCCAAACAAACGTTTGGCGACTTATTTGCCACTACTTTGAAACTACGCCATGGTTTAAGGGGTCTAAGGAGTCTTAAAAATGTGCAAAGAAGGAACTACAAAGTATAGTTTGATCTGTCATGTAATTTTTTAACTACTCAATATACAAGTATAATATTTTTATATGTAATTCTACAAGATTTATTTATTATAAAACAAATTTTAAAATTTATGAAACTTTAGCCAAAACTTAAAAAAATGATATTAAACATAAAGCTATTTTAACACATTGTGATTAGGCTTGCGCGGCAAATTGTGAGGTCAAAATTGAAAAAATGACCCAGAAAATGACTTTATATTGTACAAATATGTACAAACTAGGACTTATACCTAAATTCTCAGCTCAATTTTAATTAGAAATTATTTTAAGAACTTTTTTTCTAAAAAAATTAATAAATTTTTTTAAATTTTGATTTTGAATTCATTTTTAAATAATTTCTAATTAAAATTGAGCTGAGAATTTAGGTATAAGTCCTAGTTTGTACATATTTGTACAATATAAAGTCATTTTCTTTGTCATTTTTTCAATTTTGACCTCACAATTTGCCGCGCAAGCCTAATCACAATGTGTTAAAATAGCTTTATGTTTAATATCATTTTTTTAAGTTTTGGCTAAAGTTTCATAAATTTTAAAATTTGTTTTATAATAAATAAATCTTGTAGAATTACATATAAAAAAATTATACTTGTATATTGAGTAGTTAAAAAATTACATGACAGATCAAACTATACTTTGTAGTTCCTTCTTTGCACATTTTTAAGACTCCTTAGACCCCTTAAGAAGTAGTTGATTTGATTTGGTTTGAATTATCGTCGCACTAGAGCTACACGAGGGCTATAAGAAGTAGTTGAAATGAAATATAAACAAGGTTTGCAGAGCTGATCATGGAAAGATCCCACTAGTGATTATTTTCATCGTTATTTATCCTAGAGAATCGAACATTTTTGTTTCTGTTAAAAACCATTCTAAATTGATTCAAGACACAAAATTTGCATTATATGGGACGTTTTCACAGAGATGGGCGAATTCGTATTCGTAAATTCGAATCCGAATCCGAATGGATTCGGATTTGCAAGTGCATCCGAATACGAAATTTTGATTCACACCCATGAATCCGAATCCATTCGTATTTGCATCTATGGATACGAATCCACTTGGATTCACACTCGGATTCACTGAAAAATTCCATTCAAAAGGCCAATATAAATAAGTAAATGTCTGCCTGTACCACGCTACAGGTTGAGTTTTGGGTGGTAGCGAATTTTGCGGATGTACGTATAAAATTACCTGCTAATTTTTTGAAGCAAAGGCCCTCGCCAGATAAGACGGTGAAAAATGCCCCCATTCCAATCGGGCTAATTTTTTTATGAAAATACCTCATAGTATGGACAACTTCTCAGCCAAGTTTCAGCTCAAAAATGTGACGCATTTTTGAGTAAAAAAATTAAAGTTTTTTTTCTTCTTAAATTGATTATTCCCTGAATATATTTGATAAATCCAAAAAACTACTCATGAGTTTTTAGATATCATTGAGTAGTATTCTCAGAAAAATCCGCTCATAAATCTGATCGAGCGATCATTCTTAAAAATGCATTTTTATTTTTCAAAAAAATATTTCATGCCAAAATCGTTTGGTCACAACTTAGGATTTTGTCTCTACATATTCCTCTATTATCAATCTATAATATATATTTTTTTCAGATTTTTAAAATTATTGGACGATAGTTTAAAAAAAATAAAATATTCTTAAAACCTGACTTTTCGCACTACTTACTCGGCAGATGGCACTCCTAACAAAGGCGGGGAAATTCAATCTGGGAGAATTTCTTTCGGACTAAAGAATTTAGCATAGATTTAGAAAGTAGCAGATCTGCCTCCAGGGGGAAAGGTGAAACCATTTGTTAACCATTATCCCATAAGGCAGTTCGCAAGCTCTTGCACATGGCATGCCATACGCCACCAGATGGCACCATGAGATAATTCGACTAATAAAAGATATATATTCAATATTAACTAATTAAAACTTTTTACAAGTTTCGCTAGCATAATTTTATAGCTGCATGCGTATTGATAATTTCTGTAAGGCATGAGGTATATATTCACAAAAGAAGCAAGTTAAAAATGCAGTTTTTATTGTATGTAACTCTTCGGAAAAACCATTTTTGTGAATCAGTATCCCGTGATGCATTGCGAAAACGACGAAATGTGGATTCATCACGCATCATTGCGTTGTACGGGATTGCGCGATCGGTGGGCATGCTATTTCTAAATCTATGGATTTTAGAGCAAAAAAATCAGGCTTTAAGAATTATTTTTTTAAACTATCGTCCAATAATTTTAAAAATCTGAAACAAATATATATTATAGATTGATAATAGAGGAATATGTAGAGACAAAATCCTAAGTTGTGACCAAACGATTTTGGCATGAAATTTTTTTTTGAAAAATAAAATTGCATTTTTAAGAATGATCGCTCGATCAGATTTATGAGCGGATTTTTCTGAGAATACTACTCAATGATATCTAAAAACTCATGAGTAGTTTTTTGGATTTATCAAATATATTCAGGGAATAATCAATTTAAAAAGAAAAAAAAACTTTAATTTTTTACTCAAAAATGCGTCATATTTTTGAGCTGAAACTTGGCTGAGAAGTTGTCCATACTATGAGGTATTTTCAGAAAAAAAATTAGCCCGATTGGAATGGGGGCATTTTTCACCGTCTTAACTGGCGAGGGCCTTTGTATTGTGAACGAGCGGGGCTGTATTTAAGGGATCTAAGGAGTCTTTAAAATGTGCAAAGAGGGTACTACAAAGCATAGTTTGATCTTTCATGCAATTTTTTAACTACTCTATATATAAGTATAATTTTTTTATATGTAATTCTGCAAGATTTATTTAATATAACACAAATTTTAAAATTTATGAAACTTTAGCCAAAACTAAAATAAATGATATTAAACATAAAGCTATTTGAACACATTGGGATTAGGCTTGCGCGGCAAATTTTGAGGTCAAAATTGAAAAAATGACCAAGAAAATGACTTTATGTTGTACAAATATGTACAAACAAAGACTTATACCTAAATTCTCATCTCAATTTTATTAGAAATTATTTTTTTTTAAAAAAATTAAATTAAAATTTAATTTTTTTTATTAATTTTTTTAGAAAAAAGTTCTTAAAATAGTTTCTAATTAAAATTGAGCAGAGAATTTAGGTATAAGTCCTAGTTTGTACATAATTGTACAATATAAAGTCATTTTCTTGGTCATTTTTTCAATTTTGACCTCAAAATTTGACGCTCAAGCTTAATACCAATGTGTTAAAATAGCTTTATGTTTAATATCATTTATTTTAGTTTTGGGTAAAGTTTTATAAATTTTAAAATTTGTTTTATAATAAATAAATCTTGTAGAATTACATCTAAAAAAATAATACTTATATATTGAGTAGTTAAAAAATTACATGATAGATCAAACTATACTTTGTGGTACAGCTGCGGATATAAAAAAAAAAGTACCGCTAGTGATTATTTCAGCCGTTAAGGGGTCTAAGGAGTCTTAAAAATGTGCAAAGAAGGAACTACAAAGCATAGTTTGATCTTTCATGTAATTTTTTAACTACTCATTATACAAGTATAATTTTTTTATATGTAATTCTACAAGATTTATTTAATATGAAACAAATTTTAAAATTTATGAAACTTTAGCCAAAACTAAAATAAATGATATTAAACATAAAGCTATTTGAACACATTGTGATTAGGCTTGCGCGGCAAATTGTGAGGTCAAAAATTAAGACATGACCAAGAAAATGACTTTATATTGTACAAATATGTACAAACTAGAACTTATACCTAAATTCTCAGCTCAATTTTAATTAGAAATAATTTTTAAAATTTTTTTAAATCAAAATTCAAAAATTTTATAATTTTTTTAGAAAAAAGTTCTTAAAATAAATTCTAATTAAAATTGAGCTGAGAATTTAGGTATAAGTCTTTGTTTGTACAATATAAAGTCATTTTCTTGGTCATGTCTTTAATTTTGACCTCACAATTTGCCGCGCAAGCCTAATCACAATGTGTTCAAATAGCTTTATGTTTAATATCACTTATTTTAGTTTTGGTTAAAGTTTCATAAATTTTAAAATTTGTTTCATATTAAATAAATCTTGTAGAACTACATATAAAAAAAATTATACTTGTATATTGAGTAGTTAAAAAATTACATGAAAGATCAAACTATGCTTTGTAGTTCCTTCTTTGCACATTTTTAAGACTCCTTAGACCCCTTAAGTCACCCTATATAATCGGACCTTTTTGAGATAGTGAACAATTAACATTCTGAGTTAATTGCATGACACAAAATTTGCATAAGGGGCCGTTTTCATATGAAAAATGTTTCTAACTTTGAAATTTCCAATGGCAACACCCAATTTCAATAACTTAAAAATGCTAAGCACTCTCGAAAACCCTTAAATCTAAGTTTTTTTACATTTGGATGAATGTTTGACGATTTATATTCAATCGAATCACTTGTGGACCTTTTGGGGTCCATCTCTAAAATGACAAGCAAGCATGCATGCAAAGCCGTCTTTATTTATCAATTCCACATATAATCTTATTCACAGTTCCCAAAAGGGTACTTGAAAAGTATTTTGATATTTACTCACCAAATTATGAATAAAAAATATTTAAAATTGGGATTCCTCTTCAACTTCCTGTCTTTAATTTATTTCTGTAAAAATATTTAGGGGTTTCTATTCATATTTTTAAAAAAAAATAATATAATTATTACTATTTAAAAATATAAAAATTGCTTTAAATACCCCAATATTGAATGCATTTTGTTTGGGTTGTTATGATTTCTTTTCAGTAAAAAATTCGTTTCATTATCTTAATTATTTATAAAATGGGATAGTTTTTTCTGTGCAACTCATTTGACATTATGGCACCTAAACTTTGCACGTCTCTAACTCCCTTAATAATGCTTAAAAACTAACAAAATTTGGCATTTCGTATCAAAATATGTCATAGATTAGAAATATGGACTCAAAAAGGGGTGTTGCCATTGGAAACTTTAAAGTTAGTAACATTTTTAATATGAAGACGGTCCCTTATGCAAATTTTTTGTCATGCAATTAACTCATAATGTTAATTGTCCACAATGTCAAAAAGATCCGATTCTATAGGGTGACTAACGGCTGAAATAATCACTAGTAGTACTTTTTTTTATTTCCGCAGCTGTACCTTCTTTGCACATTTTTAAGACTCCTGTGACCCCTTAACCCTTTAACCTCACAAGGTAGGAGAATTTCTCATCCCCGAAATACGAGTTTTTCTAGGCAGGAAAAAAGCGAAATGGAATCGTCCTGTATCAAAAAATACCCAAGTGATTATTTCGGCCGTTAGTCATCCTATGGAATCGGACCTTTTTGACTTTGTGAATAAATAACATTCTAAGTTGATTGCATGAAACAAAATTTTCATTAGGGGAGGTCTTCACATTAAAAATGTTAACAACTTTGAAATTTCCTATAGTAACACCCATATTTGATTATTTAGAAATGTTAAGCATCCTCGAAAACCCCTAAATCTTAGTTTTTGTTACATTTGGATGAATATTTAACGAGTTATTCCATCGAATCACTTGATGTCCTATGGGGGACCATCTCAAGGTTGTTGGTTTCATGATGTTTATCTTCCTTTCCAAAGCCGTATTTGCTTATCAAGCTCATATATAATCTTTTACACTGTCCGCTGAAGAGCAATTAAAAAGTATTTTGTGATTTACTCAGCAAATTATGAATAAAAGTAATTAAAAATTTGGGTTTCGCTTAAACTTTCTGTCTTAAATTTATTTCTGTAAAAATTTTGAGGGGTTTCTATTCCTATTTTTTTTAAAAATTAAAATAATAATTATTTTAAAATAACAAAAGTGTTTTAAATACCCCAATATTGAATGCATTTTGTTTGGGTTGTTATAATTTCTTTTCAGTAAAAAATTCGTTTCATTATCTTAATTATTTATAGATTGGGATAGTTTTTTATGTGCAACTCATTTAACATTATGGCACCTAAACTTTGCACGTCTCTAACTCCCCTAATAATGCTTAAAAACTAACAAAATTTGTCATTTCGTATTGACATAGATCATAGATTAGAAATATGGACTCAAAAAGGGGTGTTGCCATTGGAAATTTTAAAGTTAGTAACATTTTTAATATGAAGACGGCCCCTTATGCAAATTTTGTGTCATGCAATTAACTTAGAATGTTATTTTTATACAAAGTCAAAGAGGTCCGATTACATAGGATGACTAACAACCAAAATGATCACTAGCGGATACTTTTTTTTCCACAGCACGCTTAATTTTTAACATACCCAACACCCCTATTAGTGAAACGAAACGGCCGAAACCGGCCTTCCCGATGTTTGCTGGTAGAGCCGTCCTGGGCCGGTTTCGAGGTTAAAGGGTTAAATACAGCCTCGCTCGTTCATAATACAAATTTGCTTCAAAAAATTAGCAAGTAATTTTATACGTACATCCGCAAAGTTCGCTAAAAAACTCAATCTGTAGCGTGGTACAGGCAGATATTTACTTATTTATATTGTCCTTTTGAATGGAATTTTTCAGTGAATCCGAGTGTGAATCCAAGTGGATATACAGTCATATGTTTGCTTTGTTTTATGTCTAAAATCATTTAACAAAATGCAAAAGAGAGACGTAAAAAAAACCGTCAGATTTAGACCCCCCCCCCCCCCCCACATCAGATGGCATTGGGTCGGCAATGTACTAAGAATGAGCCCCGATTCTAATGAACGGATAGCTTTAACTTGGTCGCCAGACGGTAAAAGGAGGAGGGGACGACCAAGACTGACGTGGAGAAGAAGCATCTTGAAGGAGCGAGACCATCTTGGTTGGCCAAGCTGGGCAGTTGCCAGGGAGGCCGCACTGAACCGGAGGAACTGGATTTCAACAATTGCGGCCTCATGCGCCTATAAGGCGTGACGAGTCGTAAGGCAAGGCCCCCCCCCCCCCCACATCATGACTCAAATAATAAGCTTGTAATACACAGAAGATGAAGAATATGTTAAACCAAAACACTGTCCGACATTTTTATCCACACATTCTAGTTATCTTTAAAAAAATAACATATTTCTAAGGTTAAAAAAAACAGAGATGCAAATTTAAATAAAATGATACAGGAATGATTTGGTTGCCAAAAGTAAGTTTAACAAAAATTGCTTTTGATCACTTGAATAGTTGCTGTATTAATTATACTCTTGTGTAAAAAAGTTTTGTTATGTAATTTTATAAAATATTTTAATTAAGTATAACTGACCATTCTTTTATCTGGACTATTTTTAACAGTATATTCGTTAAATGAATTGTTAAAATACGCTACATTTTAATTAAAATTTGAAAATAATTATTATTTATTCTACCTTTTCCTTATTTATCTACAGGCGTAATTGAAATAATTCAAGGGAAAAAAATATTTAAAATAAATTTTTTATAATTATAAAATTTATATGGGATAACAACTTACCGACTGAAAGTTCTTACCACCAAATTATTTTAGTAAAAGCGTAGATAACAAATTATTTTATTGGAAACATATACACAAAATTATTTAATGGGAAGCATATTTTTGAAATCCTTCATATTTTTTGATCCTCTCCACCTTAATTTTCATTTGAGAAATTGTAAAAAAGAAAACAAAGTATCCCTTTTTAAAAAGAGACTTGATGCCCGTTCAAGGGAGACTTCATACATGAAGCAGAAGAATTTAAAATAATACATACTACTTAAATGTACAAAACCAAAATTATTTTTTTAAGATTGGTTATTACTGAAAGCTCCTCTGTCTTTTATGATTTACTTTTTTTGTTGCTCTTAGAAAGTCATAAGAAAACATACCCTTGAAATAAATAAAAAAAAGCTTCTTCCCCCTGTCTTTGATCCTTAACCCTTTTCAGTCCCAATGACAAAGTGGCCTCATCATTTTAGAATATGATCATCTATTTTTCTGATCATCTATAGCAGGGGTTCCCAACCTTTTTGCATTGCGTACCACTTGACTTTTTGAGAAATTTTGGCGTACCATCAGATCTAAATATTTTAATCAACGTATAATATTTACTCTCCAAAAAGTGTCCAAAGGCATTTGAATTAAATTCCTGAGATTATTTAATGGTTATATATTTGTTTATTTATGACATGCTCATAATAAACGAGAAATAAAAAGATTAAAATAGTATTAATTTACAATTTTATTTATTACCAATAGGCATAAAACCATACAAATAAAAAATTAGGACAAACTCAGCAAAAAAATCATCATCATAAAAAATATACTTTTAGAGTCTTGAGTGCGAAATATTTTGTTGTTTGTCTGTGATTAAATTATCAAAATTAGGAGTAACGTAATTTTTCTTCACTGTTAAGTCTTCTTAAACACTTATTGATTCTGCTTCTATCTTTATTTTTTATGCAAATATTATAAATCCACTCTCACACAAGTAACTGGTAACAAATGGCATCAAAAATAGCAGAACTTGCCGGAAGAGCAAATTTTACTCTGTTTTTACTTCTGATTCAGAAGTAAATTAATAGCATCGTGTTTCTCATATCACTCACGCGTACCACCTAAAATCTTTCCGCGTACCACCAGTGGTACGCGTAACACCGGTTGGTAACCTCTGATCTATAGCCATTAATGATATCAAAAAGCACATCACCCGATTCTTCAAACTTTTTTTCTATTAGAAAATACTTTTTATTAATCGGAATGTATGTCAGCCCTGTTATTTTTTTTAAATGATCAGAAACATGATGATGCCAAATGGCATCACTGGGATTGAAAGGGTTAAAAACAGACGGTTTTACGGGACCATATTATAAAATGAAGGTGGTTTTGATGGGATGAGGAGGTAAGGTCTGTTGTGGGCAATCAAGGGAAAGTAGACTGCAATAACTAGACTAATAACTTGGGCCATTGTTGATGAGCACTCAAATAACTCTAACCAACAAGAAAGTAGCCGACCCGGCGGCTGAATGCTTAGTGTGCTAGCCTGTGGAGCTGCTGGGTTCGGGTTTGAATCCCGGTCAGGCATGGATGTTTGTGTTTGTCAATAAATGTCGTTTTTTGTCGATGTGTTATTCCTTTCTTTGTGACTGTAAATATTCTTTATGTGTTGTCTTACTTGACAAAAGCTTAATAAGCGGGTCTCTGATCAAGCACACAAGCCGGATATATGCGTAGTAGTAGTAACAAGAAAGTATAAATAAATAAAAGGACTGATTATTTCAGATCAAAAATGGTCCAATGGGCTTGCCTCTCGTAGTACGGTAAGAAAACAAAACAACCAATGAAATCGCAGTATGGAGAACGCGACATCATAAAAAACCAATGGGCCTGTTTCTCGCAGTACGGAAAGAAACAACCAATGAAATCGCAGTATTGAGAACGTGACATCATAAGAAACCAATCGGCTTGTTTCTCGAAGTACGGAAAGAAACAAGAACAACCAATGAATCGCAGTATTGAGAGCAGTACATCACAGGAAACATTCCCAATGTTGTGGTTACTGCAGTTTACCCGCCTCCGGCATGTGGTGTTGGAGGTATGTTTTTCGTATAATTCAAAAGAAATAAAGGGAAAAACAGCAGAATCGAGAACAAACTGAAATAAAAAAAAAATCAAATAAGAACTAATGTGTATTTTGCTCTTACCTCAGATATAAAAGCATATACTTGAGGGCAGTCGGATGGGTATTTAGGTCCAAAATTTCGATTTTTCTTTTATTTTAATCTGCATATCTTTAGCTTTAATTTAAGACAAAGATTATCGATTTCTAGTTAGTAGTTTTCTTTTTATAAGCATGTTTCAGAAACTCTGTATATCACTCTTTATCTATACCTCATTTTCCTTTTGCGTTTCCTGAAATATCTCTGCATCTCATCTATTTTTAATACATACTTTTTTTTAAAAATCACAGGACAAGTATTTTTTACAGTGAATATTTGGCGAATATTAGAATAGTGGCGATATTTACAGTGAAATATCCTCAGTTTAAATCAAAGAGCTATATGTAAAAAACAAAATATAAAAAAATCATAATGACATCTCATATATTTCCTGAGAAAAATGTTCCTAAAGTTATACCTTGTCTATTTACTATGCGAGCCAAGAAAACACTTTCTTCCCCCATCCCTTCGCTTGGTTTTCCAGGTAACGGGGGGAGAATCGTTTTTCTAAACCTAACGCCTTTGAGGTTCTGTTGTGAGGTTAACAACCCGAACAGTTCAAACCCAAGTAGGGCGGGGGAAAAAACACGCTCACGCCGATTCGAAGAAAACCACATGCGGTGATGGTGGAGGAAAATGCTTCCGTGGCTCGCATTCTGGCTAGACAAGGTATAGTGATATTAGCATAGGCGAGATAGAACCATCCAACTCTACTTAAGAAGGAGATGCTTGGTGGAAAAATAAGAGAAAAACAACGCCCAATCCAAAGTAAGCAAAACAAATCCCTGACTAAGTTCGTGCCATGTTTATTCCTTGAAAAGCGTTAATTAAGATTGACTGTCAGTCCAATAGAGCTAATGCATTAGTTTGGGAATCACAACTTTCACAGAAGTATTGCTTTGCCATGTTAGCCCTTTTTCCCCAAGTATGGATATCAACATAACATCGAAATAAAAGCGAAATGAAGCGAAATTGTTATCCAGTTATTTAATTTTTTTTAATTTTAAAATACTAAAAAATAGAGCAGAGGACGGCACTATTTTAAAACTTAATCAATTACAAATTAAATAACTTGATGTAATTTTCTGTTCAACTTTGTTTTATATTGATGTTATGATTCCTATACCTGGTGAAAATGGGATAACATGGCAAAGCAATTCTTTTGCAAAAGTTGCGTTTTAAAAACTGAAGCATTAGCTTCATGCGGGACTGACAGTGACTCCTAAAAATAAAAAACAATTCTGTTTTCTCAGTTGTAAGCTGTAGCAGGGGCGGACTGGCTAAGATTGGTCCACTCGGCGCAGTCATGACTTTGGCCCATCATACCATAATACAGGATATCGATGTGTATGTTTATTAATAAATCAAGCAGTTTTGATTAAAAGTAAAAAAAATCAATATGAAATCTAAAGGAGAAGTTATGTTATCTTTAATTATCCTTATAACATCAATATACATTTATTTTACAAATATTCATCAAGCATAGATAAGCCTTGGAATTACAAGCCATGTCATCCATAGCTTTTTCATAGTCGTACTTAACACTTTACCTCCGGGCGTCGACTGACCCATAGACTAAGAACACTCTAAGTTTCAAACTCTCATTGGAGAATTTCTACATTGAAATTGACATAGAAACTAGCGCGCCCCCTTTGTGTCTAAGGGAACTAATGTAATGGTTTCTGGCTGCCTATTTGCAGTCACCTTTAGGAGATTTAACAGAGCCAATGACATCTCGTAATTTGGAACAATTATCAAGTGACGATAGTTATCTATTTTTTACTACTACTTATTTTCGACTTTATTTTTGAATATATACAGCTACTCATTGACTTTTATATCCCTCGTAGGCCCATCCTCAAGATATTTGACCTTGTGCTTCTTTTTCTCCATTAATTAACCTACAGACTGACTACGCTTGTCATTTTAGACATGGTCCCCCAAAGATCCACAAGTGATTCGATTGAATAACTCGTCAAATATTCATCCAAATGTAACAAAAACTTAGATTTAGGGGTTTTCGAGGGTTTTTCACATTTCTAAGTAATTAAAATTGGGTGTTGCTATTGAAAATTTTAAAGTTCGTAACATTTTTAATATTATGACGGACCCTTATGCAAATTTTGTGTCATGCAATTAACTCAAAATGTTATTTGTTCACATAGTCAAAAAGGTCCGATGTAAAAGGATGACTAACGGTTGAAATAATCACTAGTGGGTAACTTTTTTTTAACAGAGAACATTACGAAGAAACAGTAGCCTTACAATCGAAAGTACAATTATGGCAATCAACAAATCAACCTTTAATAGTGTTTTAGTTGCATTCGACACGTTAGAAGAGCTAGGCATTAGATTAAGTTGCTGGTCTAGAAGATTTTTAGTCTACGGGTCAGTCGACGCCCGGAGGTAAAGTGTTAAAATCTCTTTCAACATACAAAAGCATTAAGTCCTCAAGGCGATCTTGTCCCATGTTCGAAAGTAAACGTTTTTTTATGAGCTTCAAAACTGAAAAATAGTTTGCACATGAAACTTGTGTGCAAGAAAGGATCAAGATTAATTGTATGCCCTGTTCAATGAAGGGTACGTCATAAAGATTGAGTTCAAGCAAAAGTTTGAAGGCACAAACTAAGCATCTTTTGCATTTTAAACTTTGACTTTCCATTAGCAGATTTATTTGAATTATAAAATTTGTTGGCCCCTTTCATAAAATATACTTAGCTCAGAGGCAATGTGGGCCAATGGGACCAATTAGGACCACATATTGGGCTCAATTTGAAAAAAAACATCAGGCCCTTTTCATGTATAAGAGAGGTATAAGTATTTAATGTATATAAGAGGCCTTAGAGGGAAAAGTGGGACCCTGCGCCCTTATTTGAAAACAAAAATATATCGACCCCTTTTATGTATAATATATATATAGGGCCCTCAGATTCCAAGTGACCGATTTGAACAAAATTAATATGCCCTTTTTTATATATACTATGTATAGGGAGCCTCAGAGGCAATGTGGGCCAATAGGCCCAAGTAATAATCAACTGGGCTCAATTTGAACAAAAATTTTAGGCCAATTTTATATGTAATATATACAGGGTGTTTCAGAGGCAAAGTTGGACCCTTGGCCCGATTGAAAAAAATGTGGGCCCCTTTTATGCTCAATGGTGGTACGCCCTTGACCCTTCAGACATAATTTAAATTTATTTCAAAAATATTAAGTTGTTTTCACTTATTTTGTATGTTTTAATACACACTCAAATATTTGTAGATTTTTTTCCCACTTTTACGAATATTGTCATATTGTTTTTGGCCCACTTGGCAGTTTGGCCCACTCGGCGATCGCCGACTAGCCGCCCGGGCCAGTCCGCCCCTGAGCTGTAGCACGAGATACGAATATTAAAAAGTCAGAGCCGCCTACTCGGCATAGCGGATTGCTCGTCTGAATCCCAACCAGTAGGTCTCGGGTTCGAATCCCGGTTGGTAAGTGCATGGATGTTTGTCGTGCCAATAAACTGCTATTGTAACTCTTTAGGTGTTTGTCTTCATCTTTATTTGTGTTAGGTTAGGTTAGAATTATCGTCGCACTAGAGCTACACGAGGGCTATTGGCGACGGGCGTCGTATTTTAGAACAACAGTCAAGTGACGAGCCGACCCCTGAATAGGCACCCAACGCAGCTGGTAACCTTATATGTGTAAAATGATGTCCAACCTCTTTGAAGGCTCTGGCAACCATCTTCCGTTGGATATCCATGGACACGACAAAGATATAAGAAAAGTCAGAAATTGCCGAGTCGATGTAGTGAGCCTATACAAACTCTACTGTAGAAGAGCTCCAAATACTTCACCGGTAGCGTGTGTTAATGCTTACTACAATATTGATCACTTAACCAAAACACATCTTAAGTTTGCAGCATTGAAATGTCGTAGGCGGAGGAAATGGCGTAAACAAAGCTGATGGGGTCGACATTTTGCCTGCTCTAATTGGTCGCTCCTTTGCCACTTGTTCACCCTGATATTCGTGCACCCTGTTACGTCAAAATCGAAGTAAAAAAATTAATATTTCATTCTAAATGAAGCAAAAACTAATAAAAATGTCTTGAAATAACGAATAAATTGGTTTATTGAATATGAAATACCTTTTTTTTTTCGATTATCGTACTCGAAAATGAGAACTATTTACCCTTTTTCTCGTAGAACATTTCTATACTGCAAACTTAATATGAGTTTTACTGTAGCTTTAAGTGGCATATCGGTCTCTTAATTGGTTTTTGCCTTGCAGCATCTTCATCTTAAGGTAGGCGAATACCCAAAATTCCCCTAAATTCTAAAATTTTTACTATTACTTTAATCTTTTCCAAATTTGGCATAGTGATTTCAAATATAATGAATCATACTATTTAGACATTTTTTTTATTTAAAAATAATTATTTATTTTAAACGGTGTTTTCTACTAAAAAAAAGAGGTTTACGCTAACAAGTCTACCACATTGAATTTTCATCCTGTAAACATTATTTTATTGTTAAATTCTACGTTTTGAACTGATACATGCAATGACTCTCTAGAGTTACAGACAAATTACAAGAAAAGAAGTTAAGAAAAATGTTATGAATTAACAACACACAAAAAAAGATTTTTTTCGATTAACTTACACTCTTGGACATTTAAAAAAAACATATTTGCACCAGATGTTAGAGGTTCATGGCACAGATAAATATTGCAAGAGCATCTGTGAAAAATTTCAGGTAAATTAATGTAAAAATTTCTATGCTAGAAGGTGTTAGCGTAAACCCCTTTTTTCAGTTAAAAAACACCGTTTAAAATAAATCAATTATATTTAAATAAAAAAAAATGCCCAACAAGCATTGTTCATTATACTTTAAAGCACTATGCCAAATTTGGAAAAGATTAAAGCAATAGTAAAAATTTTAGAATTTTGGGTACTTGCCTACCTTAAGGGCGAATGAGCCCGATCGACCACAGGTCTCCAAACCGAAGTGCCTCTGTGTTAATCCAATGAAAATAAAATATTTTTCAAGTCTTTCTTATAAATGGAAATAAAATATTGTTCAATAGGGTGGGCCGAAAAAAACTTTTTATTTTATTTCGGATCGCTATAGTGCGGAAAAGTTGCCATTGGTAAAAACATGAAAAATGCACTAATTATTATTTTTTTATTACCATATCTTCCGTTCGCGCAATTAGTTCAAAGTTGGCGAAAAATTGTTAAAAACCGTAATTTTTATAATTTTTTTTTTAAAAAGGCAGATGTTTTTAATTACGTTCCTATATCATGAATTAACTACTAAAAATATGTAAAATCCATATATTAATGCACTTATTAATAATAAATGCTATAATATATGTATAATAAGTTATTATACATTTGTGGCAGATCTTCCGACCACTCAACGTAGTATAAAATTAGGAAAATTCGCATTTTTTGCTAAATTTCAAAGTTTTAACTTTTTGTAAATTTTAATCATACAACATGATATAGGAAAGCAATTAAAATCATATATCGGGTTTAAAAAAATTATGAAAAATTACGGTTTTTGACAATTTTTGCCAACTTTGATGGCATTGCGCGAAAGGAAGATATAGTCATAAAAAATGACAATTAGAGCATTTTTCATGTCTTTACCAATGGCAACTTTTCCGCACTATAGCGATCCGAAATAAAATAAAAAGTTTTTTTCGGCTCATCCTATTGTTCAAGCCTTTCTTATAAATGGAAATAAAATACTCCTGGTAGGGAGAAGTGCATTTTCGACATTGGAAAGGAGTGAATAAACTCATACTGAGTTAAAAACAATCGTTTGGAGTGATTCTGTCGCAGGTTTAACATGCAAAGGATCCAAAGGTAGTGCATTTTCAACACTGGAGAAGTGAAAATGAACTCAGACTGAGTTAAAATCGCTCGTTTGTTTTAAGAGTATAAACAGCATCAATGCCCGCAACTCCTTAAAAACAAAATAATTTTTTATACAAATAACGAATGGTACAAGTCAGCTGCTGGTATCAATATTTTTGAGGAGATAAAGTGGATTATGTTACTTGTTGCCATATGGCAAAAGTATGCACTGGAGGGTTACTAATGTAAGCTGACTTACAGGTTTCTACATTCCCATTTTGGAAATGGGTTCGAATATTTTTTTAAAAATTACAATAAATAATTTTACATAAAATTATTTTGTGTAAAATTATTTATTGAAATTTTAAAAAATATATTCGAACTCATTTTTAAAAAAAAGTGGGATTGTACAGTATAGACCTGTAAGTTAACTACATTTATCATAAAAAAACAGCTTGTAAAAATATTCAATACAGCCGGAGAAATGTGGCTTAGAAAATATTTTTTCTATTGGATCAACGCAAATGCACTTTGGTTTGGAGACCCATTGTCGAACGGGCTCATTCTCTATTAAATCTATGTAACATGTATTCAAAAGAGCAATAGCCAAAAATGGCGCTCGATCTGGTAGCTCCTGCTCCCAAAGCGCTTTGCTTAGGAAAAGGAACCGTTTGTTAGGAGGAGAAAAAAACATTCAAGGCTGCCACAAAAACTCAGCAAGGAGTCCTTTTTGTGATGGTTGCCTCTGATGAACTCTGCAACGGGAGGAAGAACGTAGTAAAAGCGGTTGAGTTCAAGGAATCTTTTTTGAATAGTGTCTTCTCTTGGAATTTCGGATGTGAGAAAAATATTGACACTTTCCTAAGGAATACTTTAATAATATATTTACTGAAATTTTGAGAAATATAATGGGTGTTATGTTATGAATTTATAGATGTTTGCATACTAGGTTTAATAATTACTAATATTAAATATTTCAATAACTTTAAAACCTAAAAAGTTGTATGGCAGCTACCATTTGCGCGTGTTATGTTTTCTCAAAAACCCTATTATAACGTCGACGGGGATCTAGGAAATTCTACAAAAAGGGTAAATTATGAGATAGCATTATTTATAAAGAAACTCATTCTAAATACAGATAACCATTTGTGAAAAGTACTTCAGACCATTCTAATCAACACATAATAAGATAAATGTATCTTTTGGTTTTAGTTTGAATTATCGTCACACTAGAGCTACACGGAGGGCTATTGACGACGGGCGTTGTATTTTAGAACCACAGTCATGTGATGAGCCGACACCGCGATTGTATCCTGAAGCTGTGTTTCGCAAAACATCATGGGATACTGGCTGGCGAAAAACTGCTGTTGCAAAAGAGTTACATGAAACAAAAGTTGCATTTTTAAAATGCTTTCCTTTTATGAATAAATACCACATATCTACCAGAAATTATCTAAACATATCCAGTGATAAACTTATGCAAGCAAAACTTTCAAAAAGTTCTAACTAGTTAATGTATATTTTTTATTAGTCGAATTTTATCTGATGGTGCTATCTGGTGGCTGCTTATGGGCTTATGGCACGAAATGGGAGGGCGGAGGATGTTTTGGTTTGCAAACTACCTCATGGGATACTGGTGGAAAAGTAGCATCACCTTTGCCCCCTAGGGGCATATCTGCTATCCTCTTCCTGTATTTATGTCCTTGTCTAATGGAGTAAGACAAGATTCGCGAATTTAGTAGATAGTCGAAGACTAGAAGTTGGAAGTAGATCCTTTTTAGAGAGTCCCAAGCATTCTAAAAGGTGCTCAGGAGAAGCCTGATGATTTCAGCATTTGGCACAGTGGTGAAGGTCTTCCTGCTCTTGCTGAAGGCGGGGCACTTGATGTGACCACTAGCCAGTCTTGATAGTACAGTCCGGATAAGTCTGTCACAGAAGAGGTCAAGGGACAAATACAGTTTTCAACCCGTGCACTAAGAATTTAGGGTCAATTTATTTCATAAAACTGTTTCAGAGGGAATTTTATTTTACCATGATTTTCATATTTTCCTTTGATTAAAAGTAACATTATGTATTCAAAAGACATGATTCTTCCATGTAACGATAAAAAGTGTGTGCTTAACTTAGTGAGAAAAAATCACAAGCTGATGATTGCAAATGGAATCAAATGAGGGTGAAAGGGTTTAAAACAAGGAGCTCCCCTAATGGTTTTGAGCAATAATGTGCACTTTAAGCAGGGCATACAAGGCAGGGTGGGTACGTGAACATTCGCCAAGCATCACACTTTTCGTTTAGTACATTAACAAAAGATTTTCCCTTGTCAGTTTAGGTTTTGGGTGCCCATGTGACATCTCAAACCAATCATTGACGAGTAAAAATGTTATCATTAACACTGTGGATGAACAGTGGCGATGTTTGGCGAAGGTTCATATACGTAACATAACTCCATATTTGCCCTGCTTTAATGAATTTATCGGCACTTTGATAGTAACATATAGATGCACCAACCAGTATTTCTTTTTGTTGATAGTCAGCTCAGTTGAGGTTGGTCAATTACCAAAACTTAAAAATGATAAAGCAATTTTTTCATTGATAAATTCAAGAATATAAAAATACTATTCGTAAATCAAACTCTAATTTTACATTAGAAAGGAAATCCACTCCATAAATTAAAATTAGCCTAAAAATAATCCAAATTTGTGATGAAATTTTTTCAAACACTGCAAAAACAGAAACTTTAATATCCATAAACAAAAAAAAAAGAGCTGAGGGATTCAAATTTTTTTGATTGGAGATGATATTGGTTTCAGGTGGAACTTCAACAGTTATCATTTTGTTTTCCTTAATTCAATTTTATCACTTTACTGTAAAATTTTGTCTCCAATTTAAAGAATGTAATTTTACAATGTATGGCTCTAATAAAATAAAAGTGTGGAAACAATCATTGTATTTTTTTTTTAGTTATTTTTCAGCAAAAAGTGGAAAATTTAAGGTTGATTATGTGTTAGAAGTAAGGCATAACTTGTAATAATTACTTTTTTACAGTAATTTTATAGGTAATTTGTTACATTTGAGGACCCAGTATTTTTACACAAGTAATTTGTTACATAATTTTCGAAAAAGTAATCTTTGTTACAGTAACGTGTTACTATCATATAAACACTCCAATTAATGTTTAAAACAAAAACAAAATCTTAAGAAAACGAAATAAAAAAAAACTTTCACATACTTTTTGCTTAGAGGAAAAATATTGTTCCCACAAAAATAAATTTTTCCCTACTGATTGCAGTGATTATGAACACTTATCTAGAAGTGATGATTTTTTGAGAATGTAAAAACTAGACATCCTTCCGCCAAAGTCAATTTAGAGTTGTCTACATTTTTATATAGTAAAGACCATAATATGACTGTTACCCTACATACAGTTAAAAACATGTTCAGAAAATATAATATGCTCTTATCAGCTAGTGCTGCTGTTGAAACGTTATGTTCTGGCGGTTTGTGCCTCCGACCCAATCGTAGCTGTGAAAGCAACTAAAATTTTGAGATGTATGTTTTGTTCTATCACAACAAGTGGATTTTCTGATAACTGTTACAATGAAGTTGATTTTTTTTTAAAAAATCCTTTAGCAATTTATACTTTATTTTTCGAAACATTTGTAAATATGAAATTCTGTCGTAGAAAGTAATCTTAAAAGTAATTGTAATTTGTTACTTTTTTAATAATAAGAAATTTTACAGGTATAATTAGATACTTTTTATGAAAAAGTTATTGTAATTATAACGAGTTACATTTAAACAAGTAACGGCCCAACCCTGTTCATAAACTTAGTTTGCTTGCTTTAAAAATACACAGATTTTTAATTACTTAATTAAAACTGTGTTTTATGCACAATTGCAAAAAAGCAATGCAAACAAATTTTGCTTAACCCTCCTTTGTACATTAGACAATTCATTTATGACTTTTTTTATAATATATATGTTTATAAATTGAATTTAAAATAATGTTAAGTTATAACATATACATGTGGTAATCATATTACATAGAGCCGAAGTGGTGCGACAGGTTGAGCTGCTGTCAAGCCCAGAAGATACATTCTCAAGTTCTGTGCTCGCCTAGGCCATTTTGCATATGAATTTTTAATTTAAAAGAAATCTACCAAGAAACAGCACCATGTATACAAGACTGATGCATGTTAAAACTATAGCAGTCGCAAAGTCCTGATGCCACATTTACAAAGTTGCAACTTATAAACAATGACAGTTATACATATTTGTTTGAATATATACATCTTCCTTTGGACGAATTGTATATAAAGTTAGCTATTTTAACTCCGATCATCCAAATTCGCAACATAAAATTACTCAAAATTGGATATATTTTGGTTATGTTTCCATGGCATTTATATTAAATGTAAATATGCATATAGTATTAATAAATCATTTTAATTAATGAAAAAAGGGGATATATTTAAGTGGTGTTTCCATGGCATTTATATTGAACGTAAAATGCATATAGTATTAATAAATCATTCAAATTAAATTTTAATTAAAAATTAATAAACTATTTTTACCAAACCTAGGTCAAGAATATTACAAAGAAAATTTATTATTATAAAGTAAAATTACAAAACAATAAGAAAATGAAATTTTAATGGTACGAAACTGTATATTTTTTTTAAAAAATTCAATTGTGCCTACATAAGAGCTTGCTACATGCATCGGTAAATGATTATTATTACCTTCAATTTTAAAATAATTTACTGTTTCATAAAAATATTACATACTATGCAAAATATTGTGGCAAGCTTTTATAAATGGCTTATTCCTGCACCAAAGTGCAGAGAAGCAGATATTGCTTCGGTCCAACTAACTATTAAGTTATTAAAGTTAGAATACAGAGGGCTTTTAGAGACATTGGGTGAACCTTGAGCACATTACAGAAGTTGTTTCTTCCTATCTCACACTGAACCAATTCTTCTACTTCATCTACTTCCCAAGCATTTAAATTTAAAATTATCAATGTTTGGAAGTTGTTCCGCAAAGTAACTAATGCTCTTCAATGCAGGCAAGGACTGGCGGTGGAATTTATTCACAACGGATTGAGCGCAGAGACTCGCATCTTTCAGAACATTTTCCTTCAGAATTGAATTTTGGAATATGCACAGATACTCCTTTTCCTGAAAAAATAGCCCTTGTTGCACAAATAACCTGATATCTTCGAGGGTCAATGTCATTTTCCTAATACCTACACTAAGAGCTGTTTCCCGTTATTATCAATTATAGTATAGTCTGCCCCTGCCTCCAACATCTCCTTCAGGACTCCTCGGTACCCATTCTGGCTAGCTAAATGCAAGGGTGTACGACCATCGTTATTTTGAGGGTTGAGGTCCAATCCCTCTACACCCAGCAACACCTGGACCACTCTGGTATCAATTGCACAGTGCAGGGCAGTCCATTTGTCTTCATCTCTCTGGTTGGGGTCGGCCCCTGCTCTGAGGAGGATCTCTGCACAATCTCCTCTGTTTGCCGCTGCCGCCTCCATGAGGGGAGTGCCTCCCCATTCCTCCTGTATGTCGACTTCTTCTCCCTTATTAAGGATATGCTGGACTGTGTCCGCCCAGCCATTTCGAGAGGCGTAATGGAGGAGAGTGTAGCCGCACTGATCGGCCCCGTTCACTTGGGCTCCATGGAAAAGGAGAAGGTCAGTGACATCTTTTTCCTCTGAAGCTGCAGCAGCAATCACTGGTGTGGAACCGTAACGATCCACAGCGTTGATGTCGCACTTGCTACTGATGAGCAATTGAACAACATTGTACTGTCCACATCTGGCTGCCACATGCAGAGGGGTCCCTTCTTGGTCATCGCGGCTGTCCACGGACAAGCCCGCTTCGACTAGTTGCCTCACCGTTTCCAGGTCGCCGTACTCGGCCGCAATGTGCATGGCGAACATATCCATATTTAGGGTCTAGAAGATGGACAAACAGTTGATTTTACGTCCGTTTACAAGAGAATCATAAGTTAGGATAGCATAAGAATAATAAAAAAACCGTATGCTATTTTGTAAGAGTACAATAAGATAGGGTAAGATATCAAACAATTAAATGGAGAAGCAGATCGAAATTGCATAGTATAAGTATCAAAATCAAAACAA